>JBAIZL010000002.1:319465144-319617644 GCA_036971475.1 Prosapia bicincta | reverse complement strand
TGGTATAACAGCTGTTTCAACACTCAGGTTGTGTCACTTTATTTAAATTAATAATTATTTTATAAAAAGTAACTAAAATAATTTTTTGTTTGTTTTCTTGACCTATAAAATGTTAATTGTTAACATCTAGGTAGATGAAAAAATTGGCCTACTAAAGTTATTTGTTTATTGCATATTTAATTTATTCGCCATATATCATAATGAGAGGCGAGCGTGGATTCCACAGTTTTGTGTAAAGGTACAAAAATAAATTATTATTTGATTTCCTATTCACGTGAGTAAGTATTTTTACACGAAAACACTTAAATATATATATATGGTACACTTGCCAATAGTAGTACTTACTTTTTTCTACTATTGAGGACGGCCGTTTTTGGAAATGTGTACCATCGTCAACTCAGATCGCCCTCAGTAAAGTAAGTGCTATCGTGGTCAAGTGTAATATATATGTTCAAGTTTTTTTAATGAAAGTATAATCGCTTCTGGCAGGTTTGAGTTGCTTCTACAAGTAACAATGGTCCTGTCCTCCTTAATGTGAGTGAGTAAAGACCTTCTGGAACCAAAGATCCTGTTCCAACAGTTCCTTGAGATGCGTCAAAATGCATTTTCCAATCACGATATTTTGACGTTAATGAAATTCTTTTTTTTTAACGTTTCTTTCTTGTATTTCACTTTATTAACATAAATTAACATGAGGTTAAATTTTCTTCAAGGTTTTTTTCTGTGAAATGCGTTTTTTGGCTAGAAAAATAGTTCCAGATAATCCTTTACAATTCTGTTACTTTTTTATTTCACAATAAAACTCGTCAGACGTTTTTGGTTTTACGCCTGGAAAAAAATTAAAACTCTCTCTTTTTTATCACACACGCTCGCGCTCGCTTGTAGCAAGCAGCACTATTTCATTGGAACAACTTAATTACATAACAAGTTTTAAATATAAAAAGCTCTTTTCTATCCTGACAAACACAAAGATAACCTATTACGCTGGGGCTGGTTAAATGTGAGATAAAACTATATTTATTGGTTTTAATTGATACTATAGACTACATAAAAAATTGAGGCTATAAATATATTCTGTAATCATTTTGTCATATATTATCAACTAATTATTCAGGTTTGTGAATAGTTTTATACTTTTCTTAATAATTAAAATTGTACATTGTACTTAATTTAGTTAAAATCGATTATTTTATTTTATTACAATACGCTTCAAAGACAAAGTGGCAGGAATAATCATAGATATCTTCTCAACTATCGTAAACTTTCAAATCAAAATTGCTTACTATTATCTGAAGCAATATTTCAATCATCACTTTATATAATGATATTTATTATAATTATTTTACATCGAAATCTTGTTGCTGTTCATGACGAGCTGGTTGTTAATTCTTATTACACTTTTGCTATTACTTGTGACCAGACTTTTTGTTAACTAAAAGTTGTTAAATTGTTAACTTACACTTGGAGGAAACGTTTTCGTTTAGTTAACAAAAAGTCCGTTCGCTAGTAATAGCAAAAGTGTAATAAGATTTATTTTACATTAATTATATATCGATCATGACATCTGTGGCTCACAGATAAAACATGAATGCAAATCCAGGTTTTAATCTGTGAGCGGTTTATAACATGAAATCAAATTCAGATCATGGCAGGTCTGCTACAGGTTCCAGTTTGTCTTTGTTGTAATATTGTGGGGGTGAGATATTATTAACAAAAGAGTGTATGTTCGATGGTATTTAGTTAAAATATAAAAAAAATCACAATGTCGAAAAATCCAAAGGAGGGAAAAGCAATGGATAAGCTGAAACAGTTTTTCCGAATAAATAAAGGAGGAGGTAAGATGGCTCCAAGTCTGTTTACCAAGTAGACTAGATGACGTTTCGCTTTATAAAAATACCCCGCTAGCAATATTGAACTCAAAATTAAGACTAGTTCAGTTGTAGTAGATGAATCGTGTGTTGAGACTAAAAGTTTTATTAATTACCTTCATGATAATTCTAATTTAATCACACAATTAATTGGACATAGTTTTCAAAGTCTTAACAATTACCAATTTTTTCGTCCTTTTGTAATACTATTTGTAATGTTGGAGGAAATTTCGTGGCAACAGATATGATTAGAGCACTTGAAAATGGGTTTTCTCATTGTTTCATACATTTATTGGAAGTTTTATGTGTACAATTTTGACTCATAACTTGTGATAATGGTTACCATCTCATTTCCTTTATACATATTATTGGAAATATGATGTTTAGCTTTTCAGAAGTATCTAGAAGTCTAAGATTTTCTTTCCACTGAACAATATGGTTTTAGAAAGAATAATAAACTGATTTGTTGATTTTGTAACAAAAAGTTTTTACGGTAAAAATATACTTTTAATGACGTTGGTTTTTAAAATTTAATTTTGTTTTTAAATTACTCGTTTTAATGTGTAGAACATTAATATCAACTTTTTTCCGCGGAAAATACAAATATTTACTTTTTATCACATTTTAAATGTTAGGTTCTAAAGGCATGTAGGCCTATAGCGTGAACCTGGCGCACAGTAGCTACGTCTAGATTTGTAATTTTATACAACATTACTATATACCTATAGTAAAATATATCTACGAAGTATCCAGTCAGGTTAGATTTGGTAATAATTTTATTCAACATTACTATCTACCTGTATTATAGTATATCTACAAAGTATTCAGTTAGGATAGATTTGGTTGTAATTTTGGTAAATATTTAGACGTAATGGCGATGCAGAAAATTACAACCAAATCTGGATACTTTATAGGTTTATTTTAATATAGGTAGGTAGTAATGTTGTATAAAATTATAACCAAATCTATCCTGACTGGATACTTCGTTGGTAGGCTCAACTTAATATAGGTAGATAGTAATGTTGAATAAAATTATAACCAAAACTATCCTGACTTGATACTTCATAGGTATATTTTAATGTAGGTATATAGTAATGTTGTATGAAACTGTAATAAAATCCATCCTGACTGAATACTTCGTAGGTATATTCAATATAGGTAGATAGTAAATTTGAATAAAATAATAACCAAATCTATCCTGACTGAATATTTCCTAGGTATATTTTAATGTAGGTAAATAGTCATGTTGTATAAAATTATAACAAAAAGTTAAATATTTAGATTTTAAGTTTAGTATTAAAATAAACTGACTGACGTAGTGCAGTGCGCAGCTGGTTCACTCTATACATGCTATTACAGACTAACATTTAAAATGTGCAGAAAAATTAACTTTTTGTATTTTCCGTGGGAAAAAGTTAATATTAGTGTTCTACACATTGAAATGAGTAATTCAAAAAATAATTTTTTAAAACCATATCAATAAGACTTGTTTACGTTATACATGCCATTACAACCTAATTTAAAATGTGAAAAAAAGTAACTTTACGTATTTTCCGCAGAAAGAAAAGTCGATGTTCGTGTTCTACACATCAAAACGAATAATTTAAAAACAACAAAATTTTTTAAACCAACGTCATTAAGACTATATTTTTACCCTCTTTACAAAGTGTATGTCTTGAACATTTATTTTCATATATTATTCGTCCTTGTAAATGCTTATGTCGTAGCTTGCAGAGGAGAAATTTCAAACACTTTGAAATCTTCCTCTGCAAGTATGTCAGGTAATTTTCTTGCATTTATCTAAATTCTTTCCAATAGTACTTTCAGTTATGTCTTGAAGCTATAATGTTCGAACACAGTGATCTAGAAATCGGTGTACTGCAAGATGTTTATGTAGCACTTTATGATAATATAAAAATGCAAGATAAATTCGATTTTTTTTTGTTTTCACAAATGTTACTCAAAGATACATTCTAAACTATAAGTTTGTTGTTGGAATCGTCTGGATTTCACCAATTAATTCATTAGTAATTATTTTTAAAAAGCTAATGGAAAACTATTGCAGCCTATTATACTGATAGGCTGCAATTATACTAATAGCATTTGGAAAATTTCATTTCATTTACGAAGCCTACTTTTTACTGATGGCTTCACGCAGAGTTGCAGGCGTGGAGGGTTGTAGGAGAGATGGTTTATACTATGTATTGAAGAAGCGTGTTAGATTTAAAGGCAAGGAACCTGTCTAATCCTACACCCCCTACTCATAAATCTCACACCTGAAACCTTGAGTGAAAGTCATCAGTAGAACATGGGCTTTGTCAATTAAATGATGATTTTAAAATTTGTCTTCACAGTGAGTTTGTTTTAGCTTTTTAAAAACAATTACTAATGGACTAAACAAAAAAGTTGGTGAATTTAAATGTTGAAAAACATAAATAGTGGTTCAAATTATAAAAAAATTAAAATATTTTATCTTCATGCTTAAAAATATATGACGTAAATGTTTCTTTATAAACAAGCTACTTTTATACATTCCAGTAGTATTTCACCAAATACTATATAACTTTGACTTTTCCTCCCTAAAGAAAAAAAAAACATGTAGCTTAAACAGCACATATTTACATTTAGTGTATGAAATGTGATAGTATTGTTCTGCCCTGATATTGTGTGTAAATGTATCCCGTTTTATGTGTTATGAATTATTTCCTGATAAGTCTTCACATTACTACAATAATTTGGTAATTGTTTAGTTTGCTAAACCGGGCCTATATTTTCATGAAACATTCAGAAACATGTAAAAAGGCTATTTTCATTTAAATTATTTTTTATTCTATGCCGAGAAACATTATTTTTTCTTAAATTAAAGTTGGGTAAAATTTTCAGCGCGGATGTAGAAGTTGTGAATGGGCACGGAGTGATACAAATGTTTTTTTACGTCACAGTGCTGCGCATAATGTTGTACGCATCGGCCCCGGTACATCACGCAACCTTACGTGTGTAGATATTTGAGAAACAACGTTTTGGCTTAACTTTTATACATATATTTAAATATACTTATAAAGTCTACAGTTAGGATAGATTTGGTTTTAAATTTATATATTACCTAAATGGTTACATTTATACAATTACAACCAAATCTATCCTGGCTGGATACTTCATATTTTATACTTTTATTTTGTTAAATTCATTAAAATTATGCCAAAACGTAATGCTACACATTATCCAAGTGTAACAGTTAGTGCATTTGTGATGTCGTGTATCCCTCCGCGAGGCAGGCTGCCTATTCACAACTGCTACATCAGCGCTGAAAATTTTACCCAACTTTAATTTAAGAAAAAATAATGTTTCTAGGCACAGAAAAAAATAATTTCAATGAAAATAGCCTTTTTACATGTTTCTGAATGTTTCATGAAAATAAAGGCCCGGTTTAGCAAACTAAACAATTACCGTAACTACTGCTTTGTATAAATTTCTACATTGAGGGGATTGTACACATAACATGTTTCACATGTTATAAATTTTAAGCAATATTTATGTTATGATGCAACTAAAGTGGCCTGTTCTTGATGAGAATGTATTTTTGAGTAAAATGTGTTCAATGAAAAAAAAAAAAATATATCAAAGTTGACCACTATTTGGTCAAGTATTACCAATACTTACAATAAAATATTTCCTCGTTTGCATGATTTGAAGAATCTATGCATCAAAATATTGAGTATAATTAAAGTAATCGATAGTAATTGTTGAGGTATAGACATATTCTGTATGTTTCATTTATATTTTGTATTCATGGTGATTGTGCACCGATTACAAGTAGGCCCTACATAGCCTGTTCCGCTTCACTGACAACTCTCGATTCAGTAAATCACTCTTACAAATGATACTGATGCCCTGAAATTAAGCTCAATATTCTTGATGTGACTGGATTACCATCACTTTTACATTGATGTCAGATGCCTCCCATTTTAAATGTTACTGGTTATCTAAGTAAACAGACATCTTGTATGGATTTAATTATTAGCCTTTATTTCTGAAGGAATATAGCTAAATCAGCCTTTAATACTGTTGTTAGTATTGATTACAAGAGTAGTTTTGGATAAATAGAACATAAATAAACATTTTTCATTTTAATCGTATTAATTGTTTGACTATCATATTATTTGTTTCATTTTGTTAATGTTTTTACAGGACATTTTAAACCTCGGGAAGAATATATCTTACCGACAGAAATAGAAAGAGAAATCAGTCCTGAAACATCAATGAGCCATCGCATAAGGACACTAAAAGATCTTGGAGAGATAGTACTGAACCAAAGAATGGAAGAGGTAATCTTAGTAAAAAAATATCTTAATATTGAGTATTATTTTATTTTACAAAACAACTCGCGTTCTATTAAAACTACATTCATTGTCTTTTTGTCATTTGAGAATTATATTATTAAACTTATAAAAGCTTGATGAATGACTGTTTATTGACTTACACCTTGTCATTATAAAAGTTAAACAAGAAAAGTGTTTTATAACACCAATTTTTATTTAGTACAAATGGTTGTTCCATTGAGACTCAAGGGAAGCAATCCAATTCGGTTTAATCATGAAGGGATAAAAAATACCATTCAAACCAGCAGATGGGTTATGCTTACAACTTGGCTAGGAGAGTAAAGAAAATTGTCAGAAAAAAACCACTATATTCAAGAACACAGAGGTCGGACAACATGTTTATAATGTTGAAGGATAGGTAAACATCTCTCCCTTTGGGGAAATACCAGAAACAGATGCTCAGTTTTCATAAAAATTTTATGAATTATTATATTTAGGTAATTTTAAAAGATATTAATTTTATGTCAGAAAATTTTTCAACAGAAATATTCAAACATGTTTATTTCATGATATAGAGTGCTGTGGGAAAATTATGGGGCTGTACTCAAGATCTACTGCAAGACACTGTTAGTAGAGAGAATCGCCACCAAGCTTTTCAGTTCTACCGTTGTCTTGTTCAAGGCCAATATGATCGTCTGGGAATTATGCGAGCACATTTTTTCATGGTAGTGAAAAACCACCACATTCCAGAAGATACAGGAGACAGGTTAGGGTGAATTATCTTATAATATTTTCTGTTTGTTTTTTTTTGTTAGACTAACATTGGTAAAATATTACATTAAAAGAAGCATTAGTAGAAAACATTTATGGCAATATATGTACCTAAACCTGGGTTAACTTCATATTATTGCAATCTGAGACTTTAAATGTTATTTTGTCTGATAGGAGTTTTTATTTTGAGTGATATCTGAAGTATTTTGCCGGTATAGGCTTGCTTATGTAGTATGTTGTTACAATGTTTAAATATTAAACATTCTTAAAATATATTTTTTAAACTGAAATAAAATTTGTTTTAAGGATCTTAAAATTAACTAATTTGCAATTACAGCAGTCGCTTTAATAATCCGGCAGATATGCAATCAAAGCATTGCCTCATTACTGAAAACCCTAGAACTAACATGGTAACAAAATATCGATTTACTCATGGTCACGTTGTTTAGTTAGGTTAGATTAGGTTATACAAAAATTCATTCCTTTACACAAATCAATTGTCTACATCTGAATAGATACTGAAGTCTCTTTATTAGATCCTGGTTACAAATATATACACCCTCACAATCATCATCGCCAATATTTCCATCGTTTATGTACAGGTGATTAATACTTGTTTGTAATAATAAGATAAAATGAGTAGTCCTTGTTGATCTGAGAGTATTAGAGACACCAATGATGGTACAAACAGGGTATTTTATAGTATATTTACCTTGGTTTATTAATCATACAACTACAACTGGTTTTCACGTAGCAAAAGTTGCGAGCAGGTTAATAAAACATTGGTTATAAATAAATGAGTTGTAATAAAAAGAAAATAATTTGCAAATGAATTGTAAATGATTTTGGTTTTTTCATATAACTGTTTTCTATTTTTAGTTTTGTGTATATCTATAAAAGAATTTTTGGCAAATGCATAAATAAATTTTGTTTTTCAAGTGAATGTCAATATTTGAAATATTAGAATTGATATTTATAGGATACACTGTGATATTTATAGAATACACTGGGTCATTTATAGGACCCACAATGATATTTATAGGATACATATCTCTTACACTTTTGTTAAATGTATGAAATGGGTTAAGTGAGTTAAATTGGCAGAATGTTTGGGGGAGTAGAAATGTGAAGAACTTGAAATATTAGAACTGATATTTATAGGATACACATGTCTCACACTTTTGTTAAACGTATGAAATGGGTTAAGTGAGTTAAATTGGGAGGATGTTTGGGGGAGTTGAAATGTGAAGAACTTGAAATATTAGAACTGATATTTATAGGATACACATGTCTCACACTTTTGTTAAATGTATGAAATGGGTTAAGTGAGTTAAATTGGCAGAATGTTTGGGGGAGTAGAAATGTGAAGAACTTGAAATATTAGAACTGATATTTATAGGATACACATGTCTCACACTTTTGTTAAATGTATGAAATGGGTTAATTGAGTTAAATTGGGAGGATGTTTGGGGGAGTAGAATTGTGAAGAACTTGAAATATTAGCACTGATATTTATAGGATACATATCTCTCACACTTTTGTTAAATGTATGAAATGGGTTAAGTGAGTTAAATTGGCAGAATGTTTGGGGGAGTAGAAATGTGAAGAACTTGAAATATTAGAACTGATATTTATAGGATACACATGTCTCACACTTTTGTTAAATGTATGAAATGGGTTAAGTGAGTTAAATTGGGAGGATGTTTGGGGGAGTAGAATTGTGAAGAACTTGAAATATTAGAACTGATATTTATAGGATACACATGTCCCACACTTTTGTTAAATGTATGAAATGGGTTAAGTGAGTTAAATTGGCAGAATGTTTGGGGGAGTTGAAATGTGAAGAACTTGAAATATTAGAACTGATATTTATAGGATACACATGTCTCACACTTTTGTTAAATGTATGAAATGGGTTAAGTGAGTTAAATTGGGAGGATGTTTGGGGGAGTAGAATTGTGAAGAACTTGAAATATTAGCACTGATATTTATAGGATACATATCTCTCACACTTTTGTTAAATGTATGAAATGGGTTAAGTGAGTTAAATTGGCAGAATGTTTGGGGGAGTAGAAATGGGAAGAAGAACTTGATATTTTTTTTTTGCCACAATGAAAAAAAATAAGAAGTAAAGACTTAATCAACTAGATTCTTTACTGGGCTGTTGCCATGTTAACCCTTAGCACTCAGTTTTTTCAACATGCTTCGCTTCCCCACTTGAAATTAAATTGAGACAAATTCCTCACCTGCAAGTTGCATTATTTTTTATAGGAAACCTTTTTTCCCTTACATTATTTTAGTAAACTAAGCTATTTTTATTTACTAATATAGTATGTATATGATTTTATTACCTTATTTTTAGGTTTGCCGAGTATGATATCTTTCAAAACAGTCTCCCTGATGAAGTCCTGGTTTTCTGCTGCATGTTTTGCAGTAAAAAACTGTTTCCCTTCTGCCGCTTTTTATCTTTCTTGTTACTGCAAACTGCACAATCCTTAGAGTTACTTTTATCATTAGAATGAATTGAATGTAATTTCCCATTCAGTCTGTCTTACTTGTCAGTAGTTGATGGCCGACCCCTCTTGCTACACTCGTTATTCCTGATATTACCAGTTTACGAGTTCCCTCTCCAAGTTTTGGCCGAAACAATTTTTGTTTAACAGGATTTTCTCTCCTTTCCTTTTTTGTTGTTATTATAGATTATAAAATTGTTTACTACAGCTACATCTAATAGCTAGAAAAACATTTTCCTCCACCATTTATTTGTTCGTCTCTAAAAATGTACGGCTCATTATAGTGATCAGCTAAATCTACACCACCCACTGGTTATATTTACAAATAATTGTTGGTTTAGTTATTTTGTTTATAAAACTGAACTGCATTCTAATAAATCAGGATCAAATAAAAGATCAGGAATTTCAAAGTCACTAATTGCACGTGAAGCCATTGCAAACCATGAGTAAACAAATAACCTGCAAACTGTAACCTACTTGCAGCTTACAAAGTAGCGTCAAACTAGATTTTTTGATGACTCACATATTTGTAGACATTTTCAACTTAGTTAAAATTATTGTCAATAGAGTGTAGCACCAAACGGTAAAAGACTGAATGTCAGGGACTTCGCCGCAGACGAGTTATAGGCAGGTCACCCCCGACATACGAGTAAACTGCAATATACGCTAGGCGGGGATCCCCCGATAGTCAAGTGCTAAGGGTTAAATCATTTGCTGATTAAAGCAATTGGAGCCTATTCCTTATCACAGCTGCAGTTTCCTCTTGCAGTTGTGAACACTTATCCCATCATACAAATCTTGGTTTCTCATAGTGCTGTTGGAATTTTACAAAGAAATTCATCCGGGATTAAAATTTATATAGTGATTAAAGTTTACTTAATACTCCATTGTTCTCTAAAATGTTTAGTGAAGAAATAATTTTACTATTCTGCTCACTATAACCAAGTGCAGTTCTAGGTTTTTATAGCCACAGTAGATTTGCAATCATTATGATTGTTTAATGATCCACAATATTTTGTTTAACGAAAGTACATAATTGTAAATAGCATTAGAAGATAGAAGAAAAGCCAAATCAGATGGCCCTTAACATCTTAACTCTCCTGTGGATACTTTTAAACCAATTGCATTAACTGATAAATTACTCTAAAATAGAATATTTTTAATACTCTTAAGAAAATGTTTGTTTCTTTTTTGCATTGACAATATCATGGCAGAATTCTGTTAAGCAAGGCCCTCCTTCCAAGACCATACTTAATTTTCAGTTTTAAATTCTTTTGAATCAGTTTTTATGATCAGATGTTTATTAAGAATTAGCAAATGTTTTTATCTGTCTACATGGTAAATTACATTTCCATTTATAAATGTACAATATTAACTATTTAAGTATAGCATGAAAAAACAAAGTGTTTTGTTACTGCCTGCTATAGTATTTAGTTTAAAATTATTGAAATTTGCGGAGCTTATAAACAAAGTTGCTTATTGGTCATACATATTACAGTAGTTCCTAGTTATTCGCAGATTCAGTATTCGCAGTTTCGCTTATTTGCAGTTGGGAAAGTTACAGCATTTTCCACTAATATGTACAGTTTTTTAAAACAAAGACAAGAAAGATAGTATAGTTACTGTGCAGGTTGTGTCAAAAGAAAGGCATTCCTTATTTATAATAACAATCTTTCAAGGCATTACCGTCACTGACAATCCTCCTCCATACATACATTTAGCACCACTACAGTTTACTTACTGCTGATTTATTAGTTCTCGTAACCCAAATATCGATAATCGTATCTGAGGGCCGTAACTAACTCAGATTTTGTTTTCCCCGTCAGTTACCAAAGAGATGTCGTATCTATTAGTTTTTGAAACTCCGCATCTACTTGTGGAAGTGTTTAGTGATTCTGTTGTGTTTAGTTTTATCTTTTCCTTTAATTGTTTTTCCAAGCCATAATGTAATCAAGCTCTTATAGAGTCAAGGAAAGGCAAAAAACCATTATGCCGTTGATTAGGAAAATTGACATTTTAAAATGTTGTTAAATAGTTAAAAATGTGTCGCATTTTTGTAGTTGACAATAAAATCTGTTGGACAAATTTTATGTTTAGCGAAACAATTAGAGGTACAGCCCCCACTGAAATTGATCCCTCTCTAGAACAGCCATTAAAATTTAATTGACAGCTGGAAGATGCACTATCGCGATATAAAGAAATGTGTAAAGAACTAAAAAAAAGTGCACTCAAAGTAAAATAAGTTTAAAAAAATCTAATTAACAATGTTTGAAGGAATATTTGTCTGAAACTAGGTGTTTAAAAATTTAGTAGATAGTGTTAACCAATGAAGAATACTTGTACGTGTGCATAATTAATAGAATTTTTGTGTTTTGGATTGAAGGGAAACGTAAGTAAACAATAAAAATTATGTATGTAATTATGTACAACGTAAATATACCATACTGTATTTTAAGTGTACAGAATAGCTGTAATTAATGTTAACACTTTTGGTGTGGAACGTATCCCTCCCCTTTCCATATACGGCTGTATTCAGTAATCGCGATTAGTTCGGAAAATGTAACCCCCGCGAATAGCGAGGGACTACAGTAATTAGGGTTATCTTTACAATTTGTTCAAAACATTTTCTATTATTGTCTGACATGTAAACATATTTAAAATGAGGTGTTGCATATTAGAATATTAGGAAAAGAACTATTTTATTTGTAGGTTAGAGTTGCTCATCAGCCTTACAGAGAACGGTAAAGATATCCTGAATATGGAGACTGAACTTCCATTATTCATGTTTGAATGGATGTCGGAAATATTTGTGGCTGGACGTGATCAAGACTTTCTCAACATGCTGGTCAATGTCATTAAATATAATGCAGCATATATTGATGAACCAATAGTTTCTGGCCTTGTAACGTAAGTTATTGGCTACAGGCCTTACAAAACCTTAAAAAGATAGTAAAATACTAAATTAAAGTATACAATTAAATATAATATTTGTTGTAATTTTAGAGTAATAGTTTTCAACTAAAATCATACTGTCAATGAATTCAATAATAGGCATTCTTATTTGGGAAGACTTTTTGATTAAGACAGTGTTGACTATAACACCTTGTCCAACATTTAAGTGTTCAGTTGGCTTTGCTGTCTTATTTTAAAATTTTATTTATTTACCTTTTACATATAATTACCAATATTTTGTATATAATGTCCAGGGATATCATAAACAGTGATATCAGACATTGGGATGAAATTCTGGAATCATGATTGCTTCTGATTTGGGAACTGGAGAAGATTCATGTTTCATATGTGAGGCAGGTCTTCCCTTTATTGTAATCAGTACCTTCCCAGACACTCATTAAATAGTGGGTAGGTACTTCTGACAGAAGGTCAACTCCTTATTGTAATCAGTACCTACCCAGACACCCACTGAATAGTGGGTAAGCACTTCTGACAGAAGGTCTACTTATTGTAATCAGGACCTACCCAGACACCCACTGAATAGTGGGTAGGCACTTCTAACAGAAGGTCTACTCCTTATTTTAATCTGTACCTACCCAGAGATCCACTGAATAGTGGGTAGGCACTTCTAACAGAAGGTCTACTCCATATTGTAATCAGTACTTACCCAGACACCCACTGAATAGTGGGTAGGCACTTCTGACAGTAGGTCTACTCCTTATTGTAATCAGGACCTACACAGACACTCACTAAATAGTGGGTAGGCACTACTAACAGAAGGTCTACTCCTTGTAATCAGTATCTACCCAGACACTCACTAAATAGTGGGTAGGCACTTCTTACAGGTCTACTCCTTATTGTAATCAGTACCTATCCAGACACCCACTGAATAGTGGGTAGGCACTTCTAACAAAAGGTCTACGCCTTATTGTTATCATTACCTACCCAGACAGCAACTGAATAGTTTGTAGGGACTGCTATTTCCGTTGAGCCACGGTTCTTTTCTAGATCTCGATTATAGAGTATGGTCTTACCTTACCTACACTTGTAGTCCTTTTCAAAACTAGTGATTAACACAAAATATTGTGGTATACATATGACATTTGTAATGTTTAAATTTTGTATTTCAAATTAATTGAGGTATTGAATAAATGATAAAACGGTTGAATATCGAGTAAAGTTTATTTAATTAGTGTGACATTTCGACAACTATTTTGTTTTCTTTTCAAGCCTGAAAACAATATTACATTGCTTAAAAATACTCTTATGAAATAAAAGTACACTGACTGACAATAAATAATTATAACTTTAAGAAAAAACACAATGAAATTTTAGTCAAAGTTGTAATAAAATAAACCACTAAAGTAGTGAGAGTTATAAATTCATCTAACAAAAATAAATAAATAAAAATACTAACAATATTTACAATAAAACACATAAAAATAAACAACTAAAGGGTCTACCAAATTACCAGTAACTAATTCTTGGAGGTTTTTAATTTATATAACATTGGCTTATACATGCCACATACCTTATCAAAATCATTTTTAATGTTGATACCATTTTTTGTGTAAATTAATATAAACAACTTCAGAATAATTCCTTTTCCTCCAGTTGGACTCAATATCCAATATAATAAAATTGTCAAAATAAAATTTATGCCCATACCTTTTACTATGTTCAAAGAAAACATGTAAGAAAGAGTGTTTATCCCTCTTGCTATCAATGTCATGTTTACGTACACAAACACCAAGCTGATGCAGTTGCCGAAACGCACTAATTAAATAAACGACTCGATATCCAACAGTTTTATCATTTATTCAATATTTGTCTCGAGTGCTCACATATAACTACTACACAAGGTTAATAAAAGTTTAAAATTGGTAAAAAAACGTTTTAGTTTATAAAAATAATTTTTTTTACAGTTATATTTTTTATTATGTCTAGACTTCCAGATTAACACTTGGTTTAACCTTGGCAAGGCAGGAAGCTACATTTTGTCGACAGTAGTATAGTTTATTAAAATGCCACATGTATTCAAAAATGTTTTAGACTATATAACAAAAACATAAGAAAACTAATTTATCTATTATATAACTTATAAATGACTATTTGTTTTATTTCAAAGTGTAACACAAGCTTGTTGTTACATTTTTAGCTTAATATGTAACTAATTTTAACAAATACATACATTAAAAAAATAAGTTAAAACCTTTGAGTTAAGTAATGTGAAAAGTTGTTTTCTACATTTCGTTTGCAGCAATATTAACTCTGGAGTTGAAGTTTTCAAATTTCTTATATTTTTTAGTGGATTAATTCTTTTCCAATTTTCATTAATTTAACATACATGGGCTGGAAAATATTATTCAACTGAAACATGTCTAAATTGTTTTTCAATAAGGTAAAAGTCAAAAAAGTGAACTCAAATTCTCACAAAAAATTAGATTTTAATAAACAAACACAATAAACTATTTTTGGCGATGATGTCGCCTTCCTCAGTGCTTTGCTACTACTAACTATCGACAAGTCATCGTACAACAAGTTAAATAAAACAGACAAAATAAAACATAAAAAGTCAAGCAATAAAATTAATCTAACTAAACAGCACAACACTTCTTACTCAGGAGAGTTATCTGTTACCTTGTTAAATAATGTGTAAGTGTTGATGATCGTTTATTTATCATGATTCTGTTTTGAGTTATAATTTTGTATTGACCAATTATGCTAGTGAATTGTTTATAATGTGTATTTTTATATAATTAATCATTGTTATTTTTGTAAAACTATTTAAGCTTTGTTTAGGATTTGTTTTTGATGATGGTGCAAGATAAGGAGAAAAAATAATAATAATAAATAAGTAAAAAAAAGAATAATAATAAATAAATAAAAAGAACAAAATATTAATAATAATAACAATAATGTAAAATAGATAACTGATGATAAATAAAAATGGCCACTCCCACTTTTCCACCCGCTAACTTGTTCTGACCAATCGGATGAGTAGTCTATATATATATATTTATATTATATATATATATTTATATATATATATAAATTATTCTACTTCATAACCTCTATAAACTGCGAGTTTTTTCCCGTATCATCTATTTTTGTTACTAACAAGATTATTAAACTGTATTTTCAGTTGTGTGAAATAATTAAATAAAAGCGGATTAGATTTATAAATTAGTAATCAATTGTGAGGTTATACAGTAGGATAATTTACGTAGCTTGAAGGTGGGCTTGGTTTCTGGCTAGTCACCTCATTGGTCAGAACCGATTACTGAGCAGAAGAAGGGTAGCATCAAAAGTTATGAGAATAATACTATTATTCCCAAGTACAATTATATCTTCTGGTTATAGTAGTTATGTCAGAAAAATGTGCATCAAGATGTAAATATTAAATGTTCTATAAGGTGTGATGTGAGTGATGAAACTCTCTCTGTGCATAGGAGGGCAGGTAGCAGTTAGAGAGAAAGCTTACTCAGCCAGAGTGGGTAGGCTACTGTTGTACTATCCACTCGCAGAACATTAGTCCTGTGCCATAAGTATGAACCTCTCTCTGTGCATAGGAGGGCAGGTAGCAGTTAGAGAGAAAGCTTACTGAGCCCGAGTGGGTAGGCTACTGTTGTACTACCCACTCGCAGAACATTAGTCCTTTGCTATAGGTAGTGATAAAGCTTTCTGTGCACATAGGAGGATAGCAGTATGAGAGAAAGCTTACTGAGCCCGAGTGGGTAGGCTACTCTTGTACTACCCAGCTGCCGAACATTAGTCCTTTGCTATAGGTAGTGATAAAGCTTTCTGTTCGCATAGGAGGATAGCAGTATGAGAGAAAGCTTACTCAACCCGAGTGGGTTGGCTACTCTTGTAGTACCCACCCGCCGAACATTAGTATTTTGCTGTAGAGTAATAATTCTCATGCTCTGAATGTGGATCATTTTTCTATCAACAGATTCATTTACTGACGTGTTATGCGACAATAATGGCTCAGACATCCTGAAGACAACAACTTTACAACAAAGAAATGGTTTTGGAAAGGCCACAATACAAACGACATGTACCGAAACATAAAACTAAGTGGGAGTTTTGTTGGTCCGCACAGATATTCTGCGTATGCAATAACTTTTACTTTGCTACTGTTGTTACCAAGAGTTTCATCACTCGCCTCATAACCAATAGTCAAGAGTGGATGTTCATTCAATTTCCAAGCACACTGTGAGAAATAATCTTTTTTTAAAGTCAATTTTCAAAGAAACCTGAAATGAATTTAAAAAGTCATTTGCGTTTGGCCTACAACACAAAAAATCCATGAAGTTGTTTAATTTATAAACATAAAAGAGTAATTCCTTAAAAGTAACTACCATAATATTTAGTTTAAAACTATTTAAATTTGTGCAGCTTGTAAACAAAGTTGCTTATTTGTCATACATATTACAGTAGTTCCTTGTTCAGATTCAGTATTTGCAGTTTCGCTTATTTGCGGTTGGGGAAATTACAGCATTTTCTGCTAATATGTATCGTTTTTTAAAATGAAGACAAGAAAGATAGTATAGAATTACAAATTAAACAAAAGAAGAAACATGAAGTTGTTTAATTTATAAACATAAAAGAGTAATTCCTTAAAAGTAACTACAGAAAATAAAATACTAGCAATGTCTGTGAATACGACTGTAAAACCTGATGTGATGTCACAATTTCCCACTGAATACTAATTTTACTTGTATAAAACAGAATTTGAAAACCACCAGGTGTGACAAAGTGGAGTGATTTTATCAGTCTCAAAGTGTTCATCAATTGAACACATCAAGAAAAAAATCGGCACCAATAAATCGGCATATATTTACCAGCAGATGTGCACGTAACATATTTTCCATTCAGAGAGGGTGATTGAATCGGCGTTTTGTAATCGGGAATCTCCGAAACCAAAACTTTCCCCCACGATCTTTCACACAGGCACACAACCAAGTATCCTTAACATTGGAGGTTAATTAAAACAAGAAAATCCAACCGTAGCAGGCCTACACAAAATTCCCTCGTTCCATTCTGTGTTGTGTTAGATTATCATTTGATGTTCCTGTTAGACTTGGAACGCAGAGCATGTATTATAGTAACAGTCTGTAAAATAATAGCCAAGTTTTTGTCAAAATATAATGCAAATTATTTACTCAACACAATCGGTCATAGTGAAATATATGATGCAAGCACGTCCAGTAGTTAATTTATTGAAGTTGTTTGCTTTTATTCTTTTAATCACAACACAGGACTTATTTTAGAATATGTTTTACACAAAACGTTTCTTGCAATATTTAGGATATTATTTGTAGCATGTTTATTAGTTTCTTTACCTTGATAGTTTTATTATTAGTCAGGTTTTTTAATGATAGGATTTTGGCATTTTAATATGATGAGACAGCAGAAGCTGATAAATTAACTTCTCTGTCTTTTGGACTGTTAACGCTCTATTTTCATACCTCAGCCATTAAAAGTAAACATTAATATTCTAAAAAATTATTGTATCTAGACAAATTATATTTTGAATAGTAAATTTGCTAAGTTTTTTCTTAAAGCAACTGATTGCTACTGTTTTAATCTGTTTGCAGGAAAATCTGTATATTAGCTTGCCGTACACCTCACCAAGCTGTTGTGCTAGCATGCTTACAAGTGCTTGATACAATAGTTTGTTATAGTAATTTGCCATCAGAGTCTCTGCCTACTTTCATTGGAGCACTTTGCAGGACAGTCAACTTAGAAGTGTATTGCACTACTAGTTGGAAAGTAAGATTTTTTTACCTTGCATCCAAAATACTGAAACTATTTTATATAATCTATAACCAGATTTCCATATTTTACTTTAAATAAACTTAAAGGATTTATGATATTGCTCTTTTGTTCTATATATTGAGAATGTTAACTTAACATTTTTAAAATTTCTGTTAAAATCACAAGGGAAAATAAAGCTGTGTGAAATGAAGAAGCTGAATTAGGAAAAAAACTTCAGCAATAATTTCCAGTTGCAAGTATAATTTGAAACTGTAATAAAGTCAGAATTAGATGTATTAGAAGCATTATCAGAATAATTGAAAGTGTTGTTAAAATAAAGGACAGTAAAGTATAAGGATTACTATATTAGACAGTAAAATATAAGCATTACACTATTAAACAGTAAAATATAAGCTTTACTTTATTAGACAGTAAAATATAAGCTTTACTTTATAAGACAGTAAAATATAAGAATTACTTTATTAGACAGTAAAATAAAAGCATTACTTTATTAGATAGTAAAATAAAAGCATTACTTTATTAGATAGTAAAATATAAGCATTACTTTATTAGACAGTAAAATATAAGCATTACTTTATTAGACAGTAAAATATAAGCATTACTTTATTAGACAGTAAAATATAAGCATGACTTTATTAGACAGTAAAATATAAGCATTACTTTATTAGACAGTAAAATATAAGCATTACTTTATTAGACAGTAAAATATAAGCATTACTTTATTAGACAGTAAAATATAAGCATTACTTTATTAGACAGTAAAATATAAGCATTACTTTATTAGACAGTAAAATATAAGCATTACTTTATTAGACAGTAAAATATAAGCATTACTTTATTAGACAGTAAAATATAAGCATTACTTTATTAGACAGTAAAATATAAGCATTACTTTATTAGACAGTAAAATATAAGCATTACTTTATTAGACAGTAAAATATAAGCATTACTTTATTAGACAGTAAAATATAAGCATTACTTTATTAGACAGTAAAATATAAACATTACTTTATTAGACAGTAAAATATAAGCATTACTTTATTAGACAGTAAAATATAAGCACTACTTTATTAGACAGTAAAATATAAGCATTACTTTATTAGACAGTAAAATATAAGCATTACTTTATTAGACAGTAAAATATAAGCATTACTTTATTAGACAGTAAAATATAAGCATTACTTTATTAGACAGTAAAATATTAGCACTACTTTATGAGACAGTAAAATATGACAAGTAACTTATTAATATCCTAATTTAAATGAAAAACATCTTCAAATAACAATGCTAAACAAAAATTTGAAAATGTCTAATTTTTTCAAGTAGCTGGAATATTATTATATCCAGGGAAAATTTATTCTTTTAAAATAAGTACCAGCAAAGTTTGATTCATCAGACACTTGAGAACTGTTCAACTTTACAGACCATAACGACACAAACATACCAATTGACCAACAACCACATAAACTCAATAACAGATTTCTTTAACCAAAGAATACAAAATGTAAAAACATTTTAAATTTACAAAAAATATCATAAAATTATAATTATTATAAAACATTTCAGATTTCTGTTTTAACAATTGAGTTTTGTTTTCAGATTATGCGAAACCTGTTAGGAACACATTTAGGCCACTCTTCTCTGTATACTATGTGCCAGATACTGCAAGAGGCAAACTCTACTTCTGATCCTGGTCTTCTAAGAGGCGCAGTATTCTACATTAACATGGCACTGTGGGGAGACAAACGGGTCCCTACATTAAAGTGTACTTATACATCTGTGTTGCCATCTTTAAATATGGTAAAGCAACAGTTATTGTTAATGAATTTATTACACTTTCCTTCCTGTTGTTCTATTAGTATTTTACATCTAATTTCCACTTTTCTTTAAGCTTTCTACCCTCCTGTTATAGAAAAACAAAACATTTGGTTGACACAGTAACCACAACATACAGACAAATAAGACTGATGATAAAATAAGGAGTGGTTTCTTTTTTGCCATAATAAAAGCAGAGGAATGAAGAAAGGGAATTTAGGTTCATGATGGCTTACATCAAAAGGGAAAGCAATATAAGTATTTTAATAAAATCATTGAAATAAAATGCCTTATCAAAAAGAAATATAGAAAACCTCCTTTTAAACGATTCATCTATAATTTAAAATTTATCTGTATAATATTTTATTATAGAAGTAGGTTATAAAATCTTACTTTTGATCATGTTAGTTTAACAAGTAATATAAACAATTTGTTTTCAAGTCAATTCCTACTTATGTCTACAAAGAAAACTTTTCTTTTAGTTACTTTTTATTAAATACAGTACAGTCTCACTAATCCGGACTTGATGGGACCGGACCCGGTCCGGATCAACGAAAGTCCGGATTAGACGGAAAAAGCCAAACAAATGCATACAATATGTGTTTTAGGTGGGAAAACATATTGAAATTGTAGTTTTAGTGAAATTGAGGCCTAAATATAGCTTACAGTACAGTATTTCATAGCTTATGTAGCAAAAAATCCTATAATTAAAACAGAAAAGTCATGACATAAATAAATATCTAAGCACCTTTCTCGTTGAATAAAAGTATTCACATAAAGTTATTTACACTATACTGTATAAACGCACAAAAAACTCAAACAAAAATGAAACTGAAACAAAAACAAACTTTAAAAAACTTAGTGAAAAAAGTCCGTAATGTTCTTTTGTTTAAACGATGAATGACGTCGTTCCACAGTACGATCTCGTAGGCGTTTCAAGGTCAGTAGCTCCGCAGTTGACGTATCACTTTGTTTCTCAAAGTAAGTCATCAACCCCTCCAGCATTGCAGCCGCCTCATCATGAGTTAGGCTGACAAGTTCGTCTGTGTAGTCTTCCTCTTCCGAGCTGTCATTTTCTGCGTTTGCAGTGCACACCGCGACGATTTCGTCCTCGTTGAGCACTTGATGACCAATGTCATTATCACTGATAATCCACTCGGAAATATCAGTGTCTTTCAACTCGGCACAACCCTCCAATTGTTGAAAAATCTGAACAAATTCATTGTCGTCATTAGTAGGTTGACTGTCAGATTTTCCACTTTCCTGTGGCATTTCAGGCCACAATTTTTTCCAGCTTTTTTGTAGTGTAGACGGTTGAATTTCCTCCTACGATTCTGCAGCCATATAAATGACATCCTTTATAGTCACTTTTTTAAGATTTTCAATAAATTTTGTAGCTGGATCTGCTTCTTGTTGTTCCAAAAGCGATAAAATTAACTTTTTCCTATACCGCCGTTTTATCGCTTCGATCACGCCCTGATCCATCGGCTGAATGAGAGCCGTTACGTTAGGAGGAAGAAATTTAACAAAAATGTCACCATGACGCAATTTTTCTTCATTTGGGTGGCATGGGGCATTATCAATTAGTAAAACCGCTTTTCGTGGGAATTTTTTCTCTTTTAAAAACTTTTCTGTTGTTGGAACAAAGTTTTCAAAAAACCAGTCCTTAAAAATTTGACTGTTCATCCACGCTGATTTTTGGAACTTGTATTGGGCCGGTAGAACACTTAAATTTACATTTTTAAAAACCCTAGGCTTTGCGGATTTCCCTATCACCAAAAGTGGAAATTTTAGATCGCCAGAAGCATTACTGCAGGGCAGCAAAGTCATACGTTCTTTCTTAACTTTATGGCCTTTTGCTACTGAATCTAATTTGGAAGCTAAAGTTTTTTTTGGGAACATTTTATAATTTAATCCAGTTTCGTCAGCGTTGAACACCTGACAAGGTTGTAAGTTTTCATCTCTGAGAAACTTGCCAAATTTGTCTTTGAATTTTTCACTTGCATCACTGTCACCTGACAAAATTTCACCACTTATTCCGAGTTGACGGATGCCGTGTCGTTCCTTCCACCGTGACAGCCATCCCACACTGGCAGTAAAATTAGGGTCTCCTTTTAACTTTTCATTCAGTTTCAGCGCGATCGTTTGCAAATTTACACTCGATAAAGGAACACCCTGTTCCCGTTGTTGGCAAAACCAAACATACAAAGCATCATCTAGGGTTTCATTTTTTGGTTTTTTTAAAGTGCTTCTGCCGCCTAAACTGTCTTTACTAACCATTTTTGCACAAAAATCTTCAATTTCCTGTCGCTTTTTTTTCCAATCGGAAACAGTTTGTTTTCCCACACCTAACTCTTTTGCAATTTTAATAAGCGATTCACCTCCATCAATACGAAACAAAGCTTGGAGTTTTTGTTCCATTGTCACTGTCACTGACTTACGTTTAGTCGCCATTTTCACTGAACACTGAACGAGACGTAAATAAAAAACACAGATCAATATCGCACTAGAATTAAATGACAACTGAGCAGATATCTTGCGAGAAGCAGGAAAAGTGGCATCTGTCCGACAAAACAACTGACCTGACGCCAGACGGATAGACTGTTTATCCGTTTAGTCAGCGGTCCTTTATCTTTTGTTTATCGCAAGATGTCTCTGATGTCACGTACGTTGTAGTGTTGGGTGATCTAATTTGTATATATTTTTTCAAAGAAGTTTTTTCTACTTTAGTAGGCAAAAGAAACAAACAAGTGGTACACCTATTTCATATTTTAATGAATAAATTATATTATTTGAGTATTAAAGTAGGAAAACCCCTTTGAAAAATAACAAATATAGACGTATAAAAATAAATATTTTTGTGGACAGCAGACTGATTGTGCACTGTAAAATACTATAACTAAACAAAACTTTTGGGCCGTCCGGATTAGCCGGAGGTCCGGATCATCGGAGACCGGATTAGCGAGACTGTACTGTAATTACAATTAATATAAATAAAGTAACATAAAGTCAGCTATTTTATGAAATCATATGTTATCACATATTTTAAGCCAAATGGGACGAAATAACTATTTTGCTTAGTACACTTTTGTGAAAAGTTTCCCCGTCCATATAAAACTAAAATTAATTTATTAAATTTAATTAACGAATTAATATTTGAAAAAACTGTATTAACATCAAGTGTGTTCCACTACAAGTTTAAACAAATGTATTAGAATTTGAGAGAATGACTGAAAAGTATTTTTATTAACAATTGAAATTTTGATCAAGATGTACATAGGAAGAGTGTAAATTAATAAAAAGAATTGAACAAAATTAACTTAGTAAAGAAAATAGAATGTATATGTGATAAACTGACATTAAAACTTAAGTTATTATTGTTAATTGTAAACAATTACTATTATTATTTTTGAAACGTGCCTCATCACATAAGGTAAAATTATTGCACTTTAGTGGTGGAATTATTGTTTACAATGAACAATAATAACTTTTTATATATAGTAACTTCATATATATATTTATATTTTACGTTGTCCATTTTTTTCCTTTGCACTGACTTTATGAAGTTAATATATTATTATTGTAAGTAATTTTATCCACCATTAAGTGGAATGATTTTACCTTGTGTGATGAGGCCTTACGGTCATTTGAACATTGTCGAATCACTGATTACTTTTTTCTTATTAACTACATATGTATATATATATATATATATATATATATATATATATATATATATATATATATATATATATTATAACATAATTTTTAAAGAGACACAATACAATATAATTATGTTTTACTATTTAATAAATTGAATTTTTTATTTAAAACAAATAAAACTACTCAGGAACAATTCATTAACATTTATTTTCACAATTTTATTTCAACATTTAAACAATACACACAAAACAAAATTTTACAACTTACAAGTTTTAACAAACTCGGTTTAACTCTTTTTTCTTTTAATTTTAGAGTTACACAATTTTAATACCCTTGGCTAGTTTAAGATCTCTTGATATCTCGGGGTTATAGCATGGGCTATATTAACTCTTTTGTTAATTAAATAAATTTTGAAAAACAATATTAAATTTTGAAATAAGTTTAATAAATATTTTCCTGATGGAAAAACTTAAATTTTGAATATGCAAAAAGGCTAAACTATTTGAACTGGATTATTTCTTATTACTTACTATTAATTAACTACAAGATATTCTATTGTACAAAATTAAACTTCCTTATTATCTTAATGTCCATTAAAATTGATTTTTATAGCGCTAATAACTTATCAAATATCGAAATTTCAGTTAGCTTACGTAAGATTCCGTTCTCTCCAAATTTGACTTTTTACACACTTAAATTCGTTTTATTTACTTCACTTTATATTAACACAGTATTACATTTTGTAATTCACTTCTCCTTAATTTAGTTTGGCCAATCTTCTTAACAAAACGGTATAATTTAGACGAACTCCTTCCAAATAAATAGAATTTTGACTGCTCCTGGCAGATCCGTCTTGTCGCGTCCCCACGCTATCTCAAACTCAACTACGCGTCCTTAGATTTTACACAATTGTTTGTTTTTTTAATATGGCGGCTTTCTTCTTCAAAAAACAAAATCAGATGGTTTATAATTTAGTTCGATTCCTTCTCACTAGAGTCAAACTGCAACTGACCTACTTCCATTTGTTTTTACAGCTGATGCAATAAGGCGCTTGTTTTCACCAGTTTTAATTTTGTTAAACTTTGGTTGAAACTTACTGTTTCAATTTTCCTATTCTTAATAAAGTTTCCAGTGTTTCTTTAATTACTATTATTATTAGTGTGTGAAGTGTCTTTGTGTTTTACTTTTGAAATAGTTCTGAATTGTGTGTGTTTTGCTTGGTCTTTCATAAACATAACCTTTCAATTTTCTTTTGTTTACAAACGTGTTCACTTTCTCCTTCAAGTAATTACTTAGGCCCTATGTTACTACAGTTTACAAATTTGTTTACACATAACCATTATTAGATTATCTTATTTTAATTTATGTGTTAGGTTATTTGATATAACAAATTTCCTAATACATTTCCAGTTCAAAAACCTTGTTTACAATTCTATGCTTTTACCTAAATTTAGTTTTCATTTAACCTAACCAATCTTTTAATGAATTTCTTTTTAAATTTTGTGTGAGTTATTTCTACTATATTCTTCCAATTCTTAAATAATATTATATAGCCCATTCTATAAATGTTACAATGTCCCCTAATTTAATTTAAATAAAAAAAATATTACTAATCTCTACATTACACATTCTTTACATTTTACAAGCTTGATTAAATATACATATTTTTTTTTAAAATTAAATTTAAATTAACATTTATACTTTAAATTGTCCATTTATACTTAATTCCTACGACACAATTTTATCTTAATTCTTTAACAATCAAATACTGAGCTGAAAACTTCAAGCTACATATTTCTTAACTTATCTTCTAACAATACAATATACTTATAACTAACATTCAATCGACAATTCTTTAACAATTCTAACAATAAATCATGTTCTGGTATTTACAATTCCTTCCATAATAATTATTATTTTTTTACATTTATTACAATTGGAACCCTTCCAATCATAAGTCTGATTCAATATTTATTTAACATATATTCTCTGATACCGTGTCTTTAAATCCCAGCCTATCCGAGTCATAGTATGTCTAGATTTGGTCAAATTGGTTATAACATTTCTTTCCCTTATTTCTGTTTATTCCTTGTTTATTATTTGTCTCATATTTATTTTGCTTTTAGCTTCATCTAACTCTCAGTTCTAAGTTAGTATTTTATCTCCCCTTCCAATCTCACATCCAGTTCAATTATTTTCTTATATCATCTCAGTTTATTTTGTATGAAGTTTAACATCTAATATTTTTAAAGGTTGCAATTTCATATCCTCTATTTGATCATATCTATAGTTCCTTCGATTACACTATCCCTATATCAACGAATATAAATTTTGTTTTAATACTTATTTATCAACGCAGATTCTCCCTTACAATACGACGAAGTTTAAATACACAATTACCATATTTTTATTACAACGATGCTTTAATATTTATTATCATAGATTCATATTTCTTTTATAATATATAATATATACGACGAAGTTCCATTATTTATCAACGCAGATTCTCCCTTGCAATACGACGAAGTTTAAATATACATAATTTTATCTTTATTCATTATTCGATGAAGTTTCTAATAAATTATCATAGATATAGTTACCATCCCTTAAAACTTATCTCCTGCTAACGTTTTCTTATACACATAATCACCTAGAGTTTATTCATATTGCTTCCTTTACCTATATTTAATATCTCCCTTCCTATTTTATTATTATTTTTCTTTTCCAGTTCTCCTTGATACATGTCATATTACTGCCTGTGTCTATTAATGCCTGTAAACTTGTTTCCTCTATTTAATTTCTATTCCTGGGTTTCTGCTTGTCTTAGTTTTCCAATTGACTGTGGGCACCATGCTCTTTTCTTGTCCCCAAGCCTGTCCTTGCCTTAACACCGTTTACATCTCCATTGTATCTTTCATCTGCTTCATAAGTTCTATTTTCTGTGTTTCTCTCATATTTAAATTCCATTTCCCATTTTCCAAACTTGAGTTGTGCCTCCACATCCATTAACATATCCGTACCTATGATCATTTCTCTCAACAAGCTTTGTACCACTATGCATTGAAACGGATATTTAACTCCTTCCATTTCTCCTATTACCATTTTCATTTTATTAATCTGTTCAGTCTTCCTTTTAGTTGCGGTTTGAATTGTTATATTTTTTATTGGCAGTACCTCCATCTTTCCTACTTCATTTCTTAATTTTAACTCTCCTAACTCTTCTGTGTTTTTCTTTGTTATATATTCGACTTTCTCTATCTCTTTTTTATTAATTTCTATCACATCAGCTATTATTTCTCTTGTTTCCTCAAAATTTTCCTTAATCTCCTCTAATTCTCCATCTTTCTCCTCTAAGTCTCTTCTCTCATCCTCTACTACAGCATTATTCTTTTTTCTCCACTGTTCCCTCATATCCTCTATCATTCTCCTATTTTCTTCCTTTAGGCTTTCGAATTTCTTATCCAACCTACTCATTTCCAACCTACTTGAGGCAAATCCTCTGTTCATCTCTTCTCTCATCTCCTTATTTTCCTCCTTTATCTCTCCTTTTACTTCGTTTATATTCTCTTTTAATTCCTTTTTTAATTCTCTCATATCCTCCTTCATTTCCTCTCTCCCTTTTAGACTCATTTCCATGAGAGATCTCATCATTTCCCTCAATTCTTCATTATCATTATTTCCCCGTTCTTTTTGTTGAGTTTGCATAGGTGGTAGTCCCCTAGCTTCTTCTACCTCAATGTCTCCTATTGGCATATCTGTGCCTTCCATTTCTTTCATTTCCAAACTTGTCCCTTTTTCCTGGTCCCCTACAACTACCAGCTCGCCTATAATATTTTCTTCTTTTTTTTTCTGTAAGTAACTTATTATACAAACATAAATAATTTTTATATATACTATAAACCTAGCCTTGATTCTATTCAACTCAGTGTTTAATTTTACAAAATTTTTTCTAAATCTATTTCCAGTTCAAATGTTTTTCATATAAAAAGTTCTAAATTAATTTTATTTCAAAATCTCTCTAAATAAATTTTATCGAGCTCCACGTTGTTGCGCCAATTATAACATAATTTTTAAAGAGACACAATACAATATAATTATGTTTTACTATTTAATAAATTGAATTTTTTATTTAAAACAAATAAAACTACTCAGGAACAATTCATTAACATTTATTTTCACAATTTTATTTCAACATTTAAACAATACACACAAAACAAAATTTTACAACTTACAAGTTTTAACAAACTCGGTTTAACTCTTTTTTCTTTTAATTTTAGAGTTACACAATTTTAATACCCTTGGCTAGTTTAAGATCTCTTGATATCTCGGGGTTATAGCATGGGCTATATTAACTCTTTTGTTAATTAAATAAATTTTGAAAAACAATATTAAATTTTGAAATAAGTTTAATAAATATTTTCCTGATGGAAAAACTTAAATTTTGAATATGCAAAAAGGCTAAACTATTTGAACTGGATTATTTCTTATTACTTACTATTAATTAACTACAAGATATTCTATTGTACAAAATTAAACTTCCTTATTATCTTAATGTCCATTAAAATTGATTTTTATAGCGCTAATAACTTATCAAATATCGAAATTTCAGTTAGCTTACGTAAGATTCCGTTCTCTCCAAATTTGACTTTTTACACACTTAAATTCGTTTTATTTACTTCACTTTATATTAACACAGTATTACATTTTGTAATTCACTTCTCCTTAATTTAGTTTGGCCAATCTTCTTAACAAAACGGTATAATTTAGACGAACTCCTTCCAAATAAATAGAATTTTGACTGCTCCTGGCAGATCCGTCTTGTCGCGTCCCCACGCTATCTCAAACTCAACTACGCGTCCTTAGATTTTACACAATTGTTTGTTTTTTTAATATGGCGGCTTTCTTCTTCAAAAAACAAAATCAGATGGTTTATAATTTAGTTCGATTCCTTCTCACTAGAGTCAAACTGCAACTGACCTACTTCCATTTGTTTTTACAGCTGATGCAATAAGGCGCTTGTTTTCACCAGTTTTAATTTTGTTAAACTTTGGTTGAAACTTACTGTTTCAATTTTCCTATTCTTAATAAAGTTTCCAGTGTTTCTTTAATTACTATTATTATTAGTGTGTGAAGTGTCTTTGTGTTTTACTTTTGAAATAGTTCTGAATTGTGTGTGTTTTGCTTGGTCTTTCATAAACATAACCTTTCAATTTTCTTTTGTTTACAAACTTGTTCACTTTCTCCTTCAAGTAATTACTTAGGCCCTATGTTACTACAGTTTACAAATTTGTTTACACATAACCATTATTAGATTATCTTATTTTAATTTATGTGTTAGGTTGTTTGATATAACAAATTTCCTAATACATTTCCAGTTCAAAAACCTTGTTTACAATTCTATGCTTTTACCTAAATTTAGTTTTCATTTAACCTAACCAATCTTTTAATGAATTCCTTTTTAAATTTTGTGTGAGTTATTTCTACTATATTCTTCCAATTCTTAAATAATATTATATAGCCCATTCTATAAATGTTACAATATATATATATATATATATATATATATATATATATATATATTTAGGTTAGTTTTGGTTGGTAAAGATTATTTAGATTTTTTGGACTAGGAGACTGACAGACTTACCTTGGTAAGAGTCCACTCTGTAGTCTTGAAATAGAAACACATAAAAGCACTTAAACAATGATATATTTCAACCACACAGTGGTCTTTGTCAATCGAAGAGAAAACACAAAAAGAAATATGAGAGAATGAAATAAAATAATTTATTTTAGACCAAGATGTTAACTAAATTAATTATTAGAGAACTATCATGTAAGCTAATATAACTTGAAAGAATCGAGAATCGAACGGAAAATTTTAGAATCGGAATCGGAATCGAAAATTTTAGGAATCGGCCCATCCCTAATATATATATTTTTCTTTTATATATATATATATATAAATATATATATATATATATATATATATATATATATATATATATATATATATATATATATATATATATATATATAATAAAGAAATAAGACAATTTATAAATACAAGAATAATTTATTGAATGTACAATTTAAAGCTTTTCATTGGCAAACAGTACCAACATCATCAGGAATAATAGAGACATCCATGTTGGTACTGTTTGCCAACAAAAAGCTTTGAATTGTACATTCAAAAATTATTCTTGTATTTGTAAATTGTCTTATTTCTTTATATTAATATATATATATATATATATATATATATATATATATATATATACATATATATATATATATATATATATATATATATATATATATATATATATATATAGATTTTTTGGACTAGGAGACTGACAGACTTACCTTGGTAAGAGTCCACTCTGTGGTCTTGAAATAGAAACACATAAAAGCACTTAAACAATGATATATTTCAACCACACAGTGGTCTTTGTCAATCGAAGAGAAAACACAAAAAGAAATATGAGAGAATGAAATAAAATAATTGTTATTACTCAATTATTTTATTTCATTCTCTCATATTTCTTTTTGTGTTTTCTCTTCGATTGACAAAGACCACTGTGTGGTTGAAATATATCATTGTTTAAGTGCTTTTATGTGTTTCTATTTCAAGACTACAGAGTGGACTCTTACCAAGGTAAGTCTGTCAGTCTCCTAGTCCAAAAAACCTAAATAATCTTTACCAACCAAAACTAACCTAAATATATATATATATATATTACGTTATCCATTGTTTTTCCGTTGCACTGACTTTATGAAGTTAATATATTTTGTAGTAATTTTATCCACCATTAAGTGCAATGATTTTACCTTGTGTGATGAGGCACCTTTTGGTCACTTGACCATTGTTGAATCACTGATATTTTTCTGGTGTAGATGTTCGGTTCATGATGTTGGTATTTGTTGACGTTACACACATCTTCTCTTGATTTGCGTGTATGATGTTTTTATATAGTATGTGGTCTGTAAGTTCATTAAATTGTGTGTGTTTATAAATGTGGTATTTTTCTAGTGAGCTTAATTCTATTGAGTTATTATTTATTTCAAGTATGGTTGGGTTATTTTCGTAGTTTGTTATTGCATGTTTATGTGATATTAGGTGTGCTGCAACATTTGATACTTTTGTATTTTTATTTTTGAATGCTCTGTAATGTTCTTCAAATCTTATTTTAAATGATCTGTTCGGTTTCCCTATATAAAATGCATTGCAGTCGGTACATGTAATTTTGTAAATTCCTGATAGGTTATGTTTTTCTGTATGCGTTTTGTGGTTTGTGTTATTAAAATATTATTTTATTATTTTGTTGTTTGGTTTGAATGTTGGAGTGTAGTATTCTTTGTGTATATATTTGTTAATTTTAAATGAAGAATTAGACAACATTACAAAAATAGCAATAGAAAATGGATACAACAAACACCTTATAAAAAACATATACAATAAATTTACAAAAAGACGCTAACCTCAACACAACACTACAACCTGAACACAAAAATAATAAAAATAAAAAAATCTACCTAAAATATAAATACACCAATAACAAAATAGAAAAATTAACAAATATATACAACAAAGAGTACTACACTCCAACATTTAAACCAAACAACGAAATATCTTAATAACACAAACCACAAAACAAATACAGTAAAACATTACCTATCAGGAATTTACAAAATTACATGTAACAACTGCAACGCATTATACAAAAACAACCAGATCATTTAAAATAAGATTTGAAGAACATTAGAGAGCATTCAAAAATAAAAATACAAAAGCATCAAATGTTGCAGCACACCTAATATCACATAAACATAAAATAATAAATTACAAAAATAACCTAAACATACTTAAAATAAATAATAACCCAATAGAACTAAACTCACTAGAAAAATACCACATTTATAAAAACATACACAACAATTTAATGAAGTTTCTTGATGTAATCATCTTGAATTCACTGTTTAAACTGATTTTAAACTACTTAACTAAGTGAATACGTAATTGCTTACTTGCTGACGTGTTTCAAAACTATTACGCACAAACACTCCACATACTACAAAATATGCTCACAGCAAACAACACGCCACATAAACTCACATATGAAATAATCACACTCACCAAACTCATCACATCTCAAAACTACTTCACATATCAACACAAATACTACACACAGAAAGATGGCCTCCCAATGGGTTCCTCGATCTCAGCCATTCTAGCAGAAATATTCCTACACCACATCGAACAACAATGTACAGATGTTCTACAGAACAATAACCACACACATAAAATAATTTACTACCATCGATATGTAGATGACATTTTAATATTATACGATGGCAACAAACGGCAAATCAAACAACTACATAATTACATTAATACCATACACCAAAACCTCACATTTACTCTCGAATTAGAAGAAAACAATAGAATAAACTTTCTAGATCTTACTATCACCAAACACAACACTAGACACAATTTCAAAATATACAGAAAACCAACAACTACAGATATGGTCATACATAATACATCTAATCACCCCACACAACACAAACACGCTGCATTTAATCATATGTTACACCGCCTAATAAATATACCAATGCTACAGAAAGACTACAACAAAGAACTTAATACCATAAAGTACATCGCTCAACAAAACGGCTACCAACACACACTCATAGACAACATACTCAGGAAAATAGAACATAAACACCATCAAACAGCCATACAAACACACCACACAAAAAACAAAAAATACATATCCCTCACCTGTCACAATAAAAACACACACAAAATAGCCACCACATTCAAAAAACTCCATGACCAAATATCCTACAAAACAACAAACACTCTAAGAAAATATATACAACCTTTTCAAAAACAAACTGACATATACAAACTGTCTGGTATTTACAAATTAACTTGCAACGATTGTCCCAACTATTATATAGGTCAAACTGGCAGGTCATTCTATACACACTTCGATGAACACATTACCCAAACAAAACAAACCCTAAATCCAGCTACGCAAAACACCTAAATAACACTCAACACACCCATACCGACATACACACTAATTTAAACATATTTCATACATTAAAACAGAGTAAAAAACTAACAACCTTAGAAAAATATGAAATCTACAAACACTACACAACAGACAGGGAAAATATACTAAACGACCTCACACACTTTGAAGCCAATAGCCTGTTCCAATACATCACACAAGACACCACACTTCACCCACTATCATAAATCCAACCCTGTCATACCATTTGTAAAGAGCCGACAGTAGAGGGTTAGCTTCGTAAAAGGAACGATAGTTTTGAAACGCGTCAGCAAGTAAGCAATTGCGTATTCATTTAGTTAAGTAGTTTAAAATCAATTTAATGAACCTACAGACAACATATGCAGACAATGTACTATTCAAAAACATTATACGTGCGGCTTAAGAAGAAATATGTATGACGTCAACAAATACCAACATCACGGACCGAACATCCACACCAGAAAAATAGTTAAAATTAATTCAGTGATTCGACAATGGTCAAGTGACTGAAAGGTGCCTCATCACATAAGGTAAAATTATTGCACTTAAGTGGTGAAAAAATTGTTTACAAGTAATAATAATAACTTCATAAAGTTAGTGCAACGGAAAAAAAATTGACAACTTGAAATATATGTATGCATATACACACACAATTAGTTTTTTTTTTTTGTAATTGGAAAGTCTTGTTACTGTGTCCAATTGTCATAATAATTGGAATTAAAAATACTAATTTTTGCTGATAAGATAAAATTTCTTTTACATCTCCTAAAAAACTTATGTGACAAATTTTATATCTAATGTGTTGATGTTTGTGAAAATAAGTATAGTATTTTGTAACAGGCGTTGCAATGCAGACATCCATTAGTTATGTACGAAGTGATGTTAAGTATACAGAGACTGGTAAACAAGTATGGACTCCAGTTATACGACCCAGCGTGGGACATGGTACTTGCTATTATTGACACAATCATCCAGAACATTGGTATGTAATGATTTAGTATTTTGTTATTGGAATATTATTTAAGATTTGATCGTATAAATATAATTTTAATCATCTGTTTTAATATAAATGGGTGTCCCATTCTAAAAAGCATCTGACTAACAGATGAATGATGTAAAAGACAGTAATGCATTGAACAAGTTCTAGTAGCCATAAAGACCTGTAGGGCATTCATAGTAAGAAGGCTATTTATTCACAGAAGCATCATGTTTTTATTATCGACTCTTGTTTTAGGGAGTCAGTAATTTTAGTGCAGAATTTTTCTTGTGTGTGAATGTCTTCTTCCTACAAAAGGCATTATGTATATTTGAAATTATAAAATACTAATTTTATTAGTTAACATATAAAATACCTATATTTACAACATATATCAGTATTAAAAAAAACCCTGCAAACACTTTCAAATTTACAAACCCAAGGACAGAACGTCTCTCACACTTCAACTAAATGAAAACTAACATTTGAACAAATTTTTCGATGTGAAATACAGTGAAACCTCTGTTAATCGGACACATACGGTTCTCAATATTTTGTCCGTCCATGAGAGGTGTCTGTTTAGGGGAGGAGTGTTAGAGGAAGCCGAATTTAAAGAATTATTACACTAATAATTCACTACATATTTATCCAATACATAATGGCTACGGTATTTAACTAATACTAATGTAATTATTTATTTAGTACTAATTAACAATGTAGACTAGCTTCTCATAAATACAGTATACAGTACAATAAATACTGTACTGTTATTGAACATAAATTCAGAAACAAATTTTAAAAAAACACAGACAATATAGAAATACAGTACATTAATTTAATTTGTGAATTACTGTAGAGCATAGCCTATGAGTGGTTTTAGATTAAGACTAATCGTAGTTTGTTTTGATGAGCGTTGGGACAGTACAACTTGATTTTCCATGTGCATAATCAGCTTAGAAATCATATTTGTACCAGCAGTGTCGGCTTTAGCTTGAAATGATTTTTTCAAGTCCAACAGTTGCTTTTGCACAGCTCTAACGAAAGACACTAATGAATAAATGTGCTGCCAAGTATTCCGAGGCAAGTGAACAAATTCGATTCTTTTTTTTGTATACGTAGTTACTTTAGCTACGTTTTACAGTACATTTGTCCGCATATCAGAGGTGCAGAAAAACAAGGCACCATTTGCTGTCCGTTGTCTGTCTAATGGAGTGTCTGTTCAAAGGAGGGAAAAATTCTATGTACGTATTATCAAATTTTTCAGTTCCCAGAAAAATGTTCGTTCAAGAGAAGTGTCTTTACGTTGGAGGTGTCCGTTCAAGGAGGTTTCACTGTATTAATGACACATCTGTATGGAAATGTATCGATATAACTATAGCTTTATTGTTCAGAACTGGAGGTTTTAGAATTATAATTAAAGATATTGTAGTAAAGGCGAGTTCATAAAATGAGGGTTGTGGTGAGACATACTTTGTGTTTGTTTCAGAATTTAACTCACACAACAGCACAACTGTTTTGGTTGCTAATCATTTACATGAGACTTTGTACACTATAGAACAGCTCATAGAGCTGGGACAGTTTAGCGGTTCTGTTCGGAGAGTGTTTCACATTATTGAGAGATGTTCGCATGTCAGGCCAGTAAGTATATTATAACGAAACATAATTGAGACAATTAAATTTTCACGTTTGTTTCTGATGCGTAAGCAGTTAAGACATTCACTTATACATTAATTGCCACAGCATTGGGAACTGTGTAGTTCTGTATTGTATACGATGTATTACGTCCCCTCTTTTACTAAATATTCTGTATGTTGTAGCAATTAAATTAGCTTATTTCACAGTAAAGTTTAGTAGCCAGAGTAAATTGCTTACTTCCTGTTAAAATTAAAGTAAATTCCTACTCAGGTCAACAAAGACAAATTTTATTTTAGTTACTTTTTATTAAATAATTTCAATTAATATAAATATTAGGGATGGGCCGATTCCTAAAATTTTCGATTCCGATTCTAAAATTTTCCTTTCGATTCTCGATTCTTTAGTCGATTCTCGATTCTTTCAAGTTATATTAGCTTACATGCTAGTTCTCTAATAATTAATTTAGTTAACATCTTGGTCATATAGCAAAACCTTTTAAAAGTTCTGTTTTAATGTAATAGGCTACACAAAACCTTCAACCTTGATTTGTCAATAGGAATTTTTAAAAGCATAAAAACATATCAAATAAAAGTAATGACTTATTTTAAAGTTAAAAATGTAAACTTTACACTATTTTATGATGTTTGAAAAAATACCTAAGCCTATTTACATTGTCTCTCAAAACAAAACAAAAATTAATAACAAACGAACAACATAAAAAGTAAAAAATTAATACAAATAGGGTATTTTTTAATATTTAAAAATCTAGCGGGTAAAGTAAATTTCTGTTCAAAAACACAAGCATTTGAACACGTGGGTCAAGCCAGTTTTGTCGCTTGTCACATATAACTCCTGAAGTTGAGAAAAGTTTTTCAGAAAACACTGTCATGGGTGGGCAGACAGGTATTTTATTGTCATTGCACTCAAATGAGGGTATTTGGCACTTTGTACTGCTCAATACTTCCCAACATTACGATCTGGACTGGCTAATGGTTCTCTAAGATAATTGTTTACTTCTTCTTCTACTGTCAATTCCCCTCGGGTACCTTCTTCCTCAACATTCTGGATTAGTAAGGCTTACCTTCTCCACATCTGGTGGGACCTTTTTTCTGCAAGTGTCTGGAACAAGTGCAACTGATTCAGGCCTATTTTGTATTTATTACTCAATCCCAGTTAATTTATAACTGACTATCATTTGTAGGTCCTTGTCTGAGGATGAAGTTTCTTCAAGTATAGATCTTTTTTGTTGATAAATTTGGACAAAATTAATGTTGTTTAGTGCTTTTTCATATTTGATGTATTATGTGATTTTCCACCCCTTAAAGTTAGTTTTTACAAAATTTACATCTGGCTTTAGCACTGTCTTTCGACTTCAGATCGTAAAAAAACCACAGATAACTTTTTTTATTTTTTAAACTCATGTTAGTAGCCTAATACCTTAAAACACAAATGAATAAAAATCAGGCAATTAAAATAAATTTAAAGATAACAAAACTGACACTTAATCTGTAATCGATAACCACTCAACCACGATAAAAGTAGTTATACAAAACTTAAAATTCTTAAAACTGATCAATCACCAAACGTTGAGACAAACCTACAACGCAATAGAATGGCGGGCACGATACCATAATGTTGTATTCACTTTAGCAGAAAAGTAATGCCAACTGCCAATGGATCATGTGAAGGCGATGTGTATATCACTAGAAATGACAACTTATTTATATTCTTAGTAAAATAAAAATATTTATTACTGGATAAATACATTTGCTAAATAGAAAAAGTTATAAAATAGAGCAGGATATGAAATCAATATAACTTCAGTAATAGTCATTATAGTTTGTAAAGTTGAGATGTAGAACAGTAAAACTTTGATTAACCGTCACTCTTTTAACCGTCAGTTTCTGTTAACTGTCATCGAATTGACGTGACAGCCAGTACCCTGAACCAAATACCGTCAGGCCTCTTAACGCTTTATGTTTATTAGTACTACTCATCTGGTGTTGCTACTTTTGGAAAAATTAAGGCACAGTATTAAACAAGCTTCACACTACTTACAGATGTAATTACGATGTTTTTTTTTTGATAAATAATCGTCGACGGGATTAAAAACATGATGTTATTCTAAGAGCTTTTTGTCCATAGTTACGGGCCGACACATATTTGTTATGATGCATTGTAATGATTTTCACTACTGTTTTCAAAATTTTACAAAACCTTAAAAGTAAGTCGGAAATATTGGCTAAATATTTAGTTGTAAAATAATCCTTGAAAACGGATTTGGTTAAAGTTAAGTACAAACATTGATACACTTAGATAAACTCATCCTTACTAGGAAGTAAATTATAACGTAAATTCCTTAACAAGTAAATTATTTGGTGTTAAAACTTTTACTTAATATGAATCTGGGATGGTATTTACTGGACCTGTAGCATTACTTATCAGAGAGAGAATATATTACACTTTAGTTCTATATTCAAAATATTTATAAACTCACAAATCAATCACATGTGACACGTTTACGTGTCTTAGTGATAGGAGCCAAAACACTTTTATCACCAGTCAGTTTATTATTTGGGAAACTGGGACATGAAATTGTGGTTTTGTTGTTTCTTGCTTACACAAAACACAAAAATATCAAAACAGTGTTGCACAGATAATAAAATTTAATTAAATAAAAAACAATGTCGGGTCAATTGGTCCGACGGAGTTTATTTACGTTAAATTTACGAGTTTATTTACGTTTCATTTACGGTAGGAAAAAACTATGTTGGACCAGTTGGTCCGGCACGTATTTTTATAAATATTATGATAAGAAACCTATATTCATACTTAGATATGATAGAGGAACAAAGTATAAGAACACATTATTTAAAAATGAGCTTAAAATATTTTCACAATTTTCTATGAAAACGCCGATATTGTGGCCGTCAGCTAAAGTATTAAGGTGCAGTGACACGTTTGCTTTGGTTGTTAAACTACATGAACTATTTCACCTGTAAGTTTTTATTACTGTACATTATTTTTCTACATTTGTAGCTACTGTGCGGATCTGTTTATCGTGGAATAAATAATTTCATTTACTATTACAATCGTGTTTATTTTCTTTTCGCTCCTAAATATATTACATTACTGTGAGAGTGATATCTGTCTCTAATATAATTTATTGAGGTTAAGTTTCGGAGGAATAATACAGTGTTTCTGTTATCCGTCTATTTGCTCAACCATCATTGCCACGGTCCCGACGGTGACGGTTAATCGAGTTTTTACAGTACTGTTCTGACATCTATAAATCAGTGGCAGTAAGACACGTGGGAGGGAGAGAGAGAGAGTATCGAACCCGCTTTAGTGAGAGAGACAAAGAGAGAGAGAGAGAGACGAGCGATGTCAAATGACCGGAAACGGTTACGATCTTGATTGCTGTTGCTTCATAAATAATAATATTTTCGTTTACTTTAATCATTTAATTCATTCAAATCAACCAATACATAAATAAGACATAGTTGGTAATTAATTACTTTTCCAATAAATTACTCTACACACATATTTTAATAGTTAACAAAATAAGAATCGGAATCGACACTTTTATGAATGAAGAATCGAGTATCGACGATTTATCGATACCACCTAGAATCGACGATTCCTGGAGAATTGGCCCATCCCTAATAAATATGTTTATACATATGACAGAATCACAATATTAAGTGGCAAAATAGAATGCAAAATTATTTGTTAAAATTTAATTATTAAATTTAATTAATGAATTAACATTTGAAAAAACTATTAACATTGTCTCACCCACTACAAGTTTTAAGAAATGTATTTGAATTTGAGTGAATGAATAAAAAAAGCATTTTATTTACAGTTAAAAATTTGAACAGATATATAATTATATGTAGGGAGAGTGTGAACTGATTGAAGGAATTAAATAAGGTTGTTTATACTATTGAGTAACTTAGCAGTTAGGTTTAACCATCCTTTTGTTTGTTTTGTGTAGTAATTGAGTATTATATTTTAAAATAATGAGTGATTGAATCAGATAATGAGTCATTGAATTTGTATCAGAATAAAAATTTATGTATCAGTATAAAAATTTAACTGATGTAACTTTCCGTGTCCAGTGATTTGAAACTTCTGGCTTAGGAAATGGAAGTAAATACTTGTGAATATCATGTAAATTCTCATTATTAATACTCGTGTAACACATTTAGGTTTATGACACCCTAAAATAACATGTTCTTGTATACTCTCCACAACATGTAAAAAAACCATTTCCCCTGTCTTCAAAGATTGAGGGGTTATGGTAAAGATTCAAAGTTTTCATGGATTGCTTTTCAGATTAAAACTTTTACTTTTAAGTATAACATGTATAATGTTCATTGGTTTTTATAATTTTGTACAGGTCTTTTATGGATTTACTAGCGTTACCTGCACACGTTGATGTGCCTGAAATCATAATTTTTGCAATTAGAAAAGCTAATTAAACATATAAATAATTATATTTTATTTACTGCAATGCTAGAGGATAGATAATGTTCTTCTCCATTTCATTAGGCTTATAAGCGTTAAAATTTCAGGTGTCCCAACACGTAACCACGCAACATAATTATCCATGGTAAAAGCTCGAATGTTCCAAATTTAATCCAGGAATGGTCAATGATTGTCCTTGTGCTTTGTTTATTTTTATTGTGAATGCAAGACGCAAAGGAAATTGTAGTTGTTTGAAATCAATAGGTAGATCAGATGAAATCATCGGTATTCATGAAATTAAGACCATATCTCCTTTGAACTTGCCACCTCTGATCCTCTGATTTCTGCCTGGATCAAGTTGGGTGTCAGTTTTTTTGTGGTTAGTCTGGTTCGGTTGCACAGCTTTGGTGGATTCAAATTTCGCAAGCATATTATTGGCGAACCTACTTTTAATATCAATACGTGTGATAGCAATAATTGTACATAGAATTTAGCAATTTTAAACAGCTTAAAATAATTAAAAATTGTATTTTTATCTTTACATAACGTTTATAATTTTTTGAAATTAATTCAAGTAACGCTAGTATGGATATACATTTTAAAATTAACAGACTTATGGAAGGCTGTACACTGAACCATCCGAAGCCTCTTGGGCAGTGCCCTGTCTATGGATTTACACCATACCTCACATGAACCATCCTGGGAATATGTTTAACAATCCTTCCAAATTTCATTAACTTGTGTTCAGCGGTTTAGGTGTTCATAATACATTACACACACACACACATGCATGCACACACACACGCATTCACACACACACACACACACACACACACACACCCATACGTGTGTTGCAACGGACCTTCACCCAGCTCACTCACACCCGACCCTAGCAAACTCGACCTGCCACAAACCTGTCGACGTTTGCCCAACTCGTAATTACAAGAACATGAATTTAAATCGTAATTAAAAACGCACCCTGTGGATTCTGTCTACTAAGATTGAAAAGGTCATGGTCATGTCAGTGAAGTGTCAAACGGTGTAACATTGGGTAGCTGAAAACACAGAAATTTATCACACAAATTAATACCTTACCATGCTTTGTAGACCTGTTTGCTCCATGTTCCTGCTCTCGTGAAGTCCGTGTCAGATAACATCCTACCATATCCTCTTTACTGAGGCCCTGTGCTATATACGATAAGATCTGCCAGTGGGTATCAACCCCTGGACTTGGAAATAAACCCAGCTAGTGTTGGCCTAGCTCAAACTGATTTTGTTGTTAAATTTAATTCTTTGGGTGGGTTCCTCGATTATTATAAGGGGCACTATGATCATTTATTATATGTAATTTATTAAGATAAATGACCCTATTAGGCTTGTTGGTATGGCATTTAAAGCTTTCAATGGTTTTATTAAATACATTTTCTAGCTGGGAAATATTACATTTATTACTTAGCACACAGGATTATTTAATAAAATTTTTCACTAACCTTTGCTTGAAATATGAATTTAATAATATTACAATAACGAAATTTAATCAAATGATCATATTCTTGAACTACAATAATATCTTGATATTTGGTTTTATATCTGAATTTAATAAACATTGAAATAACGAAGTTTAAACAAATGAACATATTCTTTAGATCAAAATAATATCTTGACATTTAGTTTTACATTTGCATTTAATCGCGTGGAAAATAATAATTGTTAAACAAAAGGATCATATTCTTTTAACAACATAATTTCATGACGTTTATACATATTAGAACATAAATTAAATTTTCTCTTACTACCCAAATACATATTTTCATTGATTGCAGGGAGGTTGACAGATCATATATCAAATTGCTGCACTCATTTAATTTATGGGCTGACTTTGCACCAGCAGTTACTTGACATTTATTTATTTATATATGAAATTACTAGAGAATACAATTGTTACTAACACTACTTGTTAACACTTAAGAATTGTTTACCAATTTTTTGGACATATACAATTCACCTTCAATTTCTGATAAACTGAGTTTGGATTTACAACAATCCTTTATAACTTATCAAACGAGTTATACATGATTTCACGTTAATTAATAAAAACATATCAATTTCTAAACATCTTAATGATTGTGCTTTTATAAGTTTATCTTTCCAAATTAAAACAGTTATTACTTTAACATTTATCAATCATTTAAAATTTCACATAAATCTTTTATATATGTTTAATAAGCTTCATATTTTAATTTATTTTTCAAGAAATAAAGCCATGACTTAGTTATTTAAACATTGAATTTGTCGTTTTTGACTTTAGAAATTTTTCCAAATAATCTGGTTTATAATATTTAAAATTGTACAGAAATTATGACTTGCCCGACTCGCACTTTCCTGGATCCCCCTTGTATCTCCTGGGTGGTCAGATCCTTCCTTTCAGACTGGCAGTTGTTCTCGTCTGAAGGATTTTCCTTCCAGGCTGCGGCACAAGGCGACGTCATCTTCTTCAAGAAATGAAATCTAACCGGGATTTTATCATGATCGATAGCTAGCTTGCGCTACTCGTTATTGTTAGACATTTTACGGCCAAATCGTGCACTCCGCGGCCAGATCAATGAAATTTAAAAGTCCATTATGACTTTCTCTGCAATTTAATTTAAACAGTGACCTTCTCAGTCGAATCCTCAAACGAGAGTCCCTTTTTTCTAAACCTGCAACCAATTCACTAGCTGCTTACCCCCACTACTTGATTTTCATGCACAGTTTTGATTTTAAGCGTATTTCTTGTCTTTGATTGCTTATTTAATATTCTGTTGGAACTTGATTCTGGTTTTAGCACACAAAGCACTCGCAAAGTCATCATTTGTGTACATTACAATCGGTTTTAATCTTATTCAACTAGCAATTGAGTTTCATGGCTTAGCAAAACTAGATAAACTTATTCAATAAAATTTAAGATTTTTCAATTTCTATTCAATTGTTACGGAACCAATTTTTTCCGTTACAGTGTGTGTGTGGAGACTTGGCCGGACGCAAACAGTACACGCCTCTTGTGGGTCCTCTTAGATCTAGTTAAGTAATCAACGTGAAATTTTGTATACAGTTGTTAAATATTGTTATTAGTAAACGCACAACTTGTTCATTTATGTAACTGGAAATTTACATTTACGTTAAATACATTCCTTCTTAGGACGCAGTTACAGCGTGCACACTCACTTGTGAATGGTCTGTTGGGGGCTCTCTGCCTGACTATTATCGATCTGAATCGACACTTCCGTATGTGCCTGTCCCTCCGTTGTGTACGTCTACGACCATAAGAAGTTGAGATAACGCCTACTTAGTGCGATAAAAAGAGTAGGCTAGATTAATTTAATCTGCAACGCTTTACAGATGAAGCCAAAGTATGGAACATTTTTGTGATCAATTTAAACGGGTAAACTCTTGACATTAACATTAAATGCTTTTGGTTTCAGACACTATATAACTAAATTTGACTGAAAATTTGTTATATATATATATATATATATATATATATATATATATATATATATATATATATATATATATTATAAAGTTTTACATTTAATCGCTTTATTAAAAAAAATAATTCCTTAAAAGTAGTAACATATATAAATCATAGAAGGAGCTATAAAATTGTATCAAAACTATTAAAAATAAAATTAAAACGATAACTATTTCTATCTGTTAAAACCATGCAAAATGCCTGCCTCTACGTAGAATATAATATAGACTATTTTGTAGAAGAAAAATCTAAAATTTTGGGCGGTTTTTATATATTTGTATATATATATCTTGTATGATTGCAAAAAATGTAGGTTTTTATTTCTGACAAATAAAAGAAAAAAATAAAATCCAGTTTTATCTATCTATACAAACTTGAAATCTAACTATAAAAAAATACAAGGTTTACAGAATATTGCAAATTTTATTTATGCCTCCCAAAATATATATAGATTGAATATATTTGTATTTAAAATAAAACACAAACTCGTTCCTACAAACACGGAAAAATAACAACAGATACTCCAAAACAAGTTAGGCAAGTGTGACTAAATAGCTTGGCATACAGAATTTATTTAAAAATAACTTTATAGCTATATACTAGTTTTGATAGGTGTGAAATAAATAATTAGTGACAACACCAGTTGCTTACAACTAAATGAAATATCAGGGTGATTTTTTCTAAATCTTTCGTTTTGTGTTTGAAGCGTGAACAACCAAAGTTAATGTATAAGATTCAAGATTTGCACGTATGCAACTTTAACATGATGTTTAAAAATGTATGAAATTGTCGATAGGATATATTTAAAAGTTTAGAGCCTCCTTTCTCGAACAGTTTCACTATTCGATTAAGCAACTAAAACATCATTATAACCAGTGTCATACAGTCTTCAAGTTGCACGTTTCAAAACGTGGGTGGTCATTTTAGGGTAATTGTAGAAATAGTTGCGATAAACCTAACTTCGCTACCTTCTTTCATAAGCTGGGGATGACTGAAAATCCGTAGTATTAGTAAACGCACAACAACTGAAAACGTGACGTAAATCCCGTGGTAACATAAACTTTGCAGAGTCTTACTTTTATGTGTTACGAAATCATTATAAATTTCTTGAACCTAATTTTTACTTTTATGACCTATTCCTAAAAGTTAAAACGATGATTCACCAAGCGGATTTTGAGAACTTAGAGACGGACCCAGTTATATATATTTGTTTTGTTTTATTATTTAGATGTCTTCACCGATTAATATTAAACATAATATATATAATTTACTTTTTAGGAAAACCTTTAAAGAAAACCTATTACTCTATTTAAATTAACCTCAATATTTCTGGGTCCCGTCCGCCCTTTATCTTGGAACTACTACGGCCAACGTTTGTTTACACATGTCTATCTGATATGACAATATAAACTGTCGACACTCGGACATTCTTTCTTCAGTCAGGGATACAATCTATATATAGGGAAAAATGAGATTTAAACGTGAATTTTGAAGTTTTTTGCCCGACAGGTTTCCAGCTTCTGTTAGATTTAAATTTAGCAGTTGAAAAGTAGCCTACATTTTGTACAATTTATATGTTTACGATTATGTTGAAATCGTTATAAAATATTTACCATCTAGAAATTGTAATAAAAGTTTCTAGCATTCACAAATGTTTACTTTTAACTAAAATTAAACAATTATATCTTGGAATTTTCTACATTTTTTTTCTTAATTTATTATATCACTATAGCTATTAAATTCCTGTTACTCTCAAATGCTATTTCCAACTGGGAATTAGAAAATCTTCATTACTTATAATTATATCTAAAATTTCCAGTTTTATCATTTTTACAAACCGTAAATTTCTTCTTACAATTATCTGTAGAATATTTATTTACACATTATTATTTCTATTGTATTTCTATTCTTCCTATCAATTACGACTTGTTAAAAAACCAAAACTCTTTTTTAAATATCAAAAGGAATGAAATTCTGTAGCCCGTGTACAATGAATAATTATCTTGCAATCCTAAAGTTTAATTTACTTTAAACATTAGCAAATAAAAATAAATAAAAGACATACACTAAACTCACAACTTAGTCATTTATTTACTCAAAGACAAAGTCATCATCATCAGTGAGTGTTGCTAGTACAAACTCTAACTTGCAGCTTGTAATATCTTACTCTTATTAAAAATCAAACAATTTCATCAATTTATTTCCGTGTTTGGGTCAGCGCCGTTAACGTTTATTTATAAAGTTTTTAGGTCAGAATAATGACCACTCCTTCAATAAATACACGAAGCACGCACACACACACAAACACACACACATAGGGAGGAGCCCTGAAGATAGATTTACACTAAACTTCACACGCACCATCCTGGGAATATGTTAAACAAACCCTTCAAATTTCATCAACTTCTTTACAGTTGCTTAGCCGTCTATAAGATACATACATACACACATACATATATACATCAGTTTTTGAACCATCCTAAGCCTCTGGGGCAGAGCCCTGTGGATGGATCTACACCAAACTTAACATGAACCATCCTGTGAATATGTTAAACAATCCTTCCAAATTTCATTTACCTGTGTTCAGCAGGCTAGATGTCCATTAGACAGATACATATATACATCGGTTTTTGATCTATCCTAAGCCTCTAGGGCAGAGCCCTGTGGATGGATCTACACCAAACTTAACATGAACCATCCTGTGAATATGTTAAACAATCCTTCCAAATTTCATTTACCTGTGTTCAGCGGGCTAGATGTCCATTAGACAGATACATATATACATCGGTTTTTGATCTATCCTAAGCCTCTAGGGCAGAGCCCTGTGGATGGATCTATATCAAACTTTACACGGATCATCCTGGGAATATGTTAAGCAATCCCTCCCAATTTCATTAATTTCTATTAAGCAGTTTAGGCGTTTATAACATACATACACACATACAAACAATCATTTTCATGTAACTATTCTATTTTCCCAATCTGGTTTCTGTCTAGTAGAAAGGCAAGCATGTATCTCTGAATGGAAACTGAAAACTACTTGAAATTAACAGCCGTATAGGAGAAAATATGTGATTTAAAAATGCTGTGTTGTTTAGATTTAATATTTGTTTTGTTTTCAGGAAGCTTCTGTTCTGAAGCTGGTGAGTTATTTGTCAGGATCAATAGTTCCAACACAACAAAAATGGCTTACGAAACTCAGCTCTCTGATGGAACGATATTTCAAACAAGAGAAACGCACTAATATCCGTATCAAAGTTTTGGATATTTTGTCTACAGTTATACAGAACAACAGGTGAGTGACTCTGTATAGAATATTCTCTGGATTAATGTATCTCGAATACGTAAAAGTTATTGTCCTTTATATACTAAAAGAGAGTGCTGGTATTTATTATCATACAAATCTTATTATAATAATTTTTTCAAATTATAACAAGCCAGTAATGAACACTCGGAGACTTATGAAAGATCCAATACACTTGTACATTGACTCTATGTTAAGATTCATGGATGTGTTTTCATTATTTATTCAGCTATTTTAAAACACTTTTTGCTTGTGTAAGGCAGTTTACTACATGTTTTGAAAGGGATTTAGAGAAAACCCTTCAATTCTCAAATGCTAAATCTTTGTCAAATCTTGAACGTAGTTTAAATGCCAACGTTTTGCGTACATGAAACACAGCAGGAGGTTTGTAGCCAATGCAACGTTTAAGGTTGGGTTGCTATATTGACTGTGTGATTACTCTTAAGTGTCTCAACTGTGTTGGAGACCATTTAACTCACTAACTCCGTCAGCTTTTAAACCAACATGGCAAAAGACAGATCATCGTTTAAGCTAAAGAAATGCTTTAACACGTTCATTGTCAAACTGGAAATTTTAATTTTGTGTGGTGGCCAAATTTTTTAAATTTTTTTATTTCGTTATATAGTGCTCAAATTAAGTAAATATAATATTTAAAACTTTTTATTATTATGTATTTAGGATTTATGGTCTCTACTATCTTACACGCGATATAGCGTGATTGGCCATACATAATGCGATTTTTGCCCATATGGCCAAGAAAAAATATGGTATATTAAATCTATTTATGTTTTAGGAGTACCTTGTAAGCAATAACACTAGCAAGAAAAAATATGGTATATTAAATCTATTATGTATTAGGAGTACCTTTTAAGCAATAACACTAGCAAGAAAAAATATGGTATATTAAATCCATTTGTTTTAGGAGTACCTTGTAAGCAATAACACTAGCAAGAAAAAATATGGTATATTAAATTTATTTATGTTTTAGGAGTACCTTCTAAGCAATAACACTAGCAAGAAAGAATATGGTATGTTAAATTTATTTATGTTTTAGGAGTACCTTCTAAGCAATAACACTAGCAAGAAAAAATATGGTATATTAAATTTATTTATGTTTTAGGAGTACCTTCTAAGCAATAACACTAGCAAAAAAAAATATGGTATATTAAATTTATTTATGTTTTAGGAGTACCTTCTAAGCAATAACACTAGCAAGAAAAAATATGGTATATTAAATTTATTTATGTTTTAGGAGTACCTTCTAAGCAATAACACTAGCAAGAAAAAATATGGTATATTAAATTTATTTATGTTTTAGGAGTGCCTTCTAAGCAATAACACTAGCAAGAAAAAATATGGTATATTAAATTTATTTATGTTTTAGGAGTACCTTCTAAGCAATAACACAAGCAAGAAAAAATATGGTATATTAAATTTATTTATGTTTTAGGAGTGCCTTCTAAGCAATAACACGAGCAAGAAAAAATATAGTATATTAAATTTATTTATGTTTTAGGAGTACCTTCTAAGCAATAACACTAGCAAGAAAAATATGGTATATTAAATTTATTTATGTTTTAGGAGTGCCTTGAAAGCAATAACACTAGCAAGAAAAATATGGTATATTAAATCTATTTATGTTATAAGATTACCTTGTAAGCAATAACACTAGCAAGAAAGAATATGGTATATTAAATCTATTCGTTTTAGGAGTACCTTGAAAGCAATAACACTAGCAAGAAAATAATGGGATATTAAATCTATTTATGTTATAAGATTACCTTGTAAGCAATAACACTAGCAAGAAAAATATGGTATATTAAATCTATTTATGTTATAAGATTACCTTGTAAGCAATAACACTAGCAAGAAAGAATATGGTATATTAAATCTATTTTTGTTATAAGATTACCTTGTAAGCAATAACACTAGCAAGAAAAATATGGTATATTAAATCTATTTATGTTTTAGGAGTACCTTGAAAGCAATAACACTAGCAAGAAAGAATATGGTATATTAAATCTATTTGTTTTAGGAGTACCTTGAAATCAATAACACTAGCAAGAAAGAATATGGTATATTAAATCTATTTGTTTTAGGAGTACCTTGAAAGCAATAACACTAGCAAGAAAGAATATGGTTTATTAAATCTATTTGTTTTAGGAGTACCTTAAAGCAATAACACTAGCAAGAAAAAATATGTTATATTTAATCTATTAATGTTTTAGGAGTACCTTGTAAGCAATTACACTAGCAAGAAAAAATATGGTATGTTAAATCTATTTATGTTTTAGGAGTACCTTGTAAGCAATAACACTAGCAAGAAAAAATAAGGCATAATAAATCTATTTATGTTTTAGGAATACCTTGCAAGCAATAACACTAGCAAGAAAATATTAAATTTATTTATTTATTATGAGTACTTTTAAGCAATAACATTAGCAAGAAAAAATATGGTATAATAAATCTATTTATGTTTTAGGAGTATCTTGTAAGAGCAATAAACTAGCAAGAATAATATGGTATATTAAATCTATTTATGTTTTAGGAGTACCTTGTATGCAATAACACTAGCAAAAATAATATGGTGTAATCAATCTCTTTATGTTTTAGGAGTACCTTGTAAGCAATAACACTAACAGGAAAAAATATGGTATATTAAATCTTTTAATGTTTAAGGAGTACCTTCTGAACAATAACACTAGCAAAAAATATGGTATATAAATCTATTTATGTTTTAGGCACGCCTTGTAAGCAATAACACTAGCAAGAAAGAATATGGTATTTTAAATCTATTAATGTTTTAGGAGTACCATTCAAGCAATAACACTAACAGGAAAAAATAAGGTATATTAAATCTATTTATGTTTTATGTTCTTGCTAGTGTTATTGCTCTTACAAGATACTCCTAAAACATAAATAGATTTAATACACCATATTTGTTTGCTAGTGTTATTGCTTAGAAGGTACTCCTAAAACATTAATAGATTTAATATACCATATTCTTTCTTGCTAGTGTTATTGCTTACAAGGTAATCTTATAACATAAATAGATTTAATATACCATATTTTTCTTGCTAGTGTAATTGCTTATAAGGTACTCCTATAACAAAAATAAATTTAATATACCAAATGTTTCTTGCTAGTGTAATTGCTTAAAAGGTACTCCTAATACATATATAGTTTTAATAAACCTTTTTTTTTCTTGCTAGTGTTATTTCTTGTAAGGTATTCTTAAAACATAAATAGATTTAATATACCATATTTTTTCCTGTTAGTATTATTGCTTACAAGATACTCCTAAAACATAACTAGATTTATTACACCATATTTTTTTCCTAGTGTTATTGCTTAGAAGGTATTCCTAAAATATTAATAGATTAATTATACCATATTCATTCTGGCTAGTGTTATTGCTTACAAGGCACACCTAAAATATAAATAGTTTTAAAATACCATATTTTTTCTTGCTAGTGTTATTGCTTAAAAGGTAGTCCTAATACATAAATACATTTATTATACCTTATTTTTTCTTGCTAGTGTTATTGCTTACAAGGTACTGCTAAAATATAAATAGATTTAATACACACATATTTTTTCTTGCTCGTGTTATTGCTTAGAATGTACTCCTAATACATAAATAAATTTAATATATCATATTTTTTCCTGGTACTGTTATTGCACATAACGCACACCTAAAACATAAATAGATTTAATGTACCATATATTTTCTTGCTAGTGTTATTGCTTACAAGGTACTCCTAAAACATAAATAGATTTAATATACCATATTTTATCTGGCTAGTGTTATTGCACATAACGCACACCTAAAACATAAATAGATTTAATGTACCATATATTTTCTTGCTAGTGTTATTGCTTACACGGTACTCCTAAAACATAAATAGATTTAATTTACCATATTTTTCTTGCTAATGTTGTTGTTTACAAGGTACTCCTAAAACAAATAGATTTAATATACCATATTTTAACACTAGAAAAAAATATGGTATATTATATCTACTTATGTTATAGGAGTACCTTGTAAGCAATAACACTAGCAAGAAAGAATATGGTATATTAAATCTATTTGTTTTAGGAGTACCTTAAAGCAATAACACTAGCAAGAAAAAATATGTTATATTTAATCTATTAATGTTTTAGGAGTACCTTGTAAGCAATTACACTAGCAAGAAAAAATATGGTATGTTAAATCTATTTATGTTTTAGGAGTACCTTGTAAGCAATAACACTAGCAAGAAAAAATAAGGCATAATAAATCTATTTATGTTTTAGGAATACCTTGCAAGCAATAACACTAGCAAGAAAAAATAAGGCATAATAAATCTATTTATGTTTTAGGAGTACCTTGTAAGCAATAACACTAGCAAGAAAAAATAAGGCATAATAAATCTATTTATGTTTTAGGAATACCTTGCAAGCAATAACACTAGCAAGAAAATATTAAATTTATTTATTTATTATGAGTACTTTTAAGCAATAACATTAGCAAGAAAAAATATGGTATAATAAATCTATTTATGTTTTAGGAGTATCTTGTAAGAGCAATAAACTAGCAAGAATAATATGGTATATTAAATCTATTTATGTTTTAGGAGTACCTTGTATGCAATAACACTAGCAAAAATAATATGGTGTAATCAATCTCTTTATGTTTTAGGAGTACCTTGTAAGCAATAACACTAACAGGAAAAAATATGGTATATTAAATCTTTTAATGTTTAAGGAGTACCTTCTGAACAATAACACTAGCAAAAAATATGGTATATAAATCTATTTATGTTTTAGGCACGCCTTGTAAGCAATAACACTAGCAAGAAAGAATATGGTATTTTAAATCTATTAATGTTTTAGGAGTACCATTCAAGCAATAACACTAACAGGAAAAAATAAGGTATATTAAATCTATTTATGTTTTATGTTCTTGCTAGTGTTATTGCTCTTACAAGATACTCCTAAAACATAAATAGATTTAATACACCATATTTGTTTGCTAGTGTTATTGCTTAGAAGGTACTCCTAAAACATTAATAGATTTAATATACCATATTCTTTCTTGCTAGTGTTATTGCTTACAAGTTAATCTTATAACATAAATAGATTTAATATACCATATTTTTCTTGCTAGTGTAATTGCTTATAAGGTACTCCTATAACAAAAATAAATTTAATATACCAAATGTTTCTTGCTAGTGTAATTGCTTAAAAGGTACTCCTAATACATATATAGTTTTAATAAACCTTTTTTTTTCTTGCTAGTGTTATTTCTTGTAAGGTATTCTTAAAACATAAATAGATTTAACATACCATATTTTTTCCTGTTAGTATTATTGCTTACAAGATACTCCTAAAACATAACTAGATTTATTACACCATATTTTTTTCCTAGTGTTATTGCTTAGAAGGTATTCCTAAAACATTAATAGATTAATTATACCATATTCTTTCTGGCTAGTGTTATTGCTTACAAGGCACACCTAAAATATAAATAGTTTTAAAATACCATATTTTTTCTTGCTAGTGTTATTGCTTAAAAGGTAGTCCTAATACATAAATACATTTATTATACCTTATTTTTTCTTGCTAGTGTTATTGCTTACAAGGTACTGCTAAAATATAAATAGATTTAATACACACATATTTTTTCTTGCTCGTGTTATTGCTTAGAATGTACTCCTAATACATAAATAAATTTAATATATCATATTTTTTCCTGGTACTGTTATTGCACATAACGCACACCTAAAACATAAATAGATTTAATGTACCATATATTTTCTTGCTAGTGTTATTGCTTACAAGGTACTCCTAAAACATAAATAGATTTAATATACCATATTTTATCTTGCTAGTGTTATTGCACATAACGCACACCTAAAACATAAATAGATTTAATGTACCATATATTTTCTTGCTAGTGTTATTGCTTACACGGTACTCCTAAAACATAAATAGATTTAATTTACCATATTTTTCTTGCTAATGTTGTTGTTTACAAGGTACTCCTAAAACAAATAGATTTAATATACCATATTTTAACACTAGAAAAAAATATGGTATATTATATCTACTTATGTTATAGGAGTACCTTGTAAGCAATAACACTAGCAAGAAAGAATATGGTATATTAAATCTATTTGTTTTAGGAGTACCTTAAAGCAATAACACTAGCAAGAAAAAATATGTTATATTTAATCTATTAATGTTTTAGGAGTACCTTGTAAGCAATTACACTAGCAAGAAAAAATATGGTATGTTAAATCTATTTATGTTTTAGGAGTACCTTGTAAGCAATAACACTAGCAAGAAAAAATAAGGCATAATAAATCTATTTATGTTTTAGGTATACCTTGCAAGCAATAACACTAGCAAGAAAATATTAAATTTATTTATTTATTATGAGTACTTTTAAGCAATAACATTAGCAAGAAAAAATATGGTATAATAAATCTATTTATGTTTTAGGAGTATCTTGTAAGAGCAATAAACTAGCAAGAATAATATGGTATATTAAATCTATTTATGTTTTAGGAGTACCTTGTATGCAATAACACTAACAGGAAAAATATGGTATATTAAATCTTTTAATGTTTAAGGAGTACCTTCTGAACAATAACACTAGCAAAAAATATGGTATATAAATCTATTTATGTTTTAGGTACGCCTTGTAAGCAATAACACTAGCAAGAAATAATATGGTATTTTAAATCTATTAATGTTTTAGGAGTACCATTCAAGCAATAACACTAACAGGAAAAAATAAGGTATATTAAATCTATTTATGTTTTATGTTCTTGCTAGTGTTATTGCTCTTACAAGATACTCCTAAAACATAAATAGATTTAATACACCATATTTTTTTGCTAGTGTTATTGCTTAGAAGGTACTCCTAAAACATTAATAGATTTAATATACCATATTCTTTCTTGCTAGTGTTATTGCTTACAAGGTAATCTTATAACATAAATAGATTTAACATACCATATTTTTTCCTGTTAGTATTATTGCTTACAAGATACTCCTAAAACATAACTAGATTTATTACACCATATTTTTTTCCTAGTGTTATTGCTTAGAAGGTATTCCTAAAACATTAATAGATTAATTATACCATATTCTTTCTGGCTAGTGTTATTGCTTACAAGGCACACCTAAAATATAAATAGTTTTAAAATACCATATTTTTTCTTGCTAGTGTTATTGCTTAAAAGGTAGTCCTAATACATAAATACATTTATTATACCTTATTTTTTCTTGCTAGTGTTATTGCTTACAAGGTACTGCTAAAATATAAATAGATTTAATACACACATATTTTTTCTTGCTCGTGTTATTGCTTAGAATGTACTCCTAATACATAAATAAATTTAATATATCATATTTTTTCCTGGTACTGTTATTGCACATAACGCACACCTAAAACATAAATAGATTTAATGTACCATATTTTATCTTGCTAGTGTTATTGCACATAACGCACACCTAAAACATAAATAGATTTAATGTACCATATATTTTCTTGCTAGTGTTATTGCTTACACGGTACTCCTAAAACATAAATAGATTTAATGTACCATATATTTTCTTGCTAGTGTTATTGCTTACACGGTACTCCTAAAACATAAATAGATTTAATTTACCATATTTTTCTTGCTAATGTTGTTGTTTACAAGGTACTCCTAAAACAAATAGATTTAATATACCATATTTTAACACTAGAAAAAAATATGGTATATTATATCTACTTATGTTATAGGAGTACCTTGTAAGCAATAACTTTAACAAGCAAAAATATGGTATATTAAAGCTATTTATGTTTTAGGAGTACCTTGTAAGCAATAGCACTAGCAAGCAAAATTAAGGTATATTAAATCTATTTATGTATTAGGAGTACCTTTTAAGCAATAACACTAGCAAGAAAAAATATGGTATATTAAATCTATTTATGCTTTAGGTGTGCCTTATAAGCAATAACACTAGCAAGAAAAAATAAGGCATAATAAATCTATTTATGTTTTAGTTGTGCCTTCTAAGCAATAACACTAGCAAGAAAGAATATGGTACATTAAATCTATTTATGTTTTAGGTGTGCCTTATAAGCAATAACACTAGCAAGAAAAAATAAGGCATAATAAATCTATTTATGTTTTAGTTGTGCCTTATAAGCAATAACACTAGCAAGAAAGAATATGGTATATTAAATCTATTTATGTTTTAGGTGTGCCTTATAAGCAATAACACTAGCAAGAAAAGATATGGTATAGTAACACTTATACCGAAATATCATTTTATATAACACTAATGGAAGCACCAGGTCTCAGAGACTGCTATTTTACCTAGTGCATTTACATTGAAAATTTAGGGTGCAATAACTGACATATCTCTAGAAATGGTTTAATATGTAAATGGCATTGTTTTTTCACAAAATAAAATACATTCTTGACTTTTGTAGTCTATTACATTCGGCAAATCTTTGTTAAAACTTACTGAGACAGAACGTTTTTGGTCAAAGAGTCAAGGAACACAGGCAGAATACCAACTCAACATTTTACAATCACATAAAAGAAACAGGACACAAATGCAATGTACAGACATTTACCATAACCTAGAAATCCTACACATCAACAAAAAAGGACCACATCTCAACACACTAGAACAATATGAAATTTAAAGACATACAAAGTACAAACATATTAAACAAACAAACACAATACAAATCACACATACTCTTTGATACTATAAAAAACCTGCCTTTAAAACCGTCACTGCTTGACCCGACATCCCCAAGCAGAAGACACTGATGAAGATCGCCATATAGCAATCGAAAACGTTCTGTCTCAGTAAGTTTTAACAAATTAAAAAAATTTAAAGTTCGGATAGCTATAAACTATCATTTAAGTGATAAAATAAAATACATGTATAACTAATATAAACTTATATAATGACAGAATAAACAAAATCTTAAATAATAAAAATCGCAAGTATGCTCTTTAAAGTATAAAAAATGGAATTTTTAATCTTAAAATGTAAAAAAAGGATTACAAATAATATAATATAATCTAAAAGTTAAAAAGAAAGAATATAAAATAAAGAATTTTTTTCCTTCCTTTATCATCATCAAATCAAATCATCTAATCTCACGTTGCAATCATCAAATTTCAGGCAAGACGTGAGGATTTCATAACGCTTTTCAGACATTACATCAGGAAATATTGGGCGGCTGCAAGAGAATTTGGTAAACAGTGACTGAATCTTTTCATCATTAGATCGTAACACCGATGATAAAACAAACAGACCTATAAGAGCGTTTAGATCTTCAATGCAAGTATCCCTGTAATTACTTTTGTTTTTTTTTATCACCGAGTTGTGACCGTACTTTTAGAGATTTATATTAGTATTCTCTACTATTATCGACATAATTTCGTCTTCAAAAAAAAGTTTCCATACATCTGTTTTTAAAAGGTTATCACCTAATCGCCTTGCATGGCCTTTTAGCCAGTTGTGTAAACCAGAACGAATAATATTGCGTGCTGGGGTTCTGACTAAATTTGTAGTAACTTTGCTGTCCCAAGCATTGGGAGGACCATGTTCTGTTTCTTTTCTTCTTTCTATGGAATACTCAGGCAAGTCATCACGTCCTGTATCTAGTAAAACATTTTCATGAACTTCCTGTAAGAGAAGGTCTTCATCATCATCCAAGTCACCCGAATCACTATTCCTACATTCCTGTCTAGACAACCCATAGTCGTCTACTTCACTACTACTCGGATCGTCAATAAGATCACTTTAGTCTTCGTTTAACAGTCCACGAATTATGTTGCTAAAGTCAGAATTCTTTGCGCAAATATTCTGGCGAGCCATTTCACCACTTTAACTAGCAACATTAAATAGTAAGAGGAAATATAAAAGAGAATACATCAGCCGAAACACCGGTCTCATATACCCCTATATGCGGTAACTGAAACAACTCGTACCTCAGACCACTATGCGAAATACGACAACAGAGACACACGGTCTCACAGGCTGGTAAAATTTTGACAGACACGTCAAGGTCTGAGGCTTAAACCAAATTAAACGACCATTGACCACGTGAGAGGGGAAGGCGAGGGTGGTAGTTATTGTAAAGGTCAGCACAACCACTCACCAAGGGTAGCCACAATTATATAAATAAATTTCCCATAGTGCCTGTGAAACCAGTGTTTTGGTATAGGTGTTAAATCAATTTATGTTTTAGGAGTACCTTGTAAACAATAACACTAGCAAGAAAAAATGTGGTATATTAAATCTATTTATGTTTTAGTTTTTAAAAAAGCGTCATTTTCTTTTTTACTAAAGAATTGTTTTTTGGTGGCATCTACTGTGTCAAATTACAAAAAGTGACGAATTGGAGAGATTCTACTGTAGATGTATGAGTTTAAAGTAAATAAACAAACCACTTTATTGCAGACCAATTTACGAAGATGATCTAGTGGAGCGAATAGTAATGCCACATCTTGAACATCTTGATCAAGAAACTGATGTTTGTGTGAGAAACTCTGCTGCTTTGTTATTGGTGGATTTATGTATGGAAAGCGAGACCAAACGCAATGTTGAACTTTTAGACATCTTGGAAAAAGTAAGATATCCATATGTTTGCTTAGCTGAACTAACTGCTTAAACCATTTTGAAATTTTCGTTTTTAAAAAATAATCTATTATTATATTGTAGCAGATATTTATTCTACTATGTTTTTAAAGTAAGTACCATTTTGGAATGCCACTGCTTTAGAGCTGTGGTCGGCAATCTGCGCATGCACTCTGTATGCCGATATCTGTTGGCAAGCCACAGCCGACATTTTGAATCCATTTGTCACTGTTAAAGGTAGTTTATGTGTGTTTAAAATGCTTCCTGCGATTAAAAATGCCGCCGACTGTGAAATACACAGTGTGATACGTTTTTTTAACCCTTTACGTTACAACATTTGTTTGGCACAGCACTCCGAACCCAGGTATGAACCAGTATACGACTTTGCCGCGTCTACTCCGATACTAGCAACACATTGCCTGCACTACCGCTCCGATGGCTCGTAACACATTTTTTCTCTGTTACGCTGGCATTTATAAAGGGTTTTAATAATTAATATTTTGGAATTAAACAATATTTTTATAATGAAAGAAATATTAAGTTATAAGATTAGGTTTTATGTGTAACCAAATCACATATTTAATTTCATTTATATTTCACTTGTGTTTGGAATTACGCAAGTGATTAAGACAAAAGTCATGACTTATTGTCTACGTCAATATCGGACTCTTTATTAAAAAAAAAAATTTAACAAAAGAACCATTTGTGTTAGTTCCCTCATTGTTAGATAATTCGGATAGCATACCTTCTTCTTCATTCAACAACTGCATAATTCTCATAACATCTGCTTCCTCCATTGTGAAATAAAACTTACTTTTAAACCTCAAAACTTTACCAAATGAAACAAAGAACTTAATAATCAATTCACCAAACTTCAACACTATTAAACCTAAAAGAAATGAAAGGAAACAAATAAATAATATATTTGGCAAACAGGCACTTGAAACCTAGTATTTGGGTATAAGAAACCAAGTCACTTTGTGACAATGTGAAATGGCTAGACATGTTCTATTAACCTTCGAGAGGGTTTATGCTGAGTTTTTCTCCGCATGTATCATTATTTGTTGAGAAAATGTCTTTCTAGTTGTCAGAAGTTTATTTCCATCTTGTTACTCCTCAATCTGCATTCTAGGAAATAGCCAACCTATTTTTGTTCATATTTTCCTCATAGCTCTAATGTGAATTTAATCTTTGTCATGCGCGGTCAGATTGCGGAGGTTTTGTCTGCAAGCGTTCTTTCGTGTAAGTTATTTCTGCGGAGTTCCTCGCCCCTTTATTTACATTACAAAAGACTTTGTGGAGTTAAATTATTAGTGTTTTTGTTGTTATTACTGTTTTAGTGTTGTATGTCTTTTAGTATTTAAGTTTTACATCTTACTGTTGTTTCATTTGAAGAGATGAGAATTCGTAAAATGATATGTGATGTCGAAAAAAAGAGAAAATCAATAAATATTTTCTACCGGAAATTTTGTTAGACAGCTCTTTGATGATTCTGATGAAAACGAGTCTCTTTGCCAGATGATGAACCTGAAGAGGAAGTCAATGATATTGTAAATGAAACAAATGAAGACATAATAGGTGAATCTGAAAATGACCATTTTGTTGAAATGTTGTCAGATTTTGATGTTATAGAGAAAATCCCGCTAAAAATCCGCTAGGATGCTGTTTCAGTGCAGTTTTACAATAGAAAAGAACCTTTTTTTAGAAAAAAATGAAAAATGCTGTGGTGTACTGAACAAGAAAGGCAAGGGAGAACAGTAAAAAGAAACATAATTCTCATGAGAGTAGGTCATGTTCACACTACACTAGTGGTGACTAGTAAACTTAGAAATGAATAGTTTTTTTAACAAAGACTGTAAGATTCGTCTAGAACCTGTTGTGTTATAAAGCCAATATTTTTTTTCATCCTTTAATTTTTAGTGTTATATATTTGAATAAAAATATTCCTTATTTTCACTAAATATTATAAATAATTTCATATTCTTATATATAGGGCCTACTATCACGGTAAAATATTGTTTATGTTTAGACGTTGAATTACTTTATTACAGAAAAATAACCCGCAAACACCTCTCCCGTAATTAAAACAGTGGTCTGGTATACATTGCCTACACATTTTAACAATTCAAAATATTTTTAGAAATATGACGTAAAAAATTAAAATTGTACAATAATGATGTCTAAAATTATTTACAATGCATTTATACAGTATTTAATTGTAAATTCACCCAAATATAAAATCGTAAACAGTTTAAATGTTAAAGGGTATTTGTGCGGAATAACCCTCTCCCATTTTAACTCTATGCACCCTCTCGAAGGTTAACAAGTTTTACCTGAACCACCAACTTAGGAAAACAATAAAGTTTTGTACAATGGTAATTCAAAACCCAGTGATTGTCACATTGTAATTTTAAAATTCCAAACTATATTTGTTTAGGAGTGGAATGCCAGAAAAATAAAGCCGAGTTAAATCCGGCTTCTAAGTAAATATGACAAAAAACCTTGCCGGGTATTGTCCTGATTCGGAGAACTTTGCCAAGGTTGTTGCTCGTCATGAGTAATGGTATGGTATGGAAATGTTAAAGACATGGCTAAACAATTGTTTCTTGTGAATTTCCATCAGCATTTTTGGAGCCCATCGTGTTTCAAAAGTTATGTCACAATCTCAGATATCACACTTGAGGAAACTCCAAGATATCGATGAAATCGTAAAGCGTCTGTTCTCTTTCACTTTTTCATCACATTTTGCACCAAGTAAACAGTGATGAGTGAAGGTTATTCACTTTGTTCCTCGACATGAAAATTCGCATGGCCATCTTTAAAGGCTCTCGCCCATGTTCTTACCATCCCATCACTCATGACGTTTTCACTCCCCGTACACTTCACAGATCTGACGATGAATGTCAGCTGCTTTCACACCTTTAACATTAAGAAAATGTATCATACTGCGTATTTCACAGACTGCGGCATTTTCGATCGCAGGAGGCATTTTAAACACAAGTAAACGATCTTTAACAGTAACGAATGAATCTACACTGAAAAATTTAAAAAACCGTAGGTTTTGTTAGGTACACCAATCCTTTAGGCTAGCAACTTTTAGGTTATAGTTTTGTTTAATACATCTTACGAATTACAATTTGTTCTTTCTATTTCTAAATAAATCTGTCTTCTCTTTCTTAGTATATTATTTGTTAGTCTGTAGTTTATTTAGTCCAAATTTAATTAATATTAGGCACTTTGGCTTAGTTCCACTAACTTCCCTTTTACAGTTCAATTTACACTGGTCGATTAGGCTTTGGCCAATTTAGAGTTATGTCTTTTTATAAAATATTTTAATGCTCACAGTTTGTCTATTTTAGTGCTAAGTAAATCTGGTTACACTTCAGACCTATCGGCCTTACATCTTTCTTGTTAAAAACACTGGAAAGGCTGGTGGACCACTATTTGAAGGAGGGTCCTCTGAAGCAGTATCCGCTTCATCAGGACCAACACGCCTACAGAACTGGTAGGTCAGTGGAGACTGCGCTGTTGTCGGTTGTGGACTTTTTTGAGGGTCAGATCAACAACAAGGGGATATGTATTGGGGCTTTTCTTGTTGTGGAAGGGGCTTATAATAGTACCTCTAGACTGGCCATCAAGAGAGCAGCTATAGATCGGATTTCTGATGGAATTATAAATTGGATTATGAGTTCCTTGGAGAACCATATAAGTACTGCATCCTGGATGGGGTGTACGATAAATGGGATGGTCTCGGAGGGCTGCCCACAGTGTGAAGTGTTATCCCTTCTGCTGTGGAGTCTTGTCGTAGACGGTCTACTAAGGACGCTCAGTGGAATGGGTGTCAAGGTGGTAGGATATGCGGATGACATAGCTATCCTTGTTAGGGGACCATTTGAAGAGGTCCTGAAAGACCTGCTTCAAGAGGCACTCAAGGTAACAGAAGCATGGTGCAGGGAAAAAGCACTATCCATTCAAGGAGAGAAATCTGTGGCACTCATCTTCACTAGGCGATATGAAACTAAATCGCTGCAGATGATGGAAATTGGAAATACCAAAATAAGCTATATGAGTGCGCTAAATATCTGGGAGTTATTCTGGAGAGGTAGCTACTCTGGCGTGAGCACTTGGAGGATAAGTGCAAAAAACCCATAGCTACATTCTGGCAATGCAGAGATGCGTTAGGCATGAGATGGGGTTTGGGTCCATGTCAGATGAACTGGATTTATTCTGCCATTGTGGTGCTGAGATTGGTCTTTGCCTCAATCGTCTGGTGGGATAGGGCACAGAAAGAAACAAGTAAAAGAGTGCTGGACTGTGTGCAGGGGCTCTTCCTTAGAGGCATAACAGCTACAAGGAGAAGCACACCATATGCGACCATGAGCGTTATGTTGGGTTTTCCATCCTTGAGTCTTCAAATTAGGTCTGAGGCAATGAAAACTGCATACCGGCTAAGTTGTACCGGACTGTGGAAGACAAGTAGCAAACGTCATAAACAGCTATTTGGTGATTCACTGAAGGAGCTCTGGATAAAACATCAGGATAAGATACTGTCTCTTAAAAGGGAAAAAGGAAATTACAAAATCCATATTCCTGCAATAGAGGCATGGGCAGAGTGTAGACCCAAACATGATGAAATCTGGTTCACGGATGGGTCCAAGATGAAGGAAGGAGTGGGAGCAGGATTTAGTAGACCGAGACACCAAGACAGATTTTGTCATCACCTGGAAGACTACAACTGTATTCCAAGGGGAGGTGCTCGTGATCAAACTATGTGCTAAGGAAATAATAAGGTTTGGCAAGAGGGGCAAGACCATCTGGATTTGCTCGGACAGTCAGGCAGCTCTGAAGGCTTTAGGTAAGGCTAGTATCAGCTCTAGGCTGTTGGCTGAGACTATAGCTTCTATAGCAGAGCTGAGTAAGTATAATTCGCTCAACCTAACCTGGATTCCAGGGCATTCTGGCTGGATAGGGAATGAGAGAACTGGCGCCTTAGCAAAACAAGGGTGTATAACTCAAGGACGGTTGCTGAGGGCAGTGGGCATGCTGCCTCAGGAGGGGCACAAGAGGATCATGGCACATATAGACAGGTTGTGCAGGGAAGAATGGAATGGGACCTTGGGGAGCAACAAATCCAAGGTACTGTGGGGTTACTCAGGAGACTTGTGGAGCAAAGAACTACTCTCCTTAAGTAGACCTCAACTTAGAGTTACTGCAGAGCTGATCACAGGCCATGGGAATCTGAGGGGGTTCCAACACAAAATTGGAAGATCTAGGTCTCCTGTGTCCAAGAGATGCAACGAGGACCAAGAGGAAAGCCCAATCCACTTACTCTGTGAGTGCCTTGCTTTGGGAGCTGCAAGGAGAAAGTGGTTTGGCTGGCAGGTATGTACACCAGAGGATATCAGAAGATTTAGCATCAGGTGGGTACTTGATTTCTGCAAAGAGGGAGGTATCCACTAAGCTAGTCCTCTGGTAGAGATGGGAAGAGAGTACAAAGGCTGCAGCTAAGTGCTCTACACCGATAAGGTCCCTCTGAGTTTTAGTAATAAAATAAATAAATCTGTTTACATTTCTTGTTGCTATATTTACTACTTTTTATTTCATTGATCTAAACTAATTTTAATATTAGGTACTTTGGCCTGGTTACATAGTCTGTACTATTTCTTGCATCTTTCATTTTGTACGTTGCAGTACGTAGGTTGTAGTATTAGGTATTAGCTATTACCGTAGTTAGTTCTAGGTTTTAATTACTATGATAAAAATATAATCTACTCATATAAACATAGGTTTGGAATTGTTTCATTAGCGAGTATCAGGTCGTGGAAGTTTCTGCTCAGATTTCAACACATCTGGTGAAAACGATTGTACTGAAACTTAAGAGACATTAATTAAGAAACATTTAATTGGAGTTTCTTGTGGTTTAAAATAAGACGTATGAACAGGCCCCAAAACTGTATCTTCAATAGATTTTGAGATATTTGGAGTGAAACAGAAGTAAATTGCTGAAAACCCCCTGTTTTATTATGTTTGACTTACAATATCTATGTATAAAGGGAAATAAACACAATGATTTTAAGTAAATCTTGTAAATTATTTAATTTTGAGTAAATTAAAGTAAATAACGTTAGCTATAAAAAAAATGCCTTGCATGCTACAAAATTTTATTAACATTAAAATACATGGAACTTGGCTGCAGTTTCACTTAACTTAGTTATAGTTTGACCTAAAACCACACTTGAACAAAACTTATAAGATATTTATTTTTTACTGTTTTTAACACAATAAAAATTGGTCTTTAAAAATTTTTAACACTTGAAAATAGACTAATGATTAAGTTTAAAATTAGAAATTAGTTTTTGGTTTGGATAATTTATAAATTTCTGATGTAGCAGTTCAGTAAAGCTGGGTTTCTTGTATACATTTGCCCATCTCTATGTATACATAAAATAAATTTAATGTTTATAATATATTGGTGAATGTAATTTTTAGCTCTTGCTGCGTGGCTTTGAATACCATGAACCCAACAGCCCTGGGTTAACTGAAAGTGAAGCGTTAGATGTGAAGACAGTTGTTGATGGTGTTATCAAGATTTTCACAACGTCAATATATTCACTTCCATCGATATATGCAGTTAAAGCTTATAGGATGTTGGTACATTACTTAGAAATGCATTACGAAAAACCAATTGTGTTTGAACAAGTTACTAGCATTCGAATCATGGTGAGTTGAAGTTAAGTGCTACACATTTAAATTAAGTAAGTATTCATGTAACACAAAGTTAAAACATATAATACAATGGTTTGTAGGCTGGGCATAAATGTACACAACAAGAGTTGTCTGAAAGGTTAGTATGTGTTTTTTATGGTATTAATGTAATTCTTGTATGATTTCAATGTTACGTTAAATAAAATAACTTGAAATAGAAGTCACACGGAGACCTTACTGTAAGAAAATTTTACAACCTTTAACGCCTTATATTTGTTCAGTTTCAGTTCACCCTTCATGGAATTTCCTCTTCCCTTTTATGAAATTTCTTAAGAAATGATAAAACCGTGGAAAAACTATCGTGAAACTAAAAACTTTGTAGCAAGCAAGGTAGAACTTTCACTTTATCTGAATTATTTGTGTACACATATGGTTTTACAAGAAGTAAATTTGCATTATAAAAAAAGAATAATAATGAATGTAAAAACACTCAGGATAATTAAAGACAATTTATTTTCTATGAGTTCCTTTTACCTTATGTATTTTTAAAAGGGGGTCTGCTTAAATATCTTTCAAGTTAGAAGTTATATTTTTTTCACCTTTTAAAATATTCCTATAAAAAAATTTAAAATACAGTAATAGTAAAATTTGTGATTTTAAACATATATACTTTTCTAAAATTAGCATTTATTATTTTCTTGTACAGGATGTGTCCTATATAAAAGGGTTTAATCTTAGACCATAAATAATGTAGGTTTAATTCGGATTTTTTTTAAGCTCGCCATGTATATATTTCCCTATCACATCTACATCACTGCCCCTGCCTTAACATTACTTTGTTTTATTTCTAGGAAGACTTATATTTTCAAACTTGTAAATGTGTAATAAATTTTTATCTAAAATTTGAGATGTATAATGATAACATAAAGATTTTCATTTTAGATATTTGAATGTTTCCTGAGGTTGAGAGTGGATTCTTCGTTCAGACTTGGATATCCACTTCCTACTGGAGTGAGATACAGTCCTTATATCATCGTAGAACATAGGTATTCACCGCCCTCACCCCCACCTCTGCCCACAAGTCCAGCTCCAGGAACCTATCCTGCACCGGAGATTACGTATTTATGTTTGACATCAGCATGTCAGGCCATAGTCACATGCCTTAAACAAGAATTGGGTGAGAATATAAATTTCAACTATTGTGGTCCATTAAAGAATTACTGAAAATATAATATGCATTAAGTATGTTTAGTGATATTAACTTCCACTATCTCTTTGAAAGTAAAAGGCAAAATTATGCCTAGGTTTTATGATAAAATCATGTCTTTTATTATAAAATTTTATAGATTTTGCTTTTTTTAAATTATAGCTCTAAATGGGATCAACACTTTTAAATATATGTATAGTGTAAAATGGGCTAGTATATGTATAGTGTAAAATATAATGAGTTAATATTTTACAATGTCTGAATAATTCATTTTTATTGTTACTTGAAGTCAAAATGCTTTGAATGCTAACATTTTGTGATAAAATCTTTACCAATCGTGATGATAAAACAGTGGCTTCCTTAAAATACAACAACACTAACCGATAATTGGATCATTTGAAGCGGCATATGTTTGTTTTGTCTAAATTAAAATACTCTCTTGAGAGCATAATTATATAGCATCATTAGAATTTGCTAATGTAGGACATAAGGTTCTATTTTTAGTATATAAAATGTTAAATTTTTGTGCATTGACAAATCTTTGTTGTTTAGCTAAAATATAAGTCGTACCCAGCTCTCTCAGAAATTAATTAGTTATATTTAACTAAGACATAACAGCAATTTTTTACTTAAACAATAGTTTATGACTATCCGAACTTTATATTTAGTAAATTTGTTAAAACTTACTTAGACAGAGCGTTTTCGATCCCTATGTGCCGATCTTCATCAGTCTTGAATTTTGTAGTCCATTACGTTCGGTGAATCTTCGTGAACCGAAGATTCACCGAAGAGTAATGGACTACAAAATTCAAGAAGCAATTTTGTATATATTTTATTTTATATGTATAATCTGCTTCATAGGGCTCCAAGAATTTGATGCATATTATACAATACAACATTCGTTATCAAACAATAATTTTATCCAAAATGTATATCGTTGATTAATACGGTTTTTCTTGTACTCATTCATCTTCAAAAATAACTCTTTCATTCTCTGCTCTTATTTCTTGTAGGAAGCTTTCAGCACCAAAAAATTCCAAGGATCTGATGTGTTAAGCTTCTATATTAATAAATCAAAGACATTAATTAAAAAAAAAATCATTTCAATAGAATTATCTACTGGTTTTAAAATTAATAGCTGGGTATTTAATAAAAAGAGAGGTGCTCGCCAATGTGTTTTTATTTCAATCTGTGTTAGTATTAAAAAAAAAAGTCGTTTCTGTTTAGATTGGAAGGTAGTGCTGTTTGTGCTTCAGGCAATCACACAAATTATGAAGTACAAAGCTCTCATATTAGGTTGACAAGGCGATGTTATTGACTACTTGGCTATGGCTCTGTGTTAGATCTAATAAAATATTTGGTTCCGTTTAGATTGGAAGGTAGTGCTGTTTGTGCTACAGGCAATCACACAAATTATGAAGAACAAAGCTCTCATATTAGGTCTACAAAGCGATGTTATTGACCACATGGCTATGGCTCTGTGTTAGATCTAATAAAATATTTGTTTCTGTTTAGATTGGAAGGTAGTGCTGTTTGTGCTTCAGGCAATCACACAAATTATGAAGAACAAAGCTCTCATATTAGGTTGACAAGGCGATGTTATTGAACACTTGGCTATGGCTCTGTGTTAGATCTAATAAAATATTTGTTTCTGTTTAGATTGGAAGGTAGTGCTGTTTGTGCTTCAAGCAATCACACAAATTATGAAGAACAAAGCTCTCATATTAGGTCGACAAGGCAATGTTATTGACCACTTGGCTATGGCTCTGTGTTCTATGGTTAGTAGCACTTTGTTTAGATATATTCCTCGGTATGCTAATAACTATTATACTGCGACTTCTATTAGTTTAAGTACAAACTGTTTTTGAAGACTAGTTATTATTTTATAATTTTTGTCAGTTTTATTCATACTTAGTATTATGTTCTATATAAATTTTAATATATAAGGAGTTAACTTGTGACATTGATTGCTTATATGCTTACACAGTGACAATAAAATGGCGTAAGTTATTGCAAGCAACTTCTAAGAGTTGTGACCCTAATTTCTTTAGAAAATATGTCATATTTGTTTTAAGTTGAAGAAACATTCCACAAAAATTAATTATAGTGAGTGAAATGTGTTGACTTAAAATATGCTTGTATGTTTTGTAGACAATTTTATTATTTTTCACGAAAAACCCTAAACCATTCCCCCTCCTTATTGTTTTCCTTCTTGTCCTATTACAAGTCTAATTTTTAGGTTTCTGGAAATAATTATATTTATTTCTATCATGAATTACTTCAAAATCCTGCTTTTTAAATTAATAAAAGTTTGTCATTCTTACCCTTAAAATGTTTTACATTTGATATTTCTTAAAGTCTCAAACTTTTAATACATTGCCAATAAAGTTTGAGAGGTCTGAGACTCTTTGTATTGAATGAAATCTTGCTTTGTGGCACTTATTGCACAAGTAAGTTTGTAGCACTTCCATAGTGACAAAAGTGGGCTTTCTGGTGTGTTTCTACAAATTAAAGATCAAATCTGACGATAATTGTCACAAGTTCATTGCATGTGTTTTCGAGACATGAGGAAAATTTTTACTAATATGGTTTAAGATTTAAAAAGAAAAAAGAATTATTGCGGATAACTGAATTTTTGTGTAGGTAAGTGACAAGTCACTTTGTTTGCCTGAAACATTGCGTAATACGCCTCCAAAATTCACGAGGTCGGAATTCCATGGTTATGTGTTTCCTGTACTGGCTTCGCTAGCTTCTTGTCATGCTCATTTGGAGCCAAGTCTACAACAGAGGCTTATCAAGTGTTTGGAGTTTGGTAAGTCGTCTGAACCTAGTTTGTGATAAGTTCCTATTATGAAGTACCAAAAATGAAATCTGGAAAAACTAAACATTTTGTATTATATTCTCAAGTTTTACCCAAAAATTTGTAAACACAAGAAAGTCCTTCAAAACTTTAAATAAGTTGTGGAGAATCGTTGATATAAATTGTGAAACTAACTTTTAATATTTTATTCAGGACTGGTATCCAGATTTGCCCCCCAATGTGTGATGGCTTTGACAACATGTACACTCGAGATGAGAGATGCTATGGTTAAACTCCTATCAGAAGTTTTGTTGAATCTTTCGAAAATCTCTGCAACTGTTTATATTGCAATACCGATCCTGGAGTTTTTGTCAAGTGAGTATACTTTAAAAATTTTATGTTTTTAAAAACTATTAATGTTATGCTTACAATAAACCCTTAAAAATAGCTTTAAAATTAAAAATATATTTGACAATCGTTGTAGAGATATTAATATGGATTTGTTTTCAGCTTTAACAAGACTACCAAAAGTGTTTGTAAACTTTGTTGGCGATCAGTACATGTCTGTCTTCGCTATATCATTGCCCTACACAAACCCCTTCAAATACAACCATTATACTGTATCGTTGGCACATCATGTTATTGCTGTTTGGTTTCTGAAGTGCCGCATGCCATTTCGAAGGGATCTTGTCAAGTACATCATCACTGTAAGTTAGACAAACTTATTGTCGTAATTAAACCGACATAAGTTCATATTTACATGAAATTAAATCGACCAAGAATCAAGTTGATTCAATTGTTATATGTTTATATTTATTTTAAAACCAATAAGTCCTGATTGATTCCAGTAAATCTCTTTTTTTCTTCTATTAGTTTTATTTTATGAAAAATGCTTACTTTTTCACACTCGAAAAACTATTTCTGGTGAATTCATAGTTGAATTTATTTATTAAAATACAACATGTTATGCAGGAGGTAATAATGTAACAAGTAGAAGTGAACAATCTACAATAAAACTTACATTAGTTATAAAACTACAGTCTGCAATAAAATTATTTGTAAACAATCATAATTTAAAAACAACAAGTGGTGTAGATAATAGAGAAAGAAACACTGGATGGTAGACACTTATATTTCACTAAACATTCAGTGAAATTATTCAGGTTAACCCATTGCATGATTCACGTTCCTAACGACCCTGCAGGTACGAATTCAGTGGTTACTGCAACTGAATACAAACTGTAATAATTTTATAAGTATTACTATGAATAATATTATAAAATATTAAAAGTTATCATTAAGTATTAATTACTTGATTATAATTTAATAATTGAATGAATTATATTAATTGACTATTTGTAATCTTTATTAGTAAACAAAATTATGAATAATGAATTTATGAATTAAAATATTTAAAATAATAAATATGTAAAATAAATTAATTACAAATAAAATATTGCCTATGGTTTGATGCTGAGTGGTTATTTGAAGCCTCCAGCTTATTCTCACGCAAATAGTTGTTCACTACAATTGTAAAAACCTAAAATAATTTTGGAAAAACATATTTGTAATAATTATATTAAAAAACTATGTGGACACTATCACACTAAACCTTCAATATGACTCAATATTACTAAAGTCATTCTCATTGTTGAGTATCGTGTCATCAAACTCGGTTGATTGGTACTGAGCCATAAAGGAAGAAAGATTGATTAAGCCATTAGGATGGCAATAAAAATCCTACTTTTTGCCCTGTCATTTAGGGATGAATTTAAATATTTTTTTTCATGGCGAGCCATCTAAGAATTGTAAAACATACAGTACTGGACTACATAATTTTTGTTTTCCAATGCTTTGTAAATATTATTTTCATTCAGATTAAGGTTTGAGTTTTTTTCATACTACGCAAATTCTCAGGATTATCCTGATTTATTTAATCAAGTCTGGCCTTAGTTACTTTAGTTAGCAAGGTTCTGTTTTAATTCCTATAAACAATTTTGTTTCACTAATGTATATATATTTTTAGGGATTAAAAGCAAATGTTTTAGTACCGTTTGAAGAAGGACAGAAAATCAAGCAAGAGCTTGTTAATGAAGACTCTTCAAATAGGAAACGAAGCTCTAGTTTAACAGAACAGGTAAAATTTCTCACTCTTATTTGAAGTAAAACCTAATAACAAACTTATTTGAAATAATATAGAGGTTCATTACATCTTTAAATTTGATTTATTATAAATTTTTACCCCTTCAAAAATTTCTATGTATTATTTAATATGCTGCTTCAGTTTATTATAATTCTAACTCTGAGTTGCTGAATATAATAATAATAATAATGATACCAAATTTACATCTTTTGTTTATGAGATATGTTGAGGGTTTCCCAGATCAATCAAATGCTGGGTTATAACTGTTAAAAAAAAAAAATGTTACTTCACTTACATTGAAAGAAGTAATTACAAAATATATGAAAATCTTCTTATTAATAAAATTGTCTGTAAAACTTGTAATTTAATAACACTTAGGTGAATTAATCAAAATATATATTATCAAGTGTTTCTATTACAATTTGGATCCCTTGTGGTTGATCATTCTGCTTTGAATTGGGTTTAACTGAATGTATTTACCCATCTAAAGATAATACTAGCTCATTTTAATATTATAGTCTCATAATACTATTATGCAATTTATTTTTAGGCATTAAAAAAAAAATTATTACATACGATATAACCTTGAAATGACCTCTGTTTATGAATATCAGTTTTATAAGTTTTCTGTTATAATAGAATTAGCTCAGAAATCAATAGTTTTTCTGTTGTAATAGAATTAGCTCAGAAATCAATAGTTTTTCTGTTGTAATAGAATTAGCTCATAAATCAATAGGTTTTCTATTGTAATACAATTAGCTCAGAAATCAATAGGTTTTCTGTTGTAATAGAATTAGCTCAGAAATCAATAGGTTTTCTGTTTTAATACAATTACTAAGAAATAAATAGGTTTTCTGTTTTAATACAATTAGCTAAGAAATAAATGGGTTTTCTGTTATAATACAATTAGCTCAGAAATCAATAGGTTTTCTGTTATAATAGAATTAGCTCAGAAATCCATAGGTTTTCTGTTATAATATAATTAGTTCAGAAATCAATAGGTTTTCTTTTATAATACAATTAGTTCAGAAATCAATAGGTTTTCTGTTGTAATAGAATTAGCTCAGAAATCAATAAGCTTTCTGTTATAATACAATTTGCTCAGAAATAAATAGGTTTTTCGTTATAATGGAATTAGCTCAGAAATCAATAGTTTTCTGTTGTAATACAATTAGCTCAGAAATCAATAGGTTTTCTGTTTTAATACAATTAGCTAAGAAATAAATAGGTTTTTTGTTTTAATACAATTAGCTAAGAAATAAATAGGTTTTCTGTTATAATACAGCTCAGAAATCAATAGGTTTTCTGTTATAATAGAATTAGCTCAGAAATCAATAAGCTTTCTGTTATAATACAATTAGCTCAGAAATCAATAGGTGTTCTGGTGTAATAGAATTAGCTCAGAAATCAATAATTTTCTGTTGTAATAGAATTAGCTCAGAAATCAATAGTTTTCTGTTGTAATACAATTAGCTCAGAAATCAATAGGTTTTCTGTTTTAATACAATTAGCTAAGAAATAAATAGGTTTTCTGTTTTAATACAATTTGCTAAGAAATCAATAGGTTTTCTGTTTTAATACAATTAGCTAAGAAATAAATAGGTTTTCTGTTATAATACAGCTCAGAAATCAATAGGTTTTCTGTTATAATAGAATTAGCTCAGAAATCAATAAGCTTTCTGTTATAATACAATTAGCTCAGAAATCAATAGGTTTTCTGTTGCAATAGAGTTAGCTCAGAAATTAATAGTTTTTCTGTTATAATACAATTTGCTCAGAAATAAATAGGTTTTTTGTTATAATGGAATTAGCTCAGAAATCAATAAGTTTTCTGTTATAGTAGAATTAGCTCAGAAATCAATACATTTTCTGTTATAGTAGAATTAGCTCAGAAATCATTAGGTTTTCTTTTATAAAACAATTAGCTCCGAAATCAATAGGTGTTCTGTTATAATAGAATTTGCTCAGAAATCAATAGGTTTTCTGGTGGAATAGAATTAGCTCAGAAATCAATAGTTTTCTGTTATAATAGAATTAGCTCAGAAATCAATAGTTTTCTGTTGTAATACAATTAGCTCAGAAATCAATAGGTTTTCTGATTTAATACAATTAGCTAAGAAATAAATAGGTTTTCTGTTATAATACAGCTCAGAAATAAATAGGTTTTTTGTTATAATGGAATTAGCTCAGAAATCAATAGGTTTTCTCTTATAGTAGAATTAGCTCAGAAATCATTAGGTTTTCTTTTATAAAACAATTAGCTCAGAAATCAATAGGTGTCCTGTTATAATAGAATTAGCTCAGAAATCAATAGGTTTTCTGGTGGAATAGAATTAGCTCAGAAATCAATAGTTTTCTGTTGTAATAGAATTAGCTCAGAAATCAATAGTTTTCTGTTGTAATACAATTAGCTCAGAAATCAATAGGTTTTCTGATTTAATACAATTAGCTAAGAAATAAATAGGTTTTCTGTTTTAATACAATTTGCTAAGAAATAAATAGGTTTTCTGTTATAATACAGCTCAGAAATCAATAGGTTTTCTGTTATAATAGAATTAGCTCAGAAATCAATAGTTTTCTGTTGTAATACAATTAGCTCAGAAATCAATAGGTTTTCTGTTTTAATACAATTAGCTAAGAAATAAATAGGTTTTCTGTTTTAATACAATTTGCTAAGAAATCAATAGGTTTTCTGTTTTAATACAATTAGCTAAGAAATAAATAGGTTTTCTGTTATAATACAGCTCAGAAATCAATAGGTTTTCTGTTATAATAGAATTAGCTCAGAAATCAATAAGCTTTCTGTTATAATACAATTAGCTCAGAAATCAATAGGTTTTCTGTTGCAATAGAGTTAGCTCAGAAATTAATAGTTTTTCTGTTATAATACAATTTGCTCAGAAATAAATAGGTTTTTTGTTATAATGGAATTAGCTCAGAAATCAATAAGTTTTCTGTTATAGTAGAATTAGCTCAGAAATCAATACATTTTCTGTTATAGTAGAATTAGCTCAGAAATCATTAGGTTTTCTTTTATAAAACAATTAGCTCAGAAATCAATAGGTGTTCTGTTATAATAGAATTTGCTCAGAAATCAATAGGTTTTCTGGTGGAATAGAATTAGCTCAGAAATCAATAGTTTTCTGTTATAATAGAATTAGCTCAGAAATCAATAGTTTTCTGTTGTAATACAATTAGCTCAGAAATCAATAGGTTTTCTGATTTAATACAATTAGCTAAGAAATAAATAGGTTTTCTGTTATAATACAGCTCAGAAATAAATAGGTTTTTTGTTATAATGGAATTAGCTCAGAAATCAATAGGTTTTCTCTTATAGTAGAATTAGCTCAGAAATCATTAGGTTTTCTTTTATAAAACAATTAGCTCAGAAATCAATAGGTGTCCTGTTATAATAGAATTAGCTCAGAAATCAATAGGTTTTCTGGTGGAATAGAATTAGCTCAGAAATCAATAGTTTTCTGTTGTAATAGAATTAGCTCAGAAATCAATAGTTTTCTGTTGTAATACAATTAGCTCAGAAATCAATAGGTTTTCTGATTTAATACAATTAGCTAAGAAATAAATAGGTTTTCTGTTTTAATACAATTTGCTAAGAAATAAATAGGTTTTCTGTTATAATACAGCTCAGAAATCAATAGGTTTTCTGTTATAATAGAATTAGCTCAGAAATCAATAGGTTTTCTGTTATAATACAAATAGTTCAGAAATCAATAGGTTTTCTGTTTTAATACAATTAGCTAATAAATAAATAGGTTTTCTGTTTTAATACAATTAGCTAAGAAATAAATAGGTTTTCCGTTATAATACAATTAGCTCAGAAATCAATAGGTTTTCTGTTATAATAGAATTAGCTCAGAAATCAATAGGTGTTCTGTTGTAATAGAATTAGCTCAGAAATCAATAGGTTTTCTGGTGTAATACAATTAGTTCAGAAATTATTAGGTTTTCTGTTACAATTTAATAAGCTCAGAAATCAATAGCTTTTCTTTTATAATACAATTAGCTCTGAAATCAATAGGTTTTCTGTTATAGTATAATTAGCTCATAAATCAATAGGTTTTCTGTTATAGTAGAATTAGCTCAGAAATCATTAGGTTTTCTTTTATAAAACAATTAGCTCAGAAATCAATAGGTTTTCTGTTGTATAGAATTAGATCAGAAATTAATAGGTTTTCTGTTGTAATAAAATTAGGTCAGAAATCAATAGGTTTTCCGTTATAATACAAATAGCTCAGAAGTCAATAGGCTTTCTGTTATAATAAAATTAGCTCAGAAATCAATAGGTTTTCTGTTATAATAGAATTAGCTCAGAAATCATTAGGTTTTCTGTTTTAATAGAATTAGCTCAGAAATCAATAGTTTTCTGTTGTAATAGAATTAGCTCAGAAATCAATAGGTTTTATCAGGGAAAACATTCAGACTTGGATATTGCTTTAGAATAATTTCCTTCAAAAGTTCCACAGCATGGAAGTCTTTTCTGCAGGGGTGAACACAGAGGAATGCATTGATTAGAGGTACACATATATAGTAGATGCCTTTTGTTTTCTAAGAATTTCCACAAACATGACATGGTTGCTGGTTTGTGGTGTTTAAGGTATTGTTTCTAAAAAAATAACTTGTCAATTAAAGAGGGGTTTCACCTGGAGGAGGTCCCTCACCAAGAGAATTCATTTTCATTTCAAAGTGTATTTGTAAAGCTGTGTTTGAAAATCACATTTTTGGATATTGGTTCTTTGAACCATTTTTGCTTGATTTGTGCATTTCTAATCGTTATATCTAAAGAGAGGAAGAAAAGCTTCTTGTATCACATGATATGTTTTCAGTCAGAATTATTGAATTATAATTGCCTATCCCCAACATTAACTGTCCCCATATTCTCATTTTAGTCACGAATGCTTACTGGTTTAATTAATTTGTCTCCAGTTTTGTGATATGTCTTTCCAGTTTTACTCATACTATAAGAATGCATTGTCAAAAGGACCCAATCCTCTCTCGTTCTGCCACCTTTTGTACAACATAATATCTGTATGATGCGTATTAACATAACCTTTGGCAGCTTTTTGAGGAGGCATGTGCAGTAACACAGGTGTTTTGTGTTTCTGTAAAGCTGCTCTGCTAAACAAGGAGATGACACGTAGCAGTTATCTAAATATACTTTGTGACACAGATCCAAAGACACAGGCTCCAAAAGTGTTAGGACAACTGGTCTTGTTAATATTTTCAACCAATCCAGGAAAATTCAGTTCTTTGTGTTCACCAATGCAATAAACTTATTTTAAATCCTGTTTTACAGTCAGAGGGAATAAATTCTTTTATACCAAAATCTTTCGGTTTTTTAAAAAAATATTGTTGAAAAGAAAGTGTTCCCTTATAGAGAAAAAGGCTTTCATCTGGGGCCAATTATGAAAAGGTGTAAATTTGTTACAAAATGATTTATTTACTATTAAATTTAGAAAACCAAAGAAACATTTCTAAATTATATTGAAATTGGAGTTAAATGTGAAGGAGTATGCAAAGTAAAAGGTTAATTTAGGGTTGGGCAATTCCTTATAATATAGGGTATATATAAGTTCTGTTACATTGTCTGAATGGGTTACAGACAAGTCGACGAAAAGATCGTCCAATGGCAGGGAGACTAGAAAACAGAACTCCTGCACTTGATCTGAAACCTCCAATAGATGAGGCTTTAATGGCGTTCCATAGAGAGCTAACGGAAACGTGCATAGACTTGATGTCACGATATACATTCTCTACTTGCTCTGCTGTTCCTAAAAGGTAGTAGGTTGTAACAATTAATGAGCTTTTAGGTATAGGTTGGTTTTGATAACTATCCTTTTTTTCTGAAATCATAACATAAGGATGCATTGAATCAGGTTATAAAATTTACAATACTATTCTTCATTGTAAAAAATTTTAAATTAAAACTTTATATAGAGATAGAGCTCTGGGCGTTTGTTCTACAAAGTTATAATCTTGTATAATTTCATATTATTCATTTGATGAATTTATAACTTTCTAATTCAATTGGGTAACAATAAGTATTACTAAATTTATTAAATGGTACAAGAATAGTATAGTATTTACAAAACAAAGCTAATGGGTGTTTTATAAATTATAATAAAGTCGAATCTTATTCATTTGTTATTAATAACAAGATGCCAAACACCGGCAAGTGTCACATATTATTTACAGATATACAAAGTAAAAGTGAGTTATACGTACTCTCCTATCCAGTACACTACTAACATTTGTGTTGTAGTGTCTGATAAATATTACTAATACTTTGACTTTAGTAAATCATTTTGTTCATGTTTGTGTGCCAGAACATTGGTGAAAAGAAGTGACTGTTGTTTCACAAACACAGTATTAGCTATTTAATATTGTTCTGTATTAAAGTTATACTGGTAACAGATTACTACTATTATCTAAGAATTAACAAACACAGTTGCTCAGAAGATAAACTTGTTTCAAGTGTCTAAGTTTTCAAGAGTTGAATATCAATTTAATTTTAGGTTGTGAAAATTATTAGGTTGTGGTTTTTGTATAACTGTGGCCTGTTTTTATTATGTAGTTAGCAAGAGATGAGATTGTGACATGAAATCAGAGATTATGTTCTTTTAATTATTGTTGAGGACTGGTAACAACCTGTTTGCCCAATGGAAAAATTTATTACAGCCAGTACTGTTTATTTTCCATATACCCAGTGCTTGGACTTTTCCTTTTTATTGCATTGTTATATGTTACATTGTTTTAAATAGTCTTGTAGCATTCAAAACCTTTTGTTTTTGAGTGTTTATTTTTAGGTATTGTTTATCTATGTGAGTGTTTCGACTTTCTTTACTTCCACACACTATTTGTCAAATTTGGATTTCGCGCCATAGGCTATCAGTTAATTCGTTACTGTATTCATTCTAATTGCTTGTTATTTTAGTATGTTGATTTCTTTGTTGGTGTTTGGAGTTCTTTTAATGTATGTAAGTTTTCTGTGTATTTTATTTACAGTATGTGAGGCGAGTTTTTGCTGGGACAAGTTTTGCCTCTGTAGAATAATCTATAAATACATGCCAGTAAATAATCTTGTCTGAGTGTTCTTTTAAGAGAACCTGTTTGTTCAAAATATCAAACGCCTTACACTCTTGCCCATATTATTGAATACATATCTTTAAAACCAATGCTCTTTTAGACAAACAATCAAATATTTACAAAAGTAATTAGAATATAAATATATGTTTTAATTAAAATCTTACAGTACATTAAAAATCCTGATCACTTGAAAAACTTACATCCATCACATGCCTAACTTTAAAAGTAAAAGATGCTCCCCATTTTGAAATTTTTGAGAATAGGAAATACTAATCACATTGCTAAACTTTAAACATTTTATTATATTTATTGCATTGCATAGTACATTTTAACATTTTATGGTGTTTATTGCAATGCATGGTAAGCTCTAACAATTTATGATGTTAATTGCATTGCAAGGTAAGCTTTAACATTTTATGATGTTTATCACATTGCATAGTAAGCTCTAAGAATGTATGATGTTTATTGCATTGCATGATAAGCTCCAACATTTTATGATATTTATTGCATTGCATGGTAAACTTTAACATTTCACATTGCATGGTAAGCTCTAAAATTTTTTGCTGTTTATTACATTGCATAGTGAGCTGTAACATTTTATGATATTTATTGCATTGTATGGTTAACTTTAACATTATATGATGTTATTGCATTGCATGGTGAACTTGAACATTTCATGATGTTTATTGCATTGCATAAAAAGTTCTACAATTTTATGATATTTATTGTGTTGTATGGTTAACTTTAACACTTTATGATATTTATTGTGTTGTATGGTGAACTTTAACATTTTATGATGTTTATTGCATTGCATAATAACCTCTAACATTTTATGATATTTATTGCGTGTATAGTAAACTTGACATTTTATGATGTTTATTGCATAGCATGGTAAACTTTAACATTTCATGATGTTTATTGCATTGCATAGTAAACTTTAACATTTTGTGATATTTATTGCGTGTATGGTAAACTTAACATTATATGATGTTTGTTGCACTGCATAGTAAACTTTTAACATTTCATGATGTTTATTGCATTGCATAGTAAGGTCTAACGTATTATGGTATTTATTGTGTTGCATGGTAAACTTTAACATTTCATGATGTTTAATGCATTGCATGGTAAACTTTAACATTTCATGATGTTTATTGCATTGCATGGTAAGCTCTAACATTTTATGATATTTATTGCATTTTATGGTAAACTTAACATTATGTGATGTTTATTGCATTGCATAGTAAGCTTTAACATTTTATGATATTTATTGTGTTGTATGACAAACTTATCATTATATGACGTTTATTACATTGCATAGTAAGCTTTAACATTTTATGATATTTATTACATTGCATAGTAAGCTCTAACATTTTATGGTATTTATTGTGTTGTATGGTAAACTTTAACGTTTCATGATGCTTATTGCGTTGCATGGTAAGCTCTAACATTTTATGGTGTTTATTGCATTGCATGGTAAGGTCTTACATTTTATGATATTTATCCCGTTGTATGGTAACTTTAACATTTTATGATTTTTATTGCATTGCATGATATGCTCTAATATTTTAATATTTATTGCGTTTGATGGTGACTTTAACATTTTATTATGTTTACTGCATTAAATGTAATCTCTAACATTTTATGATGTTTATTGAATTGCAGGGTAAAGTTTAAGAATGTAGTTAATTTCTGCATTTTTTTATATCTTCAAGAGCATAAAAAACCTAATGTTACAGAAATCCAACAGCACAATTTTTATTGAACGAAGGCCAAAGTATGACCTGGCTGCTAGGCAACAAACTGATCACAATAACTACAAGTGGGTGCAGTCAAAAACCTTTGAAAAATGGACTCTGTGATAAATGCTGGCAGATGTGTCGTTTGGACAAAGGTAGGTTTTTTACCTAGGGCAAAACAAAAATATTTATAAACATTATTGAATCAATTTTTGACTTATATAAGACAGATTCTTCTTATTAATTTTGTACAATATTGTACAGACAACTAAACAAAAAAGTGATTCTTAACATGTTCAGCACGGCTAGCGTTCCGGCACACTTTGGGTTCCCTTACGAAGCACAGAAAGTGTGCAGATGGGCTCCCAGCTTATTTTCTTAGATATGGCGAGCTTACAGGGATCCTCACTCCCAGGCTAATTGAAACTTCTCTAGTGTTGATACGTGTTTGTATAAAGGTTTGATTTTTACATCAGTGCTTCAGAAGAGTTTGGAGAACATTGCGCCTGAGTAGTTTTCAAATCCGACCATCCCAAGTTAACTTTTGATGCTAAAACAATGCTTCAGGGAGTTTTACGAATAGGTTTAGTTTGGTATAACTTTTATATTTTAATGTTTTTTTTAGTTTGAACCATTTAACACGGCAAAATATCCGGTAAAAACAACGATCATAAAAATTAACTAAGCTTTCTGAACTAACGCAAGAATAAATGATAACTGTCCTATTAGAGTGAATGAACCAACTCGAGGTGGGAACAGACTATTGTAAATATGAGTCTTTGACAAAATGCTTGGACGCCCGAAAACCTAATGTGTCAACATAAGATTGTAGTAAACAAATGTCGGTTAATCTCGGCTATAAATAGTCTCGGACGTGACGTGAATTATCTATGTCTCCGTTTACATTATCTATCTCTATGGCTTTGTGAAACACATGGCACAAACAGAAACAAACATTCCGAGTTAAACGTTGAGTGCTTATTTTAGTATGTAGTATATTTTAGTAGTATGGTCTTCAGTTTTGTATGTAAATTACCGTTTTTTCTCTGTTTTTTTTATTGTGTTTTATTATTTGTCATGCATTAATTTATCAATTGTATTTCTTTTTTTTAAATTCTGACCCGATAAATAAAACAATATTTTAGTGTCTAATACACTGTTCTGATGTCCCCAATAAACATGTATATGTTAAAAATAAAATTATTGAGATGAAAACAACGGGCTTGATAATTAGATGCTACGACAAGCTATGCAACCCGCATAGCGTTCCACTGACGTCAGAGGTGGAAGTTAACGAAAAACAGACAGTAGTTTGATGAGATCACCAATATCGCCGCCGTGCTGAAAGTGTTAATGAAGGAACTCATTTGAAAGCTAAGAGAGCATTAGAAAACAAATAGCTAAACAACCCCTGTTAAATGATGAATAATCAAAAGTATAGACATTCACAATAATTAGCCATTTTCTGTGAGTGCTTGTTTTTTATCAGCTTGGCAATAATGCCTTATCTTTAAATTGCATAAAAATAAAGTTATTTCTTGCCACTAGAACAGATCTGGCTAGATCAGTCATATTCGCATAAACGAGTGCCGCCTCATATCCTAAGATATGTTTTTACTGAATCTCTATTAGCTCATTATTATTTTGGTCATCCGTAGTTCATTATCTAACCCTAAAACAGAAATTACATTTTGTATCAATAAGGTTCTCTTACTTTTCTATTCATTTCATTTCAATTCAATTTAATCTTCCTCTGTTTAATATCTATACACTACATTATATTCTGTCTGTTGTTAATGTATTCCTTACAGACACACTCACACAGCACAGTAACCTCTATAATGATGGAATTGTTTGCGTCATCATAAAGTATTTTTCTCACTAGTTAAGCTCTAATTAACTTAATACTAATGTATGTATTTTTCTCTGTGTTATCTTGACCTTGAGCCTTAAACATAATTTTGGTGTGAATAGAAGGTTTAGTTTGTTGCACATCGGCTTAGTTTTAGTTTCTTCGAGGATCAATGGTCAACATGTTTTCTAAAAAGCGTATAAAGGGGTCACAGTAATGTTTGGCATGTGGGACTTTCTCAGTATACTGTGGCAACTGTATTGAGTGTGTTATAAATATTTAGCATGTAGTCTTATTTTATACGCAATAAAATATTAAATTTTCATGATATTGACATTGTGCTTTGTCAGTCAGGGAGAGAAAAACTCAAGTGAGTCACAGATATACATCTTTAATTTAAATCTTTGATGCAGTAATAAGATAAAGTTGTTGAGATTTATTCTTTTTTTTTATTCCTTCTGTAAAATTTTAGACACATACATTTTTAAAACCCTTTGAAAATTCAGCAATATTATGAAGACCGAAACTTGTTTTTAACTAAATTACTCAACAATACAAAAGAATAGAAATAACCTTATAAGAAACTTAGTACAACCAAGTCTTAACCCTACAACTGGCAGTCAAAAATCCTGTAGTGGCGCGGTGTTTTTACCCCCCGTAGAGGTTTTTTTAAAAATACGTCAAAAAAAAAGTTAAATAATTATAGTGATGTATAATATATCAGATTAATCACAAAAATGCACAGAATAAAACTATCATAAGGAAATATGAGACTCAACATTATATTTCCATGGTTACAGCTCCAGAAAATAAAATTCATATTTTGAAAGCACACATTTTAATTTTTGACAGTTTATCACTAAGAATCACAAAAGAATACTCACAACTTAACATATACAAAATAAAGCTAAATTTATGTAGAAAAAAAGGTTCCAGTCATATGTACACTTATTTCTAACGAGTAAAAAGTTATATTCACAAACATATACAAAACAACGCCGAAAAAACGGTCAGTTTAGACGGATTCCTCGGATTCAGAGACTTTCCTTTTTTTCAGACTTAGTAGGCCTGTAAAAGTGCTTCAGTGTTTTGAAATAAATTGGGTGGATGCCTACATTGCATCCAGGGCACCAGTACACACTTTTGACCCACTTTACATCTTTTTTATCTACACAAATTGCACAAACACGGTATTTGCATACGGGTAAGTGCTCCAAGAAATGTTCCCTATTACTACCAGCATCATCCAGGTTGTCTTCATCTTGCTGATCTTCTTCAACAAGCAAATATTCGCTTCCAGTATTTTTTGGTAGGCCTACTTACAGACAAATGATAGATGGACTTGTCACTATTGTCTACCCCTCCCATATTGTGAATATATCTGTCAATCATGATGGGTTTCACTGCCTGAAGACCATGCTTGCTTCTTATCATATTATCCTCAGCATGACAACCGGTACTAATCAAGTAAACTGGTTTATGGCTTTTCTTCTGTTTATATTTGACCAATAAAACTTTTCCTCTGTTAGGCCTATACCAGTAATAAACACTTTTTTCAATTCCTAAATTCACATTCTTTACATTTACAGGCAGATCTTTAGTATTTTTATTGACAGTTCCTGTCAAAAAAGTATTTCTTGAAGCTAGTTCTTGGGCAAGAGGCAGTTTTGTATACCAGTTATCAGTAAAAACATGGTATCCCTTATAAAGGAGTTGACAAGTTTGCAACTCATTGACAACAACGTTTTGTGTAAAAGGATCATCTCCATTAGCCAAAATATCTTTCCCACTGTATAGTGAAACATTTAGTATATAACTGGAGTCACTATCACATGTCTCAAATTTTTTTATACCGAATCTGCAGTGTTTTTTCTTAGCTAGGTACTGTATAAATTTGCAGCGGTTCTTCCTGCCTATCAAACTTGCATCTATCGAAATGTTTTTTTTGCGTATGAAATACTTTTGTCATTGCAGCATTCATATGATCAAGAAGAGGCCTAACCTTTTGCCAGGGATCGTAACCCAGTTGACCCTGACGTCTTCCGGTATTTCTTCCACATCTGAAATGTCACTCCAACTATCAGCATCATCACTATAACATTCTAATAGTTCCCTAATGTCACTTGAAAGTAAGTTGTCCATGATTATATTACAATAAAACAGATCGACATAGCCTTAGTGCACAACAAGCAACAAAGACGGGAGCATATACGTCAAAAACGTAAACATTACGTCAGCTCACAGCTGTCTGTCGGGAGATATTTAGCAAGGCCATAGAGGTAAAAATATTCTGGCTGAACATAAAATGAAAGTCCAAATCCTTTTGAATCTAACTGTGTAATGTACTACACAAACTGATTATTAGATGCCGAGAAAAACATCGATTATAAAGCAACTGTTCGGTCGCCGTGTAAGACGGCGATGCCACTCCACGTAAAGCATCTGTCACCGTCTCATGCGGCGATTGCCAGTTGTAGGGTTAATAAGTACATTCCATTAACATTCATAGTGCCTTGAGAAAAGAATTGAAAAGGGGAATTTAACTCTCCAACAGTATTAGCAAAATGTACATATAACCTGTAACTAAGTGTGTCATTTCAATTGTTTGGGGCCCGCATGCTGTTTTGTAAAAGAGATATTTTTTGTGAACATACAGTAAATAGAAATGAACAAACAATTAGAATATATTTTCTGACTGCAAGCTATTAGTTCGTTATAAAATATTAAATGAATTCTTCTATTGACCTGCAGATCCATCGTCTCCTTTAACAGATGCAAATGATTCAGACCTGAAATCTAGACCAGCACAGAAATCTACCCTCACACGCAGTTTTAGTAATGAGGTAATTAAGCTTTAAACAATTCCTTGAGATTGCAATCACTTTCTAAACTGTTACTTTCTAAATACTATTACAAAAAACCTTTTGTGCTTAGATCACCCCATTACCTCATGCTTCCAATACATCAACAGCTGCTAACTCACCCAGTGACGATATTAGGCGTGGAATAGATACAGGTTTCCAGGATGCAGATCCTGTACGTCTGGACCAACTCGTGTTTGGTAAGTTTGGAATTACAAATAGAATATTAATTAAAAGAATATTATGGTATAAATTTGAAATATTTTGTTTAAATTGAAAGCAATTTTTATTTCAGTAACAACAGCCAACACTTCAAAACTATAAAGACCTATAAAACAATACGGACAGTGTTTTACAAGTTAAATAAGTGAGATGAATTTATTTATTCATAAGAATATCAAAATAAAGTCACATTATTCTGAATTGATGATAAAATTGCATAAATACTGTTTATTTATCTTATTGCTTCAATAGATTTAGGTAATGAAAATTCAAATCTATATTAGAAAGTTAGGAATTAAAAACAAAATACTGTTGTTATGACTTGTGTAGTCCGTCCTGGAAGCTCGCTAGCACATATGACAACCTTACTTTAGCGATTATACTGCTTTCTGTTCGCACTGCTGCTTACCTCCACTGTGACGTGACATTAAACTGTGCAACGTCAATATTTACAGTAAAAACATGTTTTATTTTTATTATAAGTTTGTTTGTTTGTTTTGAACTTAATTTATTGCGTAGAATAAACTATGGTGTTTTAATATTTGGGGGAGATATATCTGAAACATAACTAATACTTTATTACAAATTTAAAATCTTTATAGGTTGTGATAGATTAGAGAGGCAACACTGTGCTTGCTGGTGCCAAAGTTGGGCAGAGATATTTGTGCGTAGGCCTACAGGTGAGTTTTTATATTTATCAAAAGGTTTTGTAAAGTAAATTCTTGTAATGGGAAGAAAGACAATTAAGAAAATACATTTTTCACAGTTTGTGACTTTACATTAACAAGCCCTACACCAACTTTTATTAATACATTGATTTATCCAAGTGACACCCAGACATTACATTTAAATCATCCAAATGACAACACTTTAGGGCTGATGTAATGGTTAGAATATTATATAAGTATTACATTTTATAACTCTTGGCATTTAATTGACCTTATCAAGCTATATTCAATTACCAACTCATTGTGAACTGTTTTGTAACACACAATAAGGAGATATACCAACACAATATGCCATACATTCCTGATTGTGAAGTGTATGCCCCAATATGGCCTGTTTTTCATGTGGTAAAAAAGCAGCCAATGATAATTTGGTTGGTATGGAATTAGTTTTATAAATTAGTAGATTCTAACTAATGCAGTTTACCCTATAATTAATCAACACACTAAGTGAATACTTAAGAGCTTACTTGCTGACGCATTACGAAACAATCGTTTCTTGTACGAGGCTAAGCCTCTACTGGCGGTGTCGCACAAGGTATAAAAGGTTGTCGGCATAAGATTTGAGAGTAATGGGGGTAGATTAAGTTGATTGTTTATGGTGTAATGGAAAAGGGTGATGGATTCAAAATTTGTGTGGTCATTTAGTATATTTTCTATATCTGTCCGTGATGTTTGTATATTTCATATTTTTCTATAGTTGTTAGTTTTTTTTACTATGGTTTAATATGTGGAGAATATTTAAATTAGTATCTATGTTTGTTTATGTAAGTTGCTTGTTTTATGGCTGGATTTTGGGTTTAGGTTGTTTATGTGTTCATTGATATGCGTGTGTTGAATGATATACCGGTTTGTCTGATATAACAGCTGAGACACTTGTAACATGTTATTTTGTATATACCGGATAGACTGTACTTGTCTCTTTGTTGTTGAAAGGGTTGTATGCGTTGTCTTAAAGTGTTTGTTGTTTTGTATGATATTTGGTAATTGAGTTTTCTGCATGTGGAAGCAATTTTGTGTGTGTGTTGTGATATATGAGGAATATGTATTTATTGTTTTTTGTGTGGTTGTCAGTATGGCTGTTTGATGATGTTTATGTTTAATTTCCATGAGTATGTTGTCTATAAGTGTGTGTTGGTAGCCGTTTTGTTGAGTGATGTATTTTATTAAATTGACTTCTTCGTCATAGTATTTTTCTTGCATAGGTATATTCATTAGGTGGTGTAACGTATGATTAAATGCAGTGTGTTTGTGTTGTGTAGGGTGATTAAATGTGTTGTGTATGATGGTATCAGGGGTTGTTGATTTTCAGTATATTTTGAAATTGTGTTTGGTGATAGTAAGGTCCAGAAAGATATTTTATTATTTTCTTATAATTTGAGGCTAAATGTGAGGTTTCGGTGTATGGTATTGATGTTATTGTGTAGTTGTTTGATTTGCTGTTTGTTACCGTCGTATGATATTAAAATGTCATCTACATATCTATATTAGTAAATTATTTTGTGTGTCTTTGTTGTTCTGTAAAATGTATTGTTGTTCAATGTGTTGTACACATATTTCTGCTAGTGTAGGGCGCAGGGCGCTCAGCTAAAAGGAAGATGCGAGGTTTATAACAAAGGAAAGAGTAAGCTTTGTTACATTGGGTAGCGCGGCCAAGATGACGTAATAATTAGTTTTACCGAATGCGAACATGAGAAATAAATTAACTTATAACGAAACACAGCAAATAAACATTTGAATTAAAAACACTGAATTTGACACTTAAAACAATAAATTTATAAGGAATCTTCTGTTCATGACTTACCCACAAAGGGAGGGCTGGCGCAATAGTGCAGAGAAGGTCTTGAAGTTGTAGTAATTACGGCCTCTGGGTACCCAGGCAGCGATGCTGGTCCCGGCGTAGAATTGCGCTACACAAAGGGGAGAAATGAATAACGTACATAATTTAAGGCTAGTAAACACTTTAAAGTTCGCCACGAGGCGGCTTAATAATAATCGCTAGCGAGTTTAAAACACACAACATATAAAATAAGTCACTGTGGTTAAAATAATACTTCGCACAACGGATAAAGTCACTTGGCAAGGTTTAATGAGACCTTTACGGCGCGGCAAAGCGTTAATTGACGGGGTTAGGCTGTATCGAGGTAACTTCGTGGTAACTAGTCCCGAGGAGTTGTTTTCTCGAGCAGGAAATCTGAACAACTGACTATCTCATGAGTCATAGTAAAGTAGAAAAGAAATCAGTGGTGGCACCCTAAATTTCCAATCGCTAAATAAGAACGAATAAAAGCTGGCCACAAGGATGGACCAGAGGTCAACTGTCATGCGATCAAGACGCCACCGCACAGCTGAGCGAGGTTGAAGGCAAACACGTGAATATTCAAGTGCTGACTTGAACAGCTAGGATTCCTGAGATGTTGAAACCCATAGGCAGGGCATCGTTTTGTGTATAGAATTTTTGTTGATGTGTGAAGTAGTTTTGTGATTTTATGAGTTTGGTGAGTGTTATGATTTTGTGGGCGAGTTTATATAAAGTTTTGTTTGCTGTGAGCATGTTTTGTAGTATTTGCAGTGTTTGTCTATACCAACCACCAATTTCACCCATGCAAAATTAACACCACAATCATCAAATTTAATACAAACAAACTAACACTATTTAGCAAAGGACTAAAATACAACCTACAACCACAAACAAATGTCAAACATCATATGGACACAGAAACAGCAATTCAAAACATAGAACCCATACACCATGAATACATTAGACAAGACATTAAATATAAAATGCCTAACATAAATACTTTAAACAATAAACCAAACACAACTAATGAACGCTCAACCTTTAAATTAATTATAAAAACCCATAACAAACATAACCTAAATTTTTTAAAAGTAGATAAAGGCAATTCCATTGTAATAATGCACCAACAAGACATTGATAGGAAAGTAAATCATTTCATAACAGAAAACAAAATAACCGAACACCGATTAAACCCTACACCAAAATTTCAAACAAATTAAAAATCTAAATAAATCCCCTGAAATCATGAAACCAGGACAAAAGAAATATTACAAACAAGTAAAATCCCAAACACCCATACTAAACGCTTTACCTAAAATCCAAAAAATACACACCCATTCATCTATTAATCAATCACATAAGCTAGCCAAATACATGGACAAACTTATCAGAGACAACATAAACTTTAACAGCCACACATCCATACTCAATAACATAGACCTAATTCAGAAAATTAAAGACATTCATATACTTCACAATTCCACCATAACATAGTTCGATATAAAAAACCTACACACCAAGCTACCCATTGAACAAACACTCCAAAACATGCTCACAGCAAATAAAACTCCAAATAAACTCACCCACGAAATGATAACATCACAAAATTACTTCACATATTAACAAAAATTCTACAACCAAAACAATGGGCCAACAATGAGACCCGCCTATGGGTTCTCTCATCTCAGGCATTGTAGCATAAATATTCCTAAATCATATTGAACAACAATACATTCTACGGAACAACAAACATACACAAAAAATAATTGATTACCATAGATATGTAGACAAAATTTTAATATTATAAAACGGCAAATCAAACAACTACACAATTACATCAATACCATACACCGAAACCTCACATTTAGCCTCGAATTAGAAGAAAATAATAAAATTAACTTTCTGGAACTTACCATCACCAAACACAATTTCAAAATATACTGAAAATCAACAACCCCTGATACCATCATACACGACACATCTAATCACCCTACACAACACAAACACACTGCATTTAATTATACGTTACACCACCTAATGAATATACCTATGCGACAAAAAGACTATGACGAAGAAGTCAATTTAAGAAAATAAACCGCTCAACAAAACGGCTACCAACACACACTTATAGACAACATACTTATGGAAATTAGACATAAACAACATTTTCAAACAGCCACACTGACAAAACACACAAAAACAATAAATACATATTCCTCATATACCACAAAATTGCTTCCACATTCAGAAAACTCAATTACCAAATATGATACAAAACAACAAACACTTTAAGATAATACATACAACCCTTTCAACAACAAAAAGACAAGTACAGTCTATCCGATATATACAAAATAACATGTTACAAGTGTCTCAGCTGTTATATCAGACAAACCGGTAGATCATTCAACACACGCTTCAATGAACACATAAACAACTTAACCCATTCGCTTACAATTTTTTTTACACCGACTGAGCCATAAAAAACTAATTTTTTAGACCATTTTTAAAGGTTTTTGTTGATTACTTTTTTTTAGTTCATATTTATGTTTCTTATGGAACCTATTGTTATTTTTTTATTCACAAATACATTTACTTTCAAAATATATACTAATATTTATAATATCTTTTCTTTTATAATTTAATAATATGTAAACAACTAAAATGTTTCAATGAAAAATATCAAACTTTATGTTTTTTATTTCAATTATCCTAAAGTAAAAGCATAAATTACCTTTGGAAATACTCCAAAATATTCTTCAGGGTGCAAAGAATATGTTTCAATTTCACAAGAGTTAAGAAAAGTTAACTTTTGTGTTGTATACTTTGAAACATTCTGGTAGGTGAAGTGCGACGAGGCACAGTCCACATTCCCACCGACTGGTTCTTTGGCCTTTTAGTGGGCTTAGGTGGTTTGGAACATGGAATTTTTTTCTTTAGGCCTACCCATTCTTGGTTTACCCCTATCTCTAGTACTAACTCTAATAGGTCTAGGACAAGGATCAAGAAAACTAGGGGCATCATCCTCCTCACTAGCAGTAAGAGACAGAGGGGCAATTATTCCATCAAGGAAGATTTGATCGAGTAGCTTAATTAGATTGGAATTCTGTGAGCTTTCATCATCTGAATTAGATGGTAGTACAGGCCTATCATGGACATTTATATCAGAAATTACATTATTTACATCTAGTGGAGTCCTAGGCCTAACATAACTACAAGAGGGCTGCTCAAGTTGCAACTTATCACTTATTGCAGAACAAGGCAGATTACATTTTTCATGATGTGGTGAACCTGTTATATTACAGTCTATTATGATTTTATTTTATTCATTACTTACATCTACATCTATTTAAGATTCAATGTCCAACTGTCCTATTTCATTATCATTCTCAAATGTTTCCTCAAACAAATCACTGTCCCATTCTCCAATAATTCTTTCAATTTCACAATCTTTCAACTCCTTCTCACTTTCATCACCATATAAAATATTAAATCCACTCATTTTTAACTTAAAAAGAACACAAATAACAAATTAAATACAATTTGGTTAGGTTATAAACATATTCCACACAACTACGACCTAAACACAACATCACAGACAATGTCAGCTGATCGGTCGCCAGATAAAACGTAATTATTGAAAGAACGGACAGTCCAAAGAAGATAAAAATACTACCATTGGAAAGCCCAAAGCCTGTAGAATAAGATGCATATGCGATCTATTGAATTTACTGAGAACTAACTCGACACAAATGAGTTATATTGGAGGACGGCGATTCACCGTCGCTTCACAGAATGGCACACTGGGTCGCGACGGCGGATCGCCGTCATTGTAAGCGAATGGGTTAAACCCAAAATCTAGCTAAAAAACGCAACTTACATACTCGAACATAAAAAACTAACAACTATAGAAAAATATGAAATATACAAACATCAGACAACAGACAAATAAGATTTAATAAATGACCACACACACTTTGAATCCAACACCGTAAAAAATCAAATTAACCTACCTTCAATACACTCAAAAATCTTATGCCGACAACCTTTAATACCTTGTGCGACCCCTCCAATAGAGGGTTAGCTTCGTAAAAGAAACGATTGTTTCGAAACACGTCAGCATGTAAGCTCTCAAGTTTTCACTTAGTTATGTATTAATTAATTATAGTTTAATCAATGAGTTCAAGATGATTACAACAAGCAACTTTAATCCTTTCATTTAAAAATACTGCAAAGTGTTTGAATGGTTTGTCAAGTTTTCAGCCAGTATGTCTATAATCGCCAACAAAGAATAGGAATGTATTGCAAATATAGGTAAGATTAAGCTTAAAATAAAATACCGGCAGCAAGTAAAGAAGCCATGACTACATATCATAGGATAATTACTCTGTTCCTATCATGAGGTGTATTTAACTAGTTAATCCTCTTGTTGAATAAGGATAGGCAAAAGTAGGATTATGGAATGGAAATAATGATTGCTTGTTAGGAATAAGGGAAGATGTGATATCATGTGTACTTATATTGAGAAAAAATATTATATACAGTGAAAAAAACCTCTCTAAGCACAAATCAATAGTTGAGTTGACAAAATTCAATAGTCGTTAATTTCAGAATAAACAAGAATGCCAAGATCACTAAGTTATTAGAATAATTACATTTAAATAATTTAAAAAATGTACTTGGATGTATTGTTTGTTTTATTTTTTAACCCTACAACTGGCAATCGCCACATGAGACGGCGACAGGCGCTTAAAGTGGAGTGGCATCGCCGTCTTACACGGCGACCGAACAGTTGCTTTATAGTCGATGTTTTTCTCGGCATCTAATAATCAGTTTGCGTAGTACATTACACAGTTAGATTCAAAAGGATGGGAGTTTCATTTTATGTTTACCCAGAATATTTTTACCTCTATGGCCTTGCTAAATATCTCCCGACAGACAGCTGTGAGCTGACGTAATGTTTACGTTTTTGACGTATATGCTCCCGTCTTTGTTGCTTGTTGTGCACTAAGGCTATGTCGATTTATTGTAATATAATCATGGACAACTTACTTTCAAGTGACATTAGGGAACTATTAGAATGTGATAGTGATGATGTTGATAGTTGAATACTTTTTTGACAGGAACTGTCAATAAAAATACTAAAGATCTGCCTGTAAATGTAAAGAATGTGAATTTAGGAATTGAAAAAAGTGTTTATTACTGGTATAGGCCTAACAGGCAAAGTTTTATTTGTCAAATATAAACAGAAGAACAGCCGTAAACCAGTCAACTTGATTAGTACCGTTTGTCATGCTGAGGATAAGATGATGAGAAGCAAGTATGGTCTTCAGGCAGTGAAACCCATCATGATTGACAGATATAATCACAATATGGGAGGGATAGACAATAGTGACAAGTCCATCTATCATTTGTCTGTTAGTAGGCCTACCAAAAAATACTGGAAGCGAATATTTGCTTGTTGAAGAAGATCAGCAAGATGAAGACAACCTGGATGATGCTGGTAGTAATAGGGAATATTTCTATTCCGTATGCAACACCGTATGCAAATACCGTGTTTGTGCAATTTGTGTAGATAAAAAAGATGTAAAGTGGGTCAAAAGTGTGTACTGGTGCCCTGGATGCAATGTAGGCATCTACCCAATTTCTTACAAAATACTGAAGCACTTTTACAGGCCTACTAAGTCTGTAAAAAAAAGGAAAGTCTCTGAATCCAAGGAATCTGACTAAACTGACCATTTTTCGGCGTTGTTTTGTATATATGTTTGTGAATATAACTTTTTACTCGTTAGAAATAAGTGTACATATGACTGGAACCTTTTTTTTCAACATAAATTTAGCTTTATTTTGTATATGTTAAGTTGTGAGTATTCTTTTGTGATTCTTAGTTATAAACTGTCAAAAACTAAAATGTGTGCTTTCAAAATATGAATTTTTTTTCTGGAGCTGTAACGATGGAAATATAATGTTGAGTCACATATTTCCTTATGATAGTTTTATTCTGTGCATTTTTGTGATTAATTTGATATATTATACATCACTATAATTATTTAACTTTTTTTGACGTATTTTTTTAAAAAAACCTCTACGGTGGGGTAAAAACACCGCGCCACTACAGGATTTTTTACTGCCAGTTGTAGGGTTAACAGTAAATTTGCAATATCCTCTTATAGTAGCTTATCTACAGTAAAAATTGTAATTTAAGTCTCAAGAGTTTCATTAAAATAATAAATTTCCTTCATAATTGTGGTGTTGTTTCTTCTTAAGAACATTTACCCTTGCATCTGAAAATGTAGTAAGTTCAATCAGTTTCATAAACTGCCAAAATTGTTTCCTTTTGGTTGATGCTAACGAACTTAGAGTTTCAATATTCAAAATCAGTGAAAACTTAAATTTAAAGGAGAAAAGTTGATATTGCTTAGAAATCCTCCTGTATCTGCATTCATCTTTAGGCCTTGTTGAATAAGATTAAGAACACTTACACGTTTAGAGTGTTATATAAGATATATTCATTGGTAAGTTTCACCGAATGTAATGGACAACAAAATTCAAGAATATATTCATCTTTTGCCATCCATAAACATTATAAAAACTCTTGCAATGATTTACATTAATAAATCCATTGTAAATTGCATACTAATGTCAATTAAAAAATTTGATAACATCTCCATATAAAAAAGTGGAGTTAATATTTTAACATACTAAGTTAGATTATTATTATTCATTTAATAATATTATCAATAACAATAAGTAAAAATTCAAGCACTGTATAATCATACAGGTGAGCCCCTATATGCCCACTTTGTGCTATGTAATCCTTATATAAACAAAAAGGTTGAAAATGCTTTATTATAGTATTTACTGTTATATTAACCTTGTGTAAGTCTTACTAACTGTATAAATACTGCACCAACCTTTTTTTTTAATGACTACAGTCAAAGGCTGTTTCAAGGCCTCACTACTACTTAAATTTTTCTGTAAGTTACTGAACATGTCCAAAGTATTTTATACTAAAGTAATGCATACAAAAGTACAAGGAAATGGAAAAATTTTGGAATATCTCGGGGAAAATGACTGTATGAGGTGTAAACCCTAAAAAAAAATTAAGTAGTTCTATGAATTGGATAAAAGGACTCAGATGTATCAAGAAACAGCTGTAGACAAAAAAGTTTTTAAAAAACTGTAAAATTTATAATTTGTTGGCACATGTTAGACATATTTTACTGTTTGTTTCAACTTATTATTATTTCTACAGGAGTTATGTCATGGGTAATGAGGCTTCAGAATGAACCTCAGACTGTTCAATCAACAGATCATCCTCCTATGTCAGATATATCAACCCTGTTTTTGCCATCCTTAACTACACGAAAACCTTCCAATTCTGATACTTCTTTTGTTAATGAAACCGATTCGGAAGTAAGTTTTTATCACTTAGTAACATTTTCAATAATTATATATATCAAATATAATTTTTTCACTATTGTTCGTCATACATGAAAAAGTAATGGTACTTTTGTTCAACTCATTTTCTTTAAACTGATATAATCAAATAAACAAAAAATATTATTTTGTAATGGTATTTTGTACTAGAAATTGCTGCTGAATATAGAACGAACTGATATTACGTTACATTTTGAACAAGTGTTTATTAGACAAATTCAAAACAAACAATTTTTTAAAATACCAGAAGGTTTACAATTATCCTAACTTTCAGAACCGTGGAGTGAATGTTAGTGTTCCACCAGATCGCCCTACTTCAGATCCTGTTAGCATACCTTGCTCTCCAGTGAGGCGAAGTCCATCTCGCCACAGCTCTAGAGACAGTGTTGATACTGTTGGTGAAGATGATAGAGAAACCGGTAAGTAAAATTTGTGTTTCTTTTTTTTTTATATTAAAAAATAAGGTTGAAGATATCATATCTGAACAGTCCCCACTAAACAAAACAAAGTGTTTTGAGTGAAATAGTGAAAACAGGAATCTTGTGCAATGTTTTTTTTTTTCATAAATGAAATTGATATTTATAATAGCTGTTTAAAGCGTTATCAGTTACGGCCCTTTCGCTTAAGTGGTAAACTATTAGTCGTAATCTGCAATGTTGCCAACTTAGGGATAAAATGATTTGAGTTGAGGTCACACTAAGCGGTTCAGGCATTTGTAGGATGACAAACAGTTGCATACATAACTGTGAAGTAGCATAAACAAGGAAAAAACAGACACTAATAAAGACATATGTAAATATATAAGTATTTATTGACTTAGAGCCAGGGCATATCTGACTATATACATGAAACAGATAAAGGTCTGTATTCTAGATTCAGTATCCAGTACACTGACACTTGGGGAGGGCAGGAGAAATAGCTAGACTACTAAAGGACCGGATTATATATTCACTGTATGTATACAAAATATGCTGGAAAACAACATAATTCGAATGGAATATAACACTTCTAAGATCAATTAATCAAATTTTCAATTAAAACAAAATTGTTTTCAGAATTATACCCTTCATGAATAGATACAACACTACATTTCTTCGGTTGAAATGGAAAAAAAAATTCGTTATTGAGAGGTCCGAAATTCGTTACATAGAGGTAAATAAGCAGTATAACTTCTTAAATGTCATGGGACAAGATAAAAACTCGTTATATAGAGGATTTCGTTATCTGGAGGTTCGTTATATAGAGGTTCGACTGTATATATATATATATATATATATATATATATATATATATATATATATATATATACATATTTCACATTCTCCATTATTTTTCCGTTGCACTGACTTTCTGTCAAATACCATCATCACAGACCGAACATCCACACCAGAAAAATAGAGAAAATTAATTTAGTGATTCCACAATGGTCAAGTGTCCGAAAGGTGCCTAATTAGATAAGGTAAAATTATTGCATTTAGTAGTGGAAAAAATTATTTACAAGTAATAATAATAACTTCATACAGTCAGTGCGCTGTTGCTGTTTGTTTTTATTGCAAAAATAATAAGTTATGACATAACTAACATGTACCCTAGTATCCCAATAGAAGAAACCATAGAAATAATAAAAAACAAACTAATACACAATAACGAAAAAAGAAACATAATAGATAGAATCATTACGCTAACCAAACACATATGTAATCAAAATTACTTCCAATTTAACAATAAATATTATAAACAAACAACTGGACTCCCCATGGGTTCACCCATATCATCTGTCATGTCAGAAATATATTTACAACACTTTGAACAAATAATAATTAAACCTATACTAAACACACACAATATTTCACTATGGACAAGGTATGTAGATGATATACTTGTTATATACCAACCTACCATTCACAACGAACACATCATAATATTAAACAAACTAAATACATACAACGAAAACATACAATTCACCGTTGAAACAGAAACAAATAGAACAATCAACTATCTCGACATCACTTTAAATATAAATGATAATAAAATAGAAACTACAGTATACAGGAAACCTACTTCCAACAACACCACAATACACTACAAATCTAACCACCCCTGGACACACAAAATTAACACTTACAGTAACATTATAAATAAAGCAATAAAATACACACAGGATAACAAACAAAAATTAAATGAAGAATTAGATAACATTACAAAAATAGCAATAGAAAATGGATACAACAAACACATTATAAAAAATATATACAATAAATTCACAAAAAAACCTAACCTCAACACAACACTACAACCGGAACACAAAAATAATGAAAATTAAAAAATCTACCTAAAATATAAATACACCAATAACAAAATAGAAAAAATAACAAATATATACAACAAAGAATACTACACTCCAACATACAAACCAAACAACAAAGTAATAAAATATCTTAATAACACAAACCACAAAACAAATTCAGAAAAACATAACCTATCAGGAATTTACAAAATTACATGCAACAACTGTAACGCTTTTTACATAGGAAAAACAACCAGAACATTTAAAATAAGATTTGAAGAACATTATAGAGCATTCAAAAACAAAAATTCAAAAGTATCAAATGTTGCAGCACACCTAATATCACATAAACATGAAATAACAAATTACGAAAATAACCTAACCATACTTGAAATAAATAATAACCCAATAGAACTAAACTCACTAGAAAAATACCACATTTATAAAAACATACACAACAATTTAATGAATCTACAAACAACATATACAGAAGACATACTATATAAAAACATCATACACACAGATCAAGAGAAAGTGCGTGTAACGTCAACAAATACCAATATCACGGACCGAACATCTACACCAGAAAAATATCAGTGATTCAACAATGGTCAATGACCGAAAGGTGCCTCATCACTCAAGGTAAAATTATTGCACTTAATGGTGGATAAAATTACTTACAATAGTAATATATTAACTTCATAAAGTCAGTGCAACGGAAAAACAATGGATAACGTAAAATATCAAGAATATATATATATATATATATATATATATATATATATATATATATATATATATATATATATACAGTGAAACCTGTCTTAGACGGAACCTGTGTTAGGCAGAATCCTGTCTATCGCGAAAAACTTTAAAAGTCCCGACTGTTACCTATTTAATTTACCTGGTTAATAACCTTCATAAGCCGGGAACTGTCTAACGCGGAAGTAGAATAAGCAAAAGGATGAGTGATCGTATTTACTACGTCTTAGTTCTGCACAAGCCGGAAAATCTGATCATATACATGCTGTAAAATATAAAGTTACAATTACTTCCGTTTGGATAAAATACGGTTTATAATATATTTTTTTATCATAACAAATTTCACAGAAAGGTTTGTTTAATTGTAACGGATCGTATTTATTTCTGAGAATTCCGTAATAACGTTAAGGATTGCTGATATGCACAAGATAACGCAATGGTATACAAACATCCATAATTTACGATAGGCTATGTGTTTCCTTCAAGATAACACAATGAATGGTTTACTTTATGCTATTTATGGACAATGCAACGTGTCATTCTCGTGAAGATTACTCTCAAATCAAATTAGTGTTTTTTTCCACTCAATACTACTAGTGTTACTCAACCGATTTATCAGGGCGCTATTAAAAATCTTAAAGTCCACTATAGAAAACATGTTTTACAATCTCTTATTGCTAACATAAATTCATGCTCGTCAGTACAGGAATTGACCAGTAATATCACTGTTTTGGATGCTATAAGTAGGATATCGAGTTCCTATGAGAAAATATCAAAATCGTGTGTTCAAAATGCATTCAAAAAAGCTGGTTTTATTCTACAAGAAGAACTTAATAATGCTATTGAAATGGGGACGCAAGACATTATCTTTCACACGGCGAAAGATTACCTGACAGAAACAGGACATTCTACTTTATCACTGAAGAATACGTACGTTTTGACAATGAACTGGCAACAGAAGTAGGTCTAAAATCTCTGGACGAAATTATTGAAATAGAGACTAATGAGATTATAGAAAGTGAAGAAGAAATTGAAGACGGACCTGTCGTAGAAAACAAAATAAAAACATTTAGCCAGGCTTTAATGAAAATTTTTGAGTTAAAAGAATTCGCGGTACGTATTAACAGCCCGGAAATGCGTCACCATTTGTTACAACTAAAAACAATAACTGAAACACAAGCAAGTAAAACTAACCTTTTAAAACAAAAGTCAATGCTAGATTTTTTCAAGCCTACTTGATTTTCTTTTATTTTTACGTAAGCCCACTATGTACAGTATTTATCCTAAATACAGTAAGAGGAAAAATATAGTTTTTAATAAATTGCATCATTAATTCATAAATTTTGTTGACAAGCGTATAAGTGTTTTAGTTTTATAGTTTTAGTGTTTTCTATTAAAAATGTTTTGTGGAGAAAGATAAAAGGATGCTGCATTAAAAGGTGAAATTTTTATTATGTAATGTAGGTTTTAACATTTTCTATAGTGTGCATAGCCAAAACCACCTAGAAAGGTTTGCGAGTTATGACGTCACAGGGCACAGGCTACGAGCTGTCATTAGGCAATCAAGATAACCGATATTACTGTTGAATAACGTTTATTTAGACGTTAAAATGTGATAGTTTTCTTGTGATTTAAATACAGTTGCTTTATATGTTGAAGTGTTATCTCTGTAGGAAATAAACCGTCAGTACTTAATTGGAAATAAATAATTAAATTTAATACTGTATTAGAACAAATGTAGACACGATGAAAATTGTCCGTTATCTATGTGGTGTTGGTACAGCGCCATACAGCTGATCAGTAGAAATAATAGTCTTATAGCTAAGAATCCCCACGGCCTACCCTCACCCCAACGCTAAAAATAGACTCGGCAAACGTTTCATGATGTTACCATCATACAGTACACTATTACTGTGTAAGCCGGAAACCTGTCTTTGACGGAAAAAAATGCCGGCCCCAATGGATTCCGGCTTAAACAGGTTTCACTGTATATGTATATATATGAATGAATAGTTACTATCTGGAGTACATCCGTTCATTCTGCAGTGACCTTTTGCTAGAATCTCATCCAGCATTGACGAGGTGAACCCAATAACAGTAGAAGAACGAGTCATATATATATATATATATATATGTATATATAGGTTAGTTCTAGTAGAGCTTAGAGCTTATTTAGGAATTTTTGGACTAAATAGAAGACTGACAGACTTACCTAATGGCAGTAGTCCAAAACTGCAATCTCTTAGAAATAAATAAATAGACACATATAAAAACTTATCACACTATTGAAATATTTCGATCATAAATGATCTTTGTCAATCAAAAAAGAGAAAACAGAAAATACTGAAGTGAACCACAGATGTGTATAAATATTCAAATGTCACAAATTCACAGATTTATAGTTTATGATATAGTGCTATATGTGATTTGTATAAATATTGATTATTTGAAACTAGATATTAAATAGTCTGTCAGAAAGAAGGTAAATGGAGTTGTTAAAATAGTAGAAGTTAAGGGGAAGGTAAAAGGAGCTTTAACTGATGTTGAGGTTAGAAGGCTCTCTAGATTTGGTGTACCACTGGTATGATAACTCCCGTCTTCTCAACGCGCTGCTAGTCACAACATCATATCTTTCAATGATTGTTATACCACCAAAATAATTAAAGCCCTCCCCCCTGATTGCAACCTTTCAGATTTTAGAAGATGGGAGTTATCATACCAGTGGTACACCAAATCCAGAGAGCCTCCTAACCTCAACATCAGATAAAACTCCTTCTAACTTGCTTCATCAGATCTAACTTCTACCATTTTTAACAACTCCATTTACCTTCCTTCTGACAGACTATTGATGTCTAGTTTCAACTAATCAATATTTATACAAATCATATATAGCACTATATCATAAACTATAAATTTGTGACATTTGGATATTTATACACATCTGTGGTTAACTTAAGTCTTTTCTTTTTTGAGTGACAAAGATCATTTATGATCGAAATATTTCAATAGTGTGATAAGTTTTTATATGTGTCTATTTATTTCCAAGAGATTGCAGTTTTGGACTATTGCCATTAGGTAAGTCTGTCAGTCTCCTATCTAGTCCAAAAATTCCTAGGAGTGATTCGACAATGGTCAAGTGACCGAGAGGTACCTCATCACATAAGGTAAAATTATTGCACTTAGTGGTGGAAAAAATTATTTACAAGTAATAATAATAACTTCATATATATATATATAGGCTTATTTTTATTAATTTCTCATTCTTTAATAACAGTTGTCTAATACAAGTATAGACAAAAATTACTAGTGTTATAATAATATATATGTTACAATGGAAAACTGACCTTATTTAGTGCAAACCAGTGCAGACTACGTTCCCCAGATGAGCATGGTAGGGATCCCTACCATGATTTTAAAATGGTTACCACGGAGTTTTTATGGCTTGTATCGACATTTTATCTTCATATTTCTTCATTTCGCACATTTTGGCAAGAAAATTAGAAGAAAAATCCTATCATTTGTCATACTACATTGCATGTATTTTAGCAGTCAACGTGTTAAATATTCCAGACCACATATTAGATTTTTCCAAAGCCTTAATTTTGTATGCTAACTTTTAAAAGCAAATAATATTTAGTGTTTTTTCTGAGACACGAATTGTTAGTACACTTTGTTTTAATTGAACTTATGGTTTTTATATTACACAATCTTCACTTGTTTTTTTAATTGCTATATTAAGTTTGTAGGATCTTACAATGAGGATAATAATAACGAAGTGTTGTTGAACAAAAGCATTAACATCAGTCTGTCCATTTACATTTCTGGTACCAAATAATAAAATCCCACAATAATTGCAAACTTTAGCAATAAATCTTTGCAACTTTTATTAATGTTGTCAAATTTTACAAAAATATTTAACATTTATATTATAACAATGTTATTATTTGTATTGATTCTGATGAACATGAATCAGTTTCATCTGTTATAAATCTGGTGTACAAAGAGTAACTAACTTTGATTTCAAGGTAATTATTTTATAAAGAATGTTTCTGTTACCTAATAACCCAAATTGTGTAAAACTTCAGTATCCAATAGATTTGTTATATGTTTCTTAATTTGAAAAGATTACTCTCCAAAGTCTATTTAAAGTTCATTTGCTTAAAAAAAATGTAATAATTAGACAAATCTCTGATCCAAAATCCTTATAAGAAATGCAAGTGGTTCAGAAATTAGTATTAATTATAAAAAGGGAAGTTATTTTTATAAGGTTTTTAAAATTTAAAAACAGATATCTGGATAAGGATAATCAAAGTTGTACTGTTTGAAGATAGTGTGAAATCTCTATGACTAATATTAGTAACTTGTGTGCCTTTTAGAAGATGGAGGCTCAGGGAGATCCCGAAATCCAGTGAGGCGCTCAAACTCTAGCCCTGAAATGAGTGCTAGCTGGAAAAACCCTTTCATGGCTCAGAGTTCAGTGTCCAGAGAGGATGTACAGGGTGGTGCAGCTGAAACAGGGGCTAGTGAGTCAAAGAAGAAGCTCACTTATTCCAAAGATTTAAGGTGGCACAACACTTTATTTAATCTAGTTAATAGTCTTTGCTAACAATAAAATCATATTGAAAGCTTTGATTTTATTATCTTTTAGTTATTTTTTTCATGCTTTGATAAGTTCTTGGAATTACAAACAGGAGAATATTTAAAAAGTCAGAAACTGTTAAAATGTGTTAATATAATTTAAAAATTGTTGCATGTATAGAGTGAACTGTGAAGCAATCCCTGAAGAAATGGGAACTACTCCTCCGACAGCAGAACAAATGTTGACATCACAGCCTTCTGTATTAACTATACAAGACCACAGCAGAAAAATGTCGGCACCTGCAGCTATTCTGAATAATGAAGGTCCAAGTAATCGAGTTCCAAAATATTCTGATGCTTCTGACAGCAGACAGGCAAGATAACTATTCAAGTAGTAAAGTAGTAGGTATAAGAAAGTGTTGTAAGTAGCGCAATACTTAATGAAGTATGCATAGTGTATATTTTCATTTTACTCTGAAATTTTAGACTTATTATGTTTTCAAATATGAGGGAAGTAATCTTAAACAACAAAAAACAACTGAATTTTAAAATTTTTTTTTATTAAATTTAGTGAATTTAATATTTAATCACAATATGTTTGGTGTTATTCTAAGCAGATAATTGCCCACTTATCACTTAGGTGTCATATGTTGTATCACTTATCCTCATTATGATCTCTGACAAACATGCTTTTTGTTCGCTTAACTCATGTTTTTTTAGAAAAAAACCAATGATTTCCTTAAAACCATATTATTTATTCTTTTTTAAAAAATATCATGGCTATGTTTCTGCTACAACTTCTGATAAAACCCGCTATTATCTATCTACTCAATGATACTTCAGTTGTGGTTCATTCGTTTCTTACAAGTTACGTACAATACCTTCCTTGATTTCCTCAGCCTTTCTGTCTCAGTATCTCCAATTTGACAGTTGCATTTTTTTCATCTTTAATGTCTTTGGCCAGAGTAAGTATTTAGCTTTTAGAAGATGGCTTTATTTTTTATTCAAATAGCTATTTATACCTTGCGACATTAGGTTCAGAGGAATGCCCATTATATCACATAATTGTTTGTGCTCTTCTTTAGTATTCCTATGTGTCTGTACAAGTACATGCTATATCTTCACTTGGTGAGGTTGAGCGAAGGGATTTCTTTACTCCTAGTTGTACGCTGCATACTTGAATATCCTTGGGAAAATCATAATTTACATTGGCCGGCTTCTGAAGTAAATTTATTTTTGGAGATGGATTGTTAGATTAGCTTCTACTTATAACCAAACATCTTATCGTGCAACCTCACTATTTCCAATCATCAGGTTATCTAATTTCATAAGAAGTTCACCATTACAAATTAATTGCTGTTATTTATATTTATTGTATGCTTCCATTAGTTTATCCTCTATTCAATTGTATTCTTCCTCAAGCCATTAGTACTAAGAAACAAGTCATCCTTATACATTTTTATAATTAACTCATACTCTGCTAGTATAATTTACATGGTTTTCTGTATTCTCTAATTCCATGACTACTCATTTTTGCATTGCATGTTCTGAAATTCAAAATAATTCTTTTAAGCTCTTAATTTAAAATGTTTTCTGGAAACATTAACACTCACAGGTTCTATGCATTGATAACACACTGATAATTCAGTTTTTCTTTAGAATGGAGCATCGGAAATGAAGACGCTACCAGTAGAAGAGAGGACGTTTGATTCCAATAAGAAAATTATTGAGCAAGGATCAGTGTCGATGGAGAACATCAAAATTGTTGCCAAAGATAAAATGACAAGGTCAGACAGTGGTTCAAAAGAAGATGAACGTTCAATTTCAGGTCCTCCATCAATCACCCAATCTCCCGTAGCACTGACAAACCCAAAGTCAGCTGCATTACTTACTACGAAACCGCCGCTGTCTCCTCCTCCTAGTCAACTGTCTCCAAGATTACAACCCAAACATAGCAAGGTAGGAAGAATGTAAAATTAGGAGTGAGACACTTTTTGATGACAATTCCGTGTTAAAGTTTGCCAAATTTGCAAAATAATTATTTCTTGCTAATATTAAAGACACAGATTTAAAAAAAATTTTCATTAGAGAAAGAAATAAAATTTAAATTTTTTTGTGAATAAACTAATGTTGAAGTAATTTTCTTGGTTAGTTTAATCCAATTTGTGTCAACATAACTTAGTAGCTTTTAGATAATATTATATTTTTTATTTAACCAAGAAATTGTTGTATTTTAATAATATTGGTTCTTTGTGTTCTACCTATTCATTAACCCTATTTCCCCAAAGGTTTAATGAATCACTAGGCTATCAAAGGCCAGGGCTTAACACTAGTTGTGTGATTAAAACTAAAATCCACCATTTTAGCCATGCTCTTAATATTTCTAGATCAGTCATGGTTTTACCTTTACTCATAACATGACCTAATGGTTAATGATATGTCATAATGATCATTCATGGTTAATAGAATATCTAGTTTATTTTTATTTGGTGTAAAATTTAGACAGATAGATAAATAAACCTCCTACTAAGTTAATTCCACACATTTATGTTAAATAACAAAATTGTATGGTTAGTTATCAATTACATCCTAACTCGTCTAGTATATTTATTTATCAATAGTAAATTTGTTTGCACAGGAGATAGAAACCAAGCCGGACCCATCAGCTCTACCTCCATTGTTATTCAAGCGTGATCGAGTTCATACTATCTCTGTGATGAGTCCAGTACGTAAACCCAGAGAGTGGGATAACATCAGGTTTAGAAGTCCTCGGGCTAAGGAGGGCCCAAAGTCAGGAGTTAGTCCTAGGTAATAATTTATATAAATCTTATATTCAATATAAAATCTCATTGGATTTTAAAAAAATATATAAATTAAAAAAATGATTCATCTTGTTATTTATATAATAAAGCAAAGGCTTGAAGTTTGTATTTATGTATCTGTGCTTTACACTGAAATAAAATTAAAGTAACTCTATCAGTAACCCTGTTGCTACTATTAGGAGATTTAGCAAAATTTAAATAGCTACTTGAATATGTCACTGATTATAAGTGAGAAAATTTGAGAATTTCTTGAACAAACTGAAAGCGCAAATACAAAATTAAACCTAAAATAAGAATAATTTGTGTTTTTAAATCTAGAAAATCAAATGTTATTTCAGTAAAGCAATTAACTTGATCTCCTCTAAGCAAGACAGTCCTTCTAATTAGGAAACATAACTAATATAATTTACATGTCAAAACAGCTTTTACGCAAACTAACGTAAAACAGTTCTGGTCCAAAGTCATACATTTTCACTTAATTTAAGTACTAGCTGTGACAACTGCCAATTATTGATGATAAATTTCTGTTTTTTATTATGTATATTTGTTATAAAAACCTTATCAATTGTATTTAGGCTTGAACAAGCAATATAATAAAAAACAAATTAAAGTCAATTTCTACTTTTAAAAAAGGTCAACAAAGAATTATTTTACTTAAAATTTAATAATTACAATTAATATAATTAAAGTAACATTTACCCATGTGTTAAAACAACTGTTCTACCACATAACCTGTAACATAAAATCAGATGATTTTAGGAAATCATATGTTATCACTTATGTTAAGATAAAGGGGGAGAAATAACTATATTGCATATTTTTTGTGAAAAGTTTTTCCCCCATATAAAATTAAATTGATTCATTATTAAATTTAATTAATGAGTTAATATTTGAAAAACTGTATTAACATCAAGTGTCATTCACTACAAGTGTAAAAAAATTTATTTGAATTTGAGTGGATGAATAAAAAGTATTTTATTAACAATTTAAAATTTGAAGAAGATTTATATATATATATATATATATATATATATATATATATACAATAAACTCCCGATTATCCGTGGGCGGATTATCCGGGGTCTGCCGTTATTTTACAAATATCCAATTTTTATTCCAATCAGATTCATGTGTTTAAATTTCAAAACGGTGAATTACGGCGTAAATACATAAAAGGCTTAATAGAAGTTAAGATGAAGGGAATAGATATGTAAATATGTACGTACTAATTTTTACATTGAAAGGGAAGCATCCCGACGCTGGCCAGCAAAATAAAAGGGCGAGCAGACTACTGTATATAAGAGACAATGACAAAATGCTTGGCCATCCGAAAACCTAATGTGTATCATAAGATTGTAAACAAATGTCAGCTAATCTCGGCTATAAATAGTCAAGGACGTGACATATGCATTATCCATGTCTGTCATATACATTATTGATCTTTATGGCTTTGTGGCACATGACACAAGTAGACACTGTGCGACAAAATGGTTCTCAAGAAACTTAGATCGCACATTAAAGCTAAATCAATGCTCACAAAAAACAGACGAAAATGACAGATTTTTTTGTTAAAAAGTGAAAGTATTATGTGTAAAGGAAATTACATATGTACATATATACTTACTTTTGACATATAAATGTACATGTTATAATCCGTCAATTACATCGACATTTTAAATTATTTTCTGTATTTATTTTGTCCTCTTAAGATTATTTGTGAATTACATTAACTAGGGTCATTATTTGTGTAACTTACGGTATAATAATCGATTAATGATCGTTTTGCTTACTCTTTGTTCATAGCGGATTATCCGGGGAATTCGTTATCTGGCGTTGCCGGGCCACCCTATTCCCCTAATCGGGAGTTTAAGGAGAATGTGAACTAATAGAAGGAATAGAACAAGCTTTCAATTTTAAATTAAACTAATAATTCTCACCATATAAGAAAATTATTAAGGACATTTTTTTGTTAGAATTAACTAAGTTGCCAAGTTATATCTGTACTGCCTTTTCTTATTTCAAGTTGTGTCTTTATTAATAATTTTAAAAATTCCAAGTTAAAACTTTTGTGTGTTTCAGCTTTGTATTCTTACAGCTGTATCACAGTGCACATTTTGGTAATATCCCTGACAAGCCTCTATTATTGCCCAACACTCAGATGGTTCAACGAGCCATGAAGAACCTAGACAGAATACCTCCATACGAAACTCACAAGGTATTCTTTAACTTGCTAGTGAACCTGTGAATATAGTGTCTAACCTAAATAAGATTTTAAATTAACTTTTCCTTTGGCTTATTTAAAATGATTTTATTGAATCTAAAACTTTTACTTCTAAGCAACTAAAGAAAGAAAATGTTTTGTGCAAACTTATCTTGGTGGAAAATCCACCAACATTTTAAAAATACCATTGCAGCTGTTTCAGATCTTGTAGTGCAGTTGGTTGTACTTGTAGCTGATAGTGTAACATTTTACAAGGTTTTTTATTGCATAAGACATTAGGCAGAATTACAATAAAAGTTACTGTTTGGGAATAATTTATGAAACGATATTGTCACAACTATTGTATTATTAAATATTATTTTCAAGAAGGATAATGTTAAAGAGGTCTAAGTATGTTTACATATATTGTTGAACAATTTTATCTGTATTTAATTATCTTTATTAAACTTTAAATTTATTCATTTGTTTTTTGTATGTTTTTTAAGGTTGGAGTAATATATGTAGGCCTTGGGCAGATTAATTCAGAAACTGATATATTGCGCAACCAGTATGGTTCTCTACGTTATGCTGAATTCTTACAGGTTAGTTGTATCATTCTACCAAATTTTAAAATAACTAAGCCACTTCAGTTATCATACACTAAAACTTTTCTTCGATTTTTAAAGTTATGTTAGAAATTTTATTTTAAATCATAACTTTTACAATTTGAATATTATTAAATTCAGTCATAATTAGTTACATGTGCAATTTTTTATAGATACAGTAAACTCCCGATTATCCGTGGGCGGTTTAACCGGTTTGCGGATTATCCGGGGTCTGCCATTGTTTAACATATATCCAGTTTTTATTCCAATCAGATTCATGTGTTTAAATTTCCAAACGGTGAATTACGGCGTAAATACATATAAGGCTTAATAGAAGTTAAGATGAAGGGAATAGATATGTAAATATGTACTTACTAATTTTTACATTGAAAGGGAAGCATCCCGACGCGGGGCCAGTGAAATAAAAGGGCGAGCAGACTACTGTATATAAAAGACAATGACAAAATGCTTGGACGCCCAAAAACCTAATGCGTATCATAAGATTGTAAACAAATGTCAGCTAATCTCGTCTATAAATAGTCTAGGACGTGACATATGCATTATCCATGACTGTCATATACATTATCGATCTTTATGGCTTTGTGACACAAGTAGACAATGTGCGACAAAATGGTTAGATCTCACATTAAAGATAAAATCAATGCTCACAAAAAAAATGAAAGTGACAGATTTTTTTTGTATTATTTCTAAAGGAAATTAAATATGTACATATATACTTACTTTTGACATATACTTATGTACGTATTGTAAATAGTTGAACATATAAATGTACATGTTATAATACATCGACATTTTAAATTATTTTCTGTATTTATTTTGTCCTCTGAAGATTATTTGTGAATTGCATTAACCGGGGTCATTATTTGCGTAACTTATGGTATAATAATCGATTATCGATCGTTTTGCGTATTCTTTGTTCATAGTGGATTATCTGGGGAATTCGTTATCCGGCGTTGCCGGGCCACCCTATTCCACGGATAATCGGGAGTTTACTGTATATTAAATTAGCTATTATAAGTCTATTATGCTATGAATAATCTAGATTCTGATAGATATAAAAAACATACTGTTTAGGAATTTGTTAAAATGTATTCTTCAATGTAAATTACAAAATAATTTAACTTATTTTTGTAAAACATTGTCTTACTTTACATGTATCATAGATGTATAACATATTTATTGTAGGATTATCTGATAAAAATTCATCTGATTTATAGTTGTTTTAAATTTGTAAATAATTTAATTCTCTTATACAGAGATTGGGTACTTTGATCAAACTATCAGATGCAGACCCTCAAAGTGTATTCCTTGGGGGACTAGAAACAAACGGTAATGATGGAAAATACGCTTACATATGGCAGGACGATGTTATGCAGGTACGCTAATCTAATTGCTGAAATTATGTCAGTTAAGTATTACTTACATTTATGAGATTTTATTGCCCTTTGTATTTATCTTTCAACATTTTATGACCATCCATATTTGTCAGATTACGAGAAAGACCCACCAGTTTTATGTTTTAAATGTTGTGTATATTCCATACAAATACAGACAGAAGCCTGATTTTTGTGTTATTTGTCCCACAATTACCTAAGTTATTGGATATTTGTTATAAATCAATAATTTTCATGCATAGAATATTTCCTAATTAATTATTGTCAGTGTTCTTGATTTTCCAGGTTTCCAAGCATATAAAATCTTCAAAAAAAATTCTGTCACCTTGAAACGTGCCCACCTTCATATATATATATATATATATATATATATATATATATATATATATATATATATATATTTGATATTTTACGTTATCCATTGTTTTTCCGTTGCACTGACTAGTAATATATTAACTTCATATATATATATATATAAATATATATAGATTTTTTGGACTAGGAGACTGACAGACTTACCTTGGTAAGAGTCCACACTGTAGTCTTGAGATAGAAACACATAAAAGCACTTAAACAATGATATATTTCAACCACACAGTGGTCTTTGTCAATCAAAGAGAAAACACAAAAAGAAATATGAGAGAATGAAATAAATAATAATAATAATAAAATATATATATATATATATATATATATATATATATATATATATATATATATATATATATATATATATATTGTAACATTTATAGAATGGGCTATATAATATTATTTAAGAATTGGAAAATAGATGAGAAATAACTCACTCAAAATTTAGAAAGAAATTCATTAAAAGATTGGTTAGGTTAAAATTGAAACTAAATTCTGGTAAAAGCCTAGGAATTGTAAACAAGGTTTTTGAACTGGAAATGTATTAGGAAATTTGTTATATCAAATAACCTAACACATAAATTAAAATAAGATAATCTAATAATAGTTATGTGTAAACAAATTTGTAAACTGTAGGAACATAGGGCTAAGTAATTACTTGAAGGAGAAAGTGAACACGTTTGTAAACAAAAGAAAATTGAAAGGTTATGTTTCTATGAATTCGGCTCAAAACACACACAATTCAGAACTATTTCAAAAGTAAAACACAAAGATACTTCACACACTAATAATATTAATAAAATAAACACTGGAAGGTTTGTTGACGATAGGAAATTGAAACAGTGAGTTTCAACCAAATTAACGAAATAAAAACTGGTGAAAACAAACTTGTTGGTATGTCAGCTGTAACACAGATGTGAAAGCAAGAAAGTAGGTCAGTGTGACAATCGATTCTAGTGAAGAAAAAGAAAACGAACTAAATTATAACCCATATGTGTTTTTTTTAAGAAGAAAGGCGGCCATATTTTAAACAATTTTAGAAAAAAAGGACGCGTAGTTAGAGTTGAGTTGATTCTAGCGTGGGTGACGCTACAAGACCGGACCTGCCAGGACCAGTCAAAATTCTATTTTTTTGGAAAGAGTTCGTCTAAATTATACAGTTTTGTGAGTAAACTTGGCCAGATTAAACAGGAATAAGAAAATTGAAAGAGTTAATACAGTGAAAATATAATTTGAAAGAACTAAAATGGATTTAAGTGTGTGAATTGTTTAATTGGAGAGAACGGGAATTTACGTAAGCGACCAGCAAAATTTTGATATTTATTAAGTTGAGTAATAGCGCTATAAAATAACTTTAGTGGACTTTTAAGATCATAGAGAAGTTTAAATTTGTATATTAGGATATCTTATAGTTAATTAATAGTTCGAAATAATCCAGTTCAAATAGTTTGGCCTTTTTGCATTTTCAAAATTTAATATTGTTTGTTCAAAATCTATTTAATTAACCTAAGAATTTCTAAAAATATAGCCCATACTATAACCCCGAGATATCAAGAGATCTTAAACTAGCCAAGGGTATAAAAACCTTGTAACTCAAATTTAAAGAATCGAATTTTAGTATATTTTGTTAAAAATTGTTAAGTTGTAAAATTTTGTTTTGTGTATTGTTTAATGTTGAGATGAAATTGTAATAATAAATGTTAATGAATTGTTCTTGAGTAGTTTTTTTGTTTTTAAATAGAGAAATATCATTCAATAAAATGATAATAATAAACCCCGTTGTATTGTGTTTTATAAAAACTTTACATTTGGCACACCAACGTGGGGTACGATTGTTAGAAAAATAATAATAAAGAATAAATTATTCAGGAGTTTGTGTTTTGTAACTAGAGAAATTAATTATTTTCTCGATATAATAAGAGATAAAATTTATTTAGAGAGATTTTGAAACAAAATTAATTTAGAACTTTTTATATGAAAAACATTTGAACTGGAAATAGATTTAGAAAACATTTTGTAAAATTTAACACTGAGTTGAATAGAATCAAGGCTAGGTTTAGAGTATATATAAAAATTGTTTATGTTTGTATAATAAGTTACTTACAGATAAAAAAAAAAAAAAAAAAAAGAAGAAAATATTATAGGCGAACTGGTAGTTGTAGGGGACCAGGAAAAAGGGACAAGTTTGGAAATGAAAGAAATGGAAGGCACAGATATGCCAATAGGAAACATTGAGGTAGAAGAAGCTAGGGGACTACCACCTATGCAAACCCAACAAAAAAAAAACGGGGAAATAATGAGAATGAAGATTTAAGGGAGATGATGAGAACTCTCATGGAAATGAGTGAAAAGGGGAGTGAGAAAATAAAAGAGGAGATGAAGGATATGAGAGAGGATCTAAATAGACAATTAAATATAAATAATGAAAAAATAAATAGACAATTAAATATAAATAATGAAAAAATAAATAGACAATTAGATAAGATAGATGAAATAAAAGGGGAAATGAAAGATATGAGTGAGGATATGAGGGAAATAAACAAAAAATTAGAGGAAAATAGAGACGAAATGAGAGAGATGAAGGAAGATTTCAAATTCATAACACAGGAAATACGGGAGGAAAATAGGAAAATGATAGAGGATATGAGGCGACAGTGGAGGACAGAGAATAATGCTGTAGTAGAGGATGTGAGAAGAGACTTAGAGGAGAAAGATAGAGAATTAGAGGAGGAGATTAAGGAAAATTTTGAGGAAACAAAAGAAATAATAGCTGATGAGATAGAAATTAATAAAAAAGAGATAGAGAAGGTAGAAAATATAATAAAGAAAAACACAGAAGAGTTAGGAGAGTTGAAATTAAAGGTGATAGGAGAAAGAGAAATAACAGATGAGAGTTTTAGGAAAATAGAAGATGTAAGGGAGAAAATATTAGGAGAGCAGGGAAGGTTAAGAAATGAAGTAGGAAAGATGGAGGTACTGCCAATAAAAAATTTAACAATTCGAACCGCAACTAGTAAGAAAATTGAAAAGATTAATAAAATGAAAATGGTAATAGGAGAAAGAGGAGGAGTTAAATATCCATCTCAATGCTTAGTGGTACAAAGCTTATTGAGAGAAATGATCATAGGTACGGATATGTTAATGAATGTGGAGGCACAACTCGAGTTTGGAAAATGGGAAATGGAATTTAAATATGAGAGTAACACAGAAAATAGAACTTATGAAGCAGATGGGAGATACAATGGAGATGTAAACGGTGTTAAGGCAAGGACAGGCGTGGGGACAGGAAAAGAGTATGGTGCCCACAGTCAGTCGGAAAACTAAGACAATAGGAAACCCAGAAATAGAAATTAAATAGAGGAAACAAGTTTACAGGCATTAATAGACACCGGCAATAATATGACATGTATCAAGGAGAAGTCGAGAGAAAGGAAAATAACAAAGGATAATAAGATGGAAACAACAGGAATGACTCAGGATATAAAAGTATTAGGAGAAGGAAGCGAATGTAGGAGGGATAGATAACAAATAAACCGGAAATGATAATGGACCAGAAATGACTTAATAATTAAACAAACACTTGAAAAAAAAAAAAGAAAGAAAAAATATATAAATTTAAATAAAATAGGAAGGGAGATATTAAATATAGGTAAAGGAAGCAATATGAGTAAACTCTAGGTGACTATGTGTATAAGAAAACGTTAGCAGGAGATAAGTTTTAAGGGATGGTAACTATATCTACGATAATTTATTGGAAACTTCGTCGAATAATGAATAAAGATAAAATTATATATATTTAAACTTCGTCGTATTGTAAGGGAGAATCTGCGTTGATAAATAATGGAACTTCGTCGTATATATTATATATTATAAAAGAAATATGAATCTATGATAATAAATATTAAAGCATCGTTGAAATAAAAATATGGTAATTGTGTATTTAAACTTCGTCGTATTGTAAGGGAGAATCTGCGTTGATAAATAAGTATTAAAACAAAATTTATATTCGTTGATATAGGGATAGTGTAATCGAAGGAACTATAGATATGATCAAATAGAGGATATGAAATTGCAACCTTTAAAAATATTAGATGTTAAAACTTCATACAAAATAAACTGAAATGATATAAGAAAAGAATTGAACTGGATGTGAGATTGGAAGAAGAGATAAAATACTAACTTCGAACTGAGAGTTAGATGAAGCTAAAAGCAAAATAAATATGAGAAAAATGATAAACAGAGTAGTGACAAGGGGAAATAAGTTAAAATATATTAAATAACCTAATTAAACAGAGATAGCAGGGATAAAAAACGGAAGGAGTACAAGTAGGGTGCAATGTAAAGATAAAGATAGGTATATTCTGGATGAGCATAACAATATAAAAAGGGGAAATATAATTTGGAAAAAGGGGAATTTGAAAATAAAATGAAATATATAAATAACGTCGATAATATGTGAAATAAAATAAATGTATACGTGAATAAGGGTGTTAATGATGTTGATGTCGTCGAAAATATGTTAAAATAAAATAAATGTCTACGTTAATAAGTGGAGGTAAGGTGAATTACCGTCATATATATATGTAACAAAGTATATAGTATAATAAAGAGTTTAAAAAAAAATAATAATAATAATAAAATAATAGTAATATGAAATTGGGGTTAAATTTAATATAGTTGTGTTCAGATAGAGTTGATAGATTTATAACTGAAGTGAGGTTGAGGCAAGGTTAAGACAAATTAATTTTAATTGAAAAAAAAAATTTATGATGAATAGTTGGGAGGATGCGAAAAAAGAGATAGTAAATAGAATAATAAATAACAACATATAAAATTAATGAAATAGTATTATGCGAGTTTTAAACTAGTATAAACCATGTAAGACAAGTAGCTTGAAGTTTTCAGCTCAGTATTTGATTGGTAAAGAGTTAAGATAAAATTGTATTATAGAATTAAGTATAAATGGACGAAAGTGGACAGATGAAGGTATAAATGACTTTTAAGTGGACAATTATAAAAGTGGTAAAGACAATGGACAATAAGTTAGCCAAAGTGTTGAGGTATAACGTACTCAATAAAAATGTGTTCAGGTAGTTATTAAATAAAATGTACAAGTAGGAAATAAATGTAAATTTAAATTTAATTTAAAAAAAAAAATATGTATATTTAAGCAAGCTTGTAAAATGTAAAAAAAATGTGTAATGTAGATATTAGGATTATTTTTTTTTGTTTAATTTAAATTAGGGGACATTGTAACATTTATAGAATTGCCTATATAATATTATTTAAGAATTGGAAAATAGATGAGAAATAACTCACTCAAAATTTAGAAAGAAATTCATTAAAAGATTGGTTAGGTTAAAATTGAAACTAAATTCTGGTAAAAGCGTAGGAATTGTAAACAAGGTTTTTGAACTGGAAATGTATTAGGAAATTTGTTATATCAAATAACCTAACACATAAATTAAAATAAGATAATCTAATAATAGTTATGTGTAAACAAATTTGTAAACTGTAGGAACATAGGGCTAAGTAATTACTTGAAGGAGAAAGTGAACACGTTTGTAAACAAAAGAAAATTGAAAGGTTATGTTTCTATGAATTCGGCTCAAAACACACACAATTCAGAACTATTTCAAAAGTAAAACACAAAGACACTTCACACACTAATAATATTAATAAAATAAACACTGGAAGGTTTGTTGACGATAGGAAATTGAAACAGTGAGTTTCAACCAAATTAACGAAATAAAAACTGGTGAAAACAAACTTGTTGGTATGTCAGCTGTAACACAGATGTGAAAGCAAGAAAGTAGGTCAGTGTGACAATCGATTCTAGTGAAGAAAAAGAAAACGAACTAAATTATAACCCATATGTGTTTTTTTTAAGAAGAAAGGCGGCCATATTTTAAACAATTTTAGAAAAAAAAGGACGCGTAGTTAGAGTTGAGTTGATTCTAGCGTGGGTGACGCTACAAGACCGGACCTGCCAGGACCAGTCAAAATTCTATTTTTTTGGAAAGAGTTCGTCTAAATTATACAGTTTTGTGAGTAAACTTGGCCAGATTAAACAGGAATAAGAAAATTGAAAGAGTTAATACAGTGAAAATATAATTTGAAAGAACTAAAACGGATTTAAGTGTGTGAATTGTTTAATTGGAGAGAACGGGAATTTACGTAAGCGACCAGCAAAATTTTGATATTTATTAAGTTGAGTAATAGCGCTATAAAATAACTTTAGTGGACTTTTAAGATCATAGAGAAGTTTAAATTTGTATATTAGGATATCTTATAGTTAATTAATAGTTCGAAATAATCCAGTTCAAATAGTTTGGCCTTTTTGCATTTTCAAAATTTAATATTGTTTGTTCAAAATCTATTTAATTAACCTAAGAATTTCTAAAAATATAGCCCATACTATAACCCCGAGATATCAAGAGATCTTAAACTAGCCAAGGGTATAAAAACCTTGTAACTCAAATTTAAAGAATCGAATTTTAGTATATTTTGTTAAAAATTGTTAAGTTGTAAAATTTTGTTTTGTGTATTGTTTAATGTTGAGATGAAATTGTAATAATAAATGTTAATGAATTGTTCTTGAGTAGTTTTTTTGTTTTTAAATAGAGAAATATCATTCAATAAAATGATAATAATAAACCCCGTTGTATTGTGTTTTATAAAAACTTTACAATATATATATAGATTTTTTGGACTAGGAGACTGACAGACTTACCTTGGTAAGAGTCCACTCTGTAGTCTTGAAATAGAAACACATAAAAGCACTTAAACAAGCCTAAACGTAAACATAAAAACACATAAAAAAAAATATATATATATATATATATATATATATATATATATATATATATATATATTCTTTTAGCTTTGCAACACTGTTTTCTTGTATTTATTTATCACTTTCACTATATGTACTTAACCTTAGAAAGCTAATGTGTAGTCTGCCAGACAACACGTTTTTTGTCATTTATATCCCCTTCCCACATCAGTCGTCGATGTACTTTCAAATTTCTTCTACCTTCAGTTGGCTTTGAAACAGGGTCAGAGAGTCGGTTCAACATAGTTCTGTATGTTTCATCAGTGTGTTATAGTTTTCACGTCGTCTCTCAGACAAAACATTAGCTTTAACGGTAGTTTTAACTTGACATTCTCGCAGATCCATATACCAAATATGCCTGACCTGGCTGTGTGTGAGTTTACACGACTTTCGTATTGTGTAAATACGAGTGTAAGTATTTATTTTAAATGGTATATTATATAATAATAGTGCAAGAGTCTGGTGTATCATTTAGTTAGGTTTTTCATAATGAATAGTAAAATACATTCAGACGAGCAAATTTCAAATTCGCTAAATGGATATGAATATCTTAGTGAATACGAAGGTAGGGAAAGTGAAGGGGATGAATCGGATCATGCAGAGACTGATATCGTTGAAGATATTGATGACCCTGATAAGGATCCAGATTTTATATTGGAACCAGAACCTGCAGAAAGCTCCAATTCTGATGAAGATGAACGCCCTACTTTCAGAAATAAATATTGTTGAACTGCTGATCCTCTGAGTAATACGATATGTTTTGGCCCTTCAACAGCTGTGCAAAACAATTAAGGCCCTCCCCCCTGATTGCAACCCTTCAGAATTGAGAAGATGGGAGTTATCATACCAGTGGTACACCAAATCTAGAGAGCCTCCTAACCTCAACATCAGATAAAACTCCTTTTACCTTCCTCCCCCTAACTTCTACCATTTTTAACAACTCCATTTACCTTCCTTCTGACAGACTATTAATACCTAGTTTCAAATAATCAATATTTATACAAATGACATATAGCACTATATCATAAACTATAAATCTGTGACATTTGGATATTTATACACACCTCTGGTTCACTTCAGTATTTTCTGTTTTCTCTTTTTTGATTGACAAAGATCATTTATGATCAAAATATTTCAATAGTGTGATAAGTTTTTATATGTGTCTATTTATTTATTTCTAAGAGATAGCAGTTTTGGACTATTGCCATTAGGTAAGTCTGTCAGTCTCCTATTTTAATATTAAGTAGTCGTTTTCTAGTTTTTCTTTGAGTTTTATAATTTCTTTTTTATTAATATATTGTTTCGTTTTTTTTTGTTTTTTTTTCGTTTTTTATTAGGTAAATTTTATTATTGATGCTGTTTCTTATGTGTTCAGTGTTTTGGTGGGTAATTTTATGGATATTAGATTGTGTGTCAACTATTATGTTTTTTATTATTTGGTTTTTATTAAAATTGGGTAGGTTGTATTTGAAAGCATTTGTTATTATTATTATTTTTTCTTTTTCTGTGAATTGGGTTTCAGTTAAGTTTATGAATTTTTTATTATTAGAAGCGTGATTTAAAATAAAATAAGATTTGAAGAACATTACAGAGCATTCAAAAATAAAAATACAAAAGTATCAAATGTTGCAGCACACCTAATATCACATAAACATGAAATAACAAACTACGAAAATAACCTAACCATACTTGAAATAAATAATAACCCAATAGAATTAAACTCACTAGAAAAATACCACATTTATAAAAACACACACAACAATTTAATGAACCTACAGACCACATATACAGAAGACATACTATATAAAAACATCATACACGCAGATCAAGAAAAATAGCGTGTAACGTCAACAAATACCAACAGCACGGACCGAACATCTACACCAGAAAAATAATCAGTGATTCGACAATGGTCAAGTGACCGAAAGGTGCCTCATCACAACAAGGTAAAATTATTGCACTTAGTGGTGGATAAAAGTATTTACAATAGTAATTTATCAACTTCATATATATATATATATATATATATATATATATATATATATATATATATATATATATTGTAAGTCCTTTTATTAATAAATTCTCTAAAATGTATTATCTCAGAAATTTTGATTAATAAAATTTCTCAGTTATTTAGTTCAAGGTAGGTTAGTAAATTTTCTTATTTATTTTAAGAGAAATAACTATTGTAGAGGTTTCTTTTTAATAACAAGTTTAATGTATCAAATAAAAAAATTTTTTTAGCATTTATACATTTTATTAATAAATTACAATTTTCTGTTCTTTTTTTTTAAGTTTTATAAATTTGCTATAAGTGTCCTCTATTATAATGAGTCTTATTACTCTAAATTCTATCTGTCTTTTGGCAGCAACAGTTTTTATTTGATTTGGTCTAAATTGATTTTAATTTTAGTTTAGCACAAGCTCTCTTAATCTCGGGTTATCTGGTAGGTTTTAAATTTTGAATAATGAAAGCTTATTTGGCACTCTAAAGTACAAGAGCAAAAAAAAATCTAAGCTATAAAATCTTATAAATTATGTTACAAATTAATTTATTTCTAGGTAAAATTATCCCTTAATATTCTTTCTAAATGTTTTTCATAGTTTGATTTTATAATAAATTCACTGGTTTCTTTTTTTTTATAAATGTCTGATTGCAAAATTTCCAAAGTGTAGTAATGGATCTAGCCTAGATACTTAAAGTGTTGTAGATTGTAGATTCCACTTTTCGGGCTTTATTAAAATATTTAATAAAATCTTTCTAAATAAATAGTTTCAATTAATTTACTTGAAAGTATTTTGTACTGTTAATGGAATTCGAGACTAACACTCCCGCACTAAGTTTAAATTCATGAAATTTTTATTGGCCAATTCTGAGGTACGTCTGTCTTGTTCGAGTAGGTTTGTACAACTGATGGGACGCCAAGCTAAGCATTTAAAAATGGCTAAACGATGCTGTATTCACTGCCTTTGGTACATTTCATCTTGTTAATAACTGCATTTTAATTTCTTTACAGGCAACTGCATCTAAGTATTATTTCTCCGACTGTGTATTCAAACTATCAGCTGTTGCCTTCACAATGCGCACGCACCTCACTGAATATTTTAGTCATCTACCAATACATGTTCGCCATCTTGCTTTGGTTAATTTGTGCAATCTAAAATGTTTTACCTTCTTAATACTTAAAGGCTTTTACTTTTATTTACATGGTTTTAGTGTTCTTTTCAAACTGTTACATATTAAATTGTTTCTATTATATTGCTTTTATAGTGGTTATTGTTCTAAACTTGTGATTACATGTTACGATTTTGCCATGTGCATTCTTCTTCACAACCTAGTTTAGCTTATGTTTACATTTTTTTTTTTTAATTTGGTTATTTTATGGTTTGAATTTACTTACTTTATATTATACATAGTGCCTTTCCTACTTGCTATTCCAAAATGTTACATAGTCCCCAAATTTAGATTAAAAAAATTTTGATTTCAAAATTCCTTTCCTTTTTTTATCTCAATTTCCACATTTTGGGAATCACCTCTTAATATTTTTGTTTGTTTGCTGCCCTTTAATTACATATTGCTTAACTTAACTTCTAACAATCCAATATACTTATAACTAACATTCAATCAACAATACTTCAACAATTCTAACATATAGTAACAATAAATCATGTTCAGGTATTTACAATTCATTTCTACATTTTTTTTCATATTGGAATCTTTCCAATCATAAGTCTTATTCCATATTTATTTAACATATATCCTCTGATACAGTGTCTTTAAATTCCAGCCTATCCGGGTCATAGTATGTCTAGGCTTGCTTATAGGTTAGGTCTCTGTTCTGATTTCTTTTTCTTACTTTTGGTACTTTCTATATTTCTTTTGGTCAAATTGGTTATAACATTTCTCTTTCCCTTATTTCTGTTTATCACTTGTTTATTATTTATCTCATATTTATTTTTCTTTTAGCTTCATCTAACTCTCAGTTCTAAGTTAGTATTTTATCTCCCCTTCCAGTCTCACATCCAGTTCAATTATTTTTTTATATCATCTCAGTTTATTTTGAATGAAGTTTAACATCTCCTATTTTTAATGGTTGCAATCTTATATCCTCTATTTGATCGTATCTGTAATTCCTTTTATTACACTATCCCTATATCAACGAATATAAATTTTGTTTTAATACCTATTTATCATAGATTCATTTTTTTTTTTATAATACATACAACAAAGTTCCATTATTTCTCAACAAAGATAATACATATGTCACGTCCGAGACTAATATACCAAATAATTCTAATCATCCATATAACCAAAAATTGGCTGCTTTATATAACTTATTATATAGAATACATAAAATACCCATGAATGAAGAAAATAAAATAAAAGAAAAAACATAATTTATCAAATTGCATTAGATAAAGGTTATAAAAAGAAAACTGTTGACGAACTTATTTATAATATTTTTAATAAACAAAATAATAATTTAATTTGCAATAGTAATAATAATACAATATGGACTTCATTTTTATTTATAGGCCATGAATTAAAAAAATATCTTCAAATTATTTAAAAATACAAATATCAAAATTGCATACAAAACTAATAACAAAATAATAAACATAATAAATAACAATAATAAAACAAATAATATGCACGAAAAAGGTGGTGTTTATAAATTAGAATGCGAAAACTGTAATAAAGCTTATAAAGGTCAAACCAAGGAAAAATTAAAAGAAAGATATAGACTTATATAAACTTAAAAAGAACATTTGAATACCTATATAAATCCAGGAATATACAAATCAAATTTTGCAAATTATTTTATTAACAATAAGCACCAATTTCCAAATATTGAAAATATGAAACTTATAAAAGAAATTAATAAAGGATTAAGAATGAATATATATGAAGCATTCGAAATATATAAATACAATAATAATAACAAATTATTAAAAGAACAAATACAAATACATTCTAAGTTTGATACTATATTCAATGTCTATAATGTTACAGCAACAAAATAAATTTGGCAATTTGTATAAATTTAGCAACAATTCTATTTCTAAATTAACATATGTTTTAGGCCTATAGCTTGCATTATTGTATTTTTCATTCCTGATGATATTGGTACTGTTAACCAACGAAAAGGTTTGAATATAAATCAATAAATATTCTTGTATTTGAATAATCTATGTTGGTTTAAAATATATATATATATATATCGCAATATGTATTCTTGTGTATTAATAAAGAACTAAGTCAAAGTACAAATACAAGAATTATAATTGAATTTACAATTCAATTAATTGTAAATTCAATCATAATTCTTGTATTTGTATATTGAATTAGTTCTTTATATATATATATATAATTATATAATCTATATATATATATAGATTTTTTGGACTAGGAGACTGACAGACTTACCTTGGTAAGAGTCCACTCTGTAGTCTTGAAATAGAAACACATAAAAGCACTTAAACAATGATATATTTCAACCACACAGTGGTCTTTGTCAATCGAAGAGAAAACACAAAAAGAAATATGAGAGAATGAAATAAAATAATTGACAATTACCAACCTAAAAAAAAAAAAAATATATATATATATATATATATTGTAACATTTATAGAATGGGCTATATAATATTATTTAAGAATTGGAAGAATATATTAGAAATAACTCACACAAAATTTAAAAAAAGAAATTCATTAAAAGATTGGTTAGATTAAATTGAAACTAAATTTAGGTAAAAGCCTAGAAAGGCTATAAAACGGTTGTAACATATAAATAAGATATTTCAACTGTAAATACATAAAGAAATTTGTTGTATCAAATAAAATTTAAAACAAGATAATCTAATAATAGTTATGTGTAAACAAAATTGTAAATATTAGTAACATAGGGCATAAGTAATTACTTGAAGGAGAAAGTGAAATACGATTGTAAACAATGAGATTAGAAAGGTTATGTTTCTATGAAGTCCAGTCAAAACACACACATTTCGAAATATTACAAAAGTAAAACACAAAGACACTTCACACACTAATAATAGTAATTAAATAAACACTGGAAGGTTGGTTAAGGATCGGAAAATTGAAACAGTATGTTAACAAAATTAAAACTGGTGAAAATAGTTCGTTGACATTAACAGATGTGAAAGTAAAGAAATAGGTTAAGTTGCAGTCGACTCTAGTGGGAAGGAACGGAACTTCGTTCAATTAGAGCATATGATTTTTTTTTTAAGAAGGAGAAGCCGCGATATTAAAAAAACAAACAATTGTTTAAAATCTAAGGACGCGTAGTTAGAGTCTGGCGTGGGACGCCGAGGAACGGCCCTGCCCTGTACAGTCAAAATTCAATTTGAAAGGAATTCGTCAAAATTATTCAGTTTTGTGAGGAAACTTGGCCAGATTAAACAGGAATAAGAAAATGTAAAGATAAAGTACAGTGATAATATATTTTGAAGGAACTAAAACGAATTTAAGTGTGAAAAAAAGTGAAATTTAAAGAGAACGGAATTCTACGTGTGAGCAAGCAGCCATTCGACGTTATTTGATAAGTTAAGTACCTAGCGATATATAAAAAAAATAAACTTTAGTGGACTCTTAGGATAATAGAGAAGTTTAATTTTGTACATTAGAATATCTTGTGATTAATAGTAATAAGATCATAATCCAGTTCAAATAGTTTCGCCTTTTTGCTTATTCCAAATTAAAGTTTTTCCATCAGGAAAATATTTATTAAAACTAATTTCAAAATTTAATATTGTTTTTTCAAAATTTATTTAATTAACAAAAGAAGTAAAAATATAGCCCATGCTATAAACCCCGAGATTGTAAGAGATCGTAAAATTAGCCAAGGGTATTAAAATTGTGTAACTATAAAATTAAGAGAAATAAGAGTTAAAAAGAGTTTGTTAAAACTTGTTAAGTTATAAATTTTTGTTTTGTGTTTATTGTTTAAATGTTGAGATGAAATTGTGATAATAAAGAATTATGAATTGTTCCTGAGTAGTTTTTTGGTTATTAAATAGAAATAATATATCTTCATTTAATAGTATAAAACATTGTTGTATTGCGTTTGATATAAAAACTTTACATTTGGCACACCAACGTGGGGTACGATTATTAGAAAAATAATAATAAAGAATTAATTATTCATTTAAATATTCAATAATAAACCCCGTTGTATTGCGTAACAGAATAACCTTTATAATTGGCGCGACAACGTGGGAGCTCGATATAATAAGAGATAAAGTTTATTTAGAGAGATTTTGAAATAAAATTAATTTAGAACTTTTATATGAAAAACATTTGAACTGGAAATAGATTTAGAAAAGATTTTGTAAAATTAAACACTGAGTTGAATAGAGTCAAGGCTAGGTTTATAGTATATATATAAAAATTGTTTATGTTTGTATAATAAGTCACTTAAAAAAAAAAAAAAAGAAGAAAATATTATAGGCGAGCTGGTAGTTGTAGGGGACCAGGAAAAAGGGACAGGTTTGGAAATGAAAGAAATGGAAGGCACAGATATGCCAATAGGAAACATTGAGGTAGAAGAGGCTAGGGGACTACCACCTATGCAAACCCAACAAAAAAAAACTGGGAAATAATGAGAATGTAGATTTAAGGGATATAATGAGAATTATAATGGAAATGAGTGTAAACATAAATACAGGGAGAGAGGAAAATAATAGAAAATTTGAAGAGAGTAAGGAGGAAATAAAAAAGGAAATGAATAGAAAATTTGAACAGAGTAATGAAGAAATAAGGAAATTAAATAAAAATAGTGAGGAAATAAAGGAGGAAAATAAGGAGATGAAAGAAGAGATGAACAGAGGATTTGCCTCAAGTAGGTTGGAAATGGATAAGAAATTCGAAAGCCTAAAGGAAGAAAATAGGAGAATGATAGAGGATATGAGGCGACAGTGGAGGACAGAGAGTAATGCTGTAATAGAGGATGTGAGAAGAGACTAAGAGGAGAAAGATAGAGAATTAGAGGAGGAGATTAAGGAAAATTTTGAGGAAACAAATGAAATAATAGCTGATGTAATAGAAATTAATAAGAAAGAGGTTGAGAAAGTAGAAAATATAACAAAGAAAAACACAGAAGAGTTAGGAGAGTTGAAATTAAAGGTGATAGGAGAAAGAAAAATAACAGATGAGCGTTTTAGGAAAGTCAAAGATGTAAGGAAGAAAATATTAGGAGAGCAAGGAAGGTTAGGAGATAGAAATAAAATGGGAAAATTAGAAATATGGCAAATATAAAAATTTAACCATTCAAACCGCAACTAATAAGGAGATTGAAAAGCTTAATAAAATGAAGATGGTAATAGGAGAAATAGGAGGAGTTAAATATCCGTTTCAATGCTTAGTGGTACAAGGCTTATGGAGAAAATTTATCAGAGGTACGGACATGTTAATGGATGTGGAGGCACAACTTGATTTTGGAAAATGGGAGATGGAATTTAAATATGAGAATAACAGAGAAAATAGAACTTATGAAGCAGATGAAAGATACAATGGAGATGTAAACGGTGTTACGGCAAGGACAGGCGTGGGGACAAGAAAAGAGCAGGGTGCCCACAGTCAGTCGGAAAACTAAGACAATAAGAAACCCAGGAATAGAAATTAAATAGAGGAAACAAGTTTACAGGCATTAATAGACACAGGCAGTAATGAGACATGTGTCCAGGAGAACTGGATATTGAAAAATAAAAATAAAATAGGAAGGGAGATATTAAATATAGGTAAAGGAAGCAATATGAGTAAACTCTAGGTGACTATGTGTATAAGAAAACGTTAGCAGGAGATAAGTTTTAAGGGATGGTAACTATATCTACGATAATTTATTAGAAACTTCGTCGAATAATGAATAAAGATAAATATGAATCTATGTTAATAAATATTGAAGCATCGTTGTAATAAATAAAATATGGTAATTGTGTATTTAAACTTCGTCGTATTGTAATGGAGAATCTGCGTTGATAAATAATGGAACTTCGTCGTATATATTATAAAAGAAATATTAATCTATGATAATAAATATTAAAGCATCGTTGTAATAAAAATATGGTAATTGTGTATTTAAACTTCGTCGTATTGTAAGGGAGAATCTGCGTTGATAAATAAGTATTAAAACAAAATTGATATTCGTTGATATAGGGACAGTGTAATCGAAGGAGCTATAGATATGATCAAATAGAGGATATGAGATTGCGACCTTTAAAAATATTAGATGTTAAACTTCATACAAAATAAACTGAGATGATATAAGAAAATAATTGAACTGGATGTGAGATTGGAAGGGGAGATAAAATACTAACTTAGAACTGAGAGTTAGATGAAGCTAAAAGCAAAATAAATATGAGATAAATAATAAACAAGGAATAAACAGAAATAAGGGAAAGAGAAATGTTATAACCAATTTGACCAAATCTAGACATACTATGACTCGGATAGGCTGGGATTTAAAGACACGGTATCAGAGAATATATGTTAAATAAATATTGAATCAGACTTATGATTGGAAGGATTCCAATTGTAATAAATAAAAAAAAAAATATATATAATTATGGAAGAAATTGTAAATACCAGAACATGATTTATTGTTACTATATGTTAGAATTGTTAAAGAATTGTTGATTGAATGTTAGTTATAAGTATAGTGTATTGTTAGAAGATAAGTTAAGTAATATGTAGCTTGAAGTTTTCAGCTCAGTATTTGATTGTTAAAGAATTAAGATAAAATTGTGTCGTAGAATTAAGTATAAATGGACGAAAGTGGACAGATAAAGGTATAAATGACTTTTAAGTGGACAATTCTAAAAGTTGTAAAGACAATGGACGATAAGTTAGCCAAAGTGTTGAGGTACTTGCTCAATAAAAAATGTGTTCAATTAGTTATTAAATAAAATGTACAATTAGGAAATAAATGTTAATTTAAATTTAATTAAAAAAAAAAAATATGTATATTTAATCAAGCTTGTAAAATGTAAAGAATGTGTAATGTAGATAGTAGGAATATTTTTTTATTTAAATTAAATTAGGGGACATTGTAACATTTATAGAATGGGCTATATAATATTATTTAAGAATTGGAAGAATATATTAGAAATAACTCACACAAAATTTAAAAAAAGAAATTCATTAAAAGATTGGTTAGATTAAATTGAAACTAAATTTAGGTAAAAGCCTAGAAAGGTTATAAAACGGTTGTAACATATAAATAAGATATTTGAACTGTAAATACATAAAGAAATTTGTTGTATCAAATAAAATTTAAAACAAGATAATCTAATAATAGTTATGTGTAAACAAAATTGTAAATATTAGTAACATAGGGCATAAGTAATTACTTGAAGGAGAAAGTGAAATACGATTGTAAACAATGAGATTAGAAAGGTTATGTTTCTATGAAGTCCAGTCAAAACACACACATTTCGAAATATTACAAAAGTAAAACACAAAGACACTTCACACACTAATAATAGTAATTAAATAAACACTGGAAGGTTGGTTAAGGATCGGAAAATTGAAACAGTATGTTAACAAAATTAAAACTGGTGAAAATAGTTCGTTGACATTAACAGATGTGAAAGTAAAGAAATAGGTCAAGTTGCAGTCGACTCTAGTGGGAAGGAACAGAACTTCGTTCAATTAGAGCATATGATTTTTTTTTTAAGAAGGAGAAGCCGCCATATTAAAAAAACAAACAATTGTTTAAAATCTAAGGACGCGTAGTTAGAGTCTGGCGTGGGACGCCGAGGAACGGACCTGCCCTGTACAGTCAAAATTCAATTTGAAAGGAATTCGTCAAAATTATTCAGTTTTGTGAGGAAACTTGGCCAGATTAAACAGGAATAAGAAAATGTAAAGATAAAGTACAGTGATAATATATTTTGAAGGAACTAAAACGAATTTAAGTGTGAAAAAAAGTGAAATTTAAAGACGACGGAATTCTACGTGTGAGCAAGCAGCCATTCGACGTTATTTGATAAGTTAAGTACCTAGCGATATATAAAAAAAATAAACTTTAGTGGACTCTTAGGATAATAGGGAAGTTTAATTTTGTACATTAGAATATCTTGTGATTAATAGTAATAAGATCATAATCCAGTTCAAATAGTTTCGCCTTTTTGCTTATTCCAAATTAAAGTTTTTCCATCAGGAAAATATTTATTAAAACTAATTTCAAAATTTAATATTGTTTTTTCAAAATTTATTTAATTAACAAAAGAAGTAAAAATATAGCCCATGCTATAAACCCCGAGATTGTAAGAGATCGTAAAATTAGCCAAGGGTATTAAAATTGTGTAACTATAAAATTAAAAGAAATAAGAGTTAAACCGAGTTTGTTAAAACTTGTTAAGTTATAAATTTTTGTTTTGTGTTTATTGTTTAAATGTTGAGATAAAATTGTGATAATAAAGAATTATGAATTGTTCCTGAGTAAGTTTTTGTGTTTTAACTAGAAATTTGATATCATCAATAAAATAAATATTTAATAAAAAAAAATAAAATAATTGTAAAGCGTTTTATAAATACTTTACAATATATATATATATATATATATATATATATATATATATATATATATATATATATATATATATGAAGTTAATATATTACTTTTGTGAGTAATTTTATCCACCATTAAGTGCAATAATTTTACCTTGAGTGATGAGGCACCTATTGGTCGTTGACCATTGTCGAATCACTGTGTGATATATATATTCTTGATATTTTACGTTATCCATTGTTTTTTCGTTGCACTGACTTTATGAAGTTAATATATTACTATTGTAAGTAATTTTATCCACCATTAAGTGCAATGATTTTACCTTATGTGATGAGGCAATGGTCAAATGACCGAAATATTGCATTTTTTATTTATAAGGATGAGTCTGGACTGTTTTGGAAAAGAATGCCTTCACGAGCTTTCTTATCTAAGGAGGAAAAATCTGCTCGGGGTTTAAGACAACAAAGGATCGTTTACCTGTTCTACTGTGCTGTGGTGCAATCAAACTGATGTCTAAATAGTACATGAACTTACGATGAAGAACCTAAACACATTAACAGTGAAGACATTGACAATCTTTTGAAAAGTACGAACCAAGATTTGGCGGGAGAAGAGCTGGAAGTACTAATTACCGAGCCTTGCGGCAATCTCGGGTAACAAAGCCCAATAAATAAATTGTAAAAAAAGTATTGTTGAAGTTGACAAAATCTGTCGCTGAAGTGTATGTTTAGAGAAACAGTTGGCTGCAGCCGTTACTGAAATTGATCCCTCTTTAGAATGGATATTAAAATTTAATCGAGACATGGAAGAAGCACTCTATATAAAAAAAGCGTGTAAAAAACAAAAAATTATTTTACTAAAAATTTTAAAAATCAAATAAACACTGTTTAAAAAATTATTTGTCTAAAATTAGGTGTTAAAAATTAAGTGGATAGTGTTTAACAATAAAGAATACTGTGTGTGTGATGGCATATATTTATTAGAATTTTCATGCTTTCAGATTGAAGGGAAAGTATAAATAATCAATAAAATTATGTATGTAATTGTGTAGTACGTAAATATACCATACTGTATAGTATAGCTGTAATTAATGTTAACATTTGTAATGTAGAACGTAACCCTCTGCTTTTCATATACAGTTGGTTTCAGTATTCGCTGTAAGCGTTCGAGGAACGTAACCCCCGCGAATAACAAGGGATCTCTGTATTTCACAAGTTTGGTATTGATTACACACATGCTTAGATACCATATACTAACAAATTTAAAGTTTATGTTTAAAAATATATTAATTGTATTGACAGGTGACATTCCATGTAGCTACCTTAATGCCTACCAAAGAAACAGACCCCAACTGTAACAACAAGAAGCTGCATATTGGCAATGACTATGTTACTATAGTTTATAATGAGAGTGGAGAGCAGTACAACATACGCACAGTCAAGGTATGTATGGAGCAGTTTGGTTGTCTCATCTCTTAGTAATACATTATGCTGTTGTTCATAGACCTTTCCCACTTGAATGTTATTTCATTTTAGTGATTTGTAACAATCTTTCATAGCCAACAAGAGTAGATCCAGGAGTGTCTCAATCTTTGTTCAAATCCAGTAAATTCTGTGAAACTTTTCACAGAAAATTGTAGAAGCACTGTTCTACAATCCTTTTTAATGATTTTAGGCAGTATCAAACTCAAAATTGTATTTACTGATAATGAATAAACATGACGAAAGAAATACTTACTTTGAAATATAAAGATATGAGAGAAAATTCATAGTCCTTGAGTACTTTGCTACACTAAAACCTAAAAGCCATAGAAATAAATTTGATTAACCGACTTCAAAACAGGAGGATCTGTATTCGACCCATATGTTTTTTTTTAATGTTTGTTCCACTAGAATTTTGGAAGTATTTAACCTTTCAAAGTGATTCTGCTTGCAAATCTAAGGGAAGACCCTCCCAGTGGTCCCCACTATAATTACATCCCAATCCATGTGATTTGAAGACAATAATACGCTATTTTGAATTTTTAAAATACATTTTATTTAGTGAATTTTTTTTTCTTTTTTTTTTTAACACATTGACTGCCAACTAGTTTTCCAATAACCTTCAAACAGAATTTATTGTTGTGTGTACTTTTAGTTTAAATAATGACAAAAAATAATAATATTTTGTCTTCGAGTGTGTTTATTTTAGAATGTTATCTGACACAGGTGAACATCATGGCATGATGTAAATATTTATACTACAAGTCGCCTGTCGGTAGCGTTGTCGGGCTTACTACGCATTCTCCATTCAATGCCAATCTTCTGAATGAATTTAAAAAGTTAACATTTTTATTGTATTTTTTTAATATAAATTCAAGTATATATATTCACTATAACATATTTTCCCAATATTATAGATATTTTTAAACAATAAATATAGGTACTAGATTTTTCTCGCGTATTTTATGGATACACAATTTAAATTTTCAGCATAACTGTTTTTTTTGTTTGAAAATATTTGTTCTCGAATAATTAGAATATAAATATAATATGAACATTATTCTTACATTTATGTTTTTATCGTTTCAATGTAAGTATGTTTTAAATTAAAGTGTTTAGTTTCTAATTTTCGAATTGTTCAGTTTTTTAGGTGAATTTTTTTAAGGATCAAATCAAATGTTACACTATTCTAAAACGTAATGTAGTTCTACAAGGAAGCATAAATAAAAACTATTTCTTTCTAATTCTGAACTTCTAGTTTTCCAATAATTATAGTCTTGTAAGAAATACAATTAAAAACCTGAATCCCAAGTTGCAGGAACACACACAGAGGCTGTGTCGGACACTTCATATTGTTAAATATATCATAAATGTACCCGACAACCTTTTGGAATGATCTAAAGTTAAGTCTACATTTTCAGTCATGGGTGACTACCATGACAGTCAACGTGTTAGTAAGAATTATTAACTATAAGGTAATTAATAAGCAAAATAAACAATCACTGCATTTGTTTTATGTAGTTGTCTACCACTTATAAAAATTAGTATAAACGAATAGATTTTTAATATCTTGCTTGAAAAAGCTGCTTAGAACAAGCATCATCGAATACTACAATGAATGAAAGCGGCTTTTTTTCGATGGTCTACCCATATTGATATATAACTTGGTATAACTTGAAAGAGAGAAGCCAACATAAATACACTGAAAATACAATTTAGTTCATTTACCATAAAATAATATATAGAATTTTTGGAAATTTCAAGAGAATTTCAAACATAAATCAATCAATGCGTTCGTCTGATAAACTGATAGGTTTATCGTATTCTTCAAGGGCATATCAATTATTTGAACAATGATCAAGTAATATGTAGTATATATATCGGGAAATTGTATGGATAAATATTGGCAGCATAAACAATGGCATGATACGAAATTCGATGACAATTTAGATAGCAATTAGAGATTATACCTCTAAAACTGAAGAAATCAAACTTTTAAAATAAAAACCCGAATACAGTAATAGCTCAACTTACGTTACCCCGTCTTACGTGATTGCCAAGTTATGCGGTTATAAATCATGCTTTCGAGTTACGCAGAACCGGGCCTTTTCTGGAAGAAAATGCCTAAGAGAACTTTTATAGCTCATGAAGAGAAAATATTTTCAGGTTTTAAGGCCGCCAAAGACCGATTGATAGTGATGGTTGGCGCAAATGCAGCTGGTGACTGTAAGTTGTAACCTCTGATAGTTTATCGCTCAGTAAATCCAAGGGCATCAAACAATATTTCTAAAGCTAGCTTGCCCGTGATTTGGAGGTTGAATCGGAAGCGTTGGGAGACAGCTTTTTTTTAAGACTGATTTGGTCATTTCATACCTCAAATCAACATAATTGTCAGCCTAAACAAATTCCTTTTAAAGTAATTTCTATCAATTGATATTGTACTTGACCATCCTCCTACTACTTTAACTAATTTCGACACACGCTTGAAAGTGATATTTTTGCCACCAAACACAACTAGTTTGCTTCAACCGATGGATCAGGGCGTTAACAAACAATTTAAACCTTATTACACAAGAAGATCATTTGCGTATCTGCATGAAGCTATGAGACAGAGCAACGAGCTCTCTGTTGAAGATTTTTGGAAACAATTCAATGTTTTACATGCTTTGAGAATCAAAGCATTGGTCAATCTTGGAATGAAATTTCACAAAAAAAACTTTGAATGGTGTTTGGAAAAAGGTGTATCTTTTTTTCGTCACTGAAACTCAAGCGGAATCAGTGCCAGAGTCTGATGGAACGATGAGTGTATTTCTGCCACAAAACAAAAAAAAATAGCGAGTTATAAGAAAATTTTGTGTGAGAAAAAAAACTTCAATTCATCAAACGAATTTACTAGATTTTATGAAGCCTTCTATATCAAAATAACTTCTTTTTACTTACTTCTTTGCAATAAGTATGTATCAATATATTATTTTGTTGTATTATGAATTTACGAATTTAATACATACACATTTTTCTTCTAAATTATTAGTTTATTTGGTCTTTAGTCCGAATTAATCATGATTCCTATGTGATTGTATGTAAAATTATACTCAGACTTACACGGTTATTGCTTGGTCCCACCTATCGCATAAGTACGGGGTGTCACTGTATATAATTTTTACTTACTATAAAGTAAAAAATAATTTTCCAATAACAAAAACATAATTTATCAAAGCTTATTACCCACAAAATTTTGAAGTCGGTACCACAATCATGTCTTGTATTTACTAATCCATCAAATCTATTCCAAACATTTCCAAAACAATCAACTTCTTGATTTCCCATGCTTACTTATAGTGAACCATAGAGTCTTCTCATGAACAAAGATCTCAAGTGTTCAATATTATAAGAGTATTTACTGTAGGTTCTTATAATTATAAGAGATAATATCTTCTTAACTCTTTTGTACCATACATTTAATAAATTTCTTATATCTATAAAATAAGTATGTGAAAGAAGTGACTGAATAGCCTGTGTTTATATCATAATTTGTTAATCTGTAAGCCAAGGTCCTTCAACATCATGTAAAACCCTTTATATGTCACGTTCACTCTGACGCAAAGAGAACATTCACATTTGCACTCAGAATGTTAAATATGAGTCCCAAGTATGAAATTCAGTGCCAACTTCAAAATTTTGTGGGTAATAAATTATGTTTTTGTTATTCAAAAATTGTTTACATTTTAGTAAGTAAAAATTATATTCAGTTTGTTTTTATAAGGCTGTTCTTTTTTTTAATTTTATGGGATGTGAAAACATCCAAAAATTTGTTGTATCACCCAAAAAGTGAAATAAGTGGCAATTTGGGATTGCTTCATATACCCCCCCCCCCCATAAGTGTAAGGTATATAAGTCTTGAAGGGGCTTACTATGTTCTACATTTTGTAAAGCATTTCATATTTTTAAATAACATTTTTTTAAACATTTATCTGAAGAAATAGCAGTTTTCAAAAAGGAGACGCCTTTGTTTAGGTGAGACAGGATAGAGTTGCTATGTGAATCCCTTGGAATACAATGAAAGTAATGTGGCCAATTCTAATAATTCCACAACGTTTAACCAAAGGTAATAATTTCCACAAGCAGTTGACCAGAGGCCAGAAAACCAGATCCTTTAGGCTAAAGCTCATTATTTTACTGCCTTTTTAAAAAATTTACTGATATGAAATAATTTTATTCTATGAGATCTCAAATGTGTTTGATTAAATAATGAATAAATATTTTATCAGTAGAAGGTTTTTTTTTCATTGTGTAGTGATAATGAAACAATTGTTTAGTACCAATAACATTTAGGGACAAATAATTATTGATATTAAGAGAGAATGTGATTTTTTAGTGCCAATTTAACTACGCTTGTGTAATTGTGGAACCATTAGAACATGGGTCGAATCAGGTTGTGGTAAAAGCAAGAGAGGAATTAGTTGAACACATAGGACACACAGAACCAAAAATAGTATCTGACCAAAACGTAGCACTGCTAGCTCGCCAGCTGGCATTGCATGCTAATGTAAGTATCTCAGTATTACTTCCCATTTAGGGAGCTTTTTAAATGCATTATAAACAGAGTTTTGTATAAACAAGTGGCTATATTTCTTTATAAATACTGGGTTGTGATTCTGGCAATTAATGTACATTTTATATTGCCAACTATGTAATTGATGTGGCACTGAAAGGGTTAATAAGGATAAAATGACTTCAGATTTTAGACTAACTTGCCTTTTAAAATAATCTTCAATGTTATAGTACAAGGGTTATTCAGAAAGTAAGGAATGTTTTTGGATTAAAAAAAAAGTACATTAAAAAATTTTTATAATATACATCTGAAATAGCAACTGAAATACTACTTTTCTACATAGTCGCCAAATTGAGACACTTATCGTAGCGGTGGACAAGCTTTGAAATTCCTTCATCATAGAAGTCTGCCGCCAGCGATCTCAGCCACTCAGTGGCGTTCACCTTGAGCTCCGCGTCATCGTCAAAGCGCTGTTGCTAGCCAGGTCTCCATTCTTGGAAACAAGTGAAAATCGCTTGGTGCAAGGTCAGGACTATAGGGCGGATGAGGAAACACCTCCCATTTGATTGAGTCAAGGAAGTTCTTTGGTGTAGGTTTGCTGTGTGAGGTCGGGCATTGTCATGTTCAAACAAAAAATGTTGATGTCAAAATCCCTCGGCGCTTGTTTTGAACTGCTCTCCTAAGGTTGCGCAGTTTCACACTCAGAGTTTATTGTTGCACCACATTCAAGAAAGTCAATAAGAAGCACGCCTTGCCTATCCCCAAAAAACCGTTGCCATAATCTTCCTTGCTGACAATGTTTGCAAACATTTTCTTGGTTTTTTGGGAGAGCTTGTGTGCCCCCACTCCATGGACTGTAATTTTGTTTCGCAATTAACGTGTTTTACCCATGCCTAATCACCAGTTATGATGCGATCCTGTAGTGAATCACCATGTCTGTCGTAGGCATCCAGAAATGTCAAACTTACCTCTATTCGCTGACCTTTGGAGTCAGTGAGCATTTCCAGCACCCATCTTGTAAAAAATATTTGGTAGCCTAACCTTTGTGTGACAATTTCAAACAACAAAGTCCGTGAAACTTGAGGGAAACAAAGCAAAACCTCTGTTGTCGTGATTCGGCGGTTTTTTCAAACCTTCTCATCAACTTTAGCGACCAGTTTATCAATCACAATGCTCGGGCGTCCACTCTTCGCTTCGTCATGAACGTCACTTCGGCCATTTTTAAACTGAATGCACCATTCTCGCACAGAGTTTTCATCCATTACGTTGTTTCCGTAAACTTCACACACTTGGCGATAAATGTCTGTTGGTTTTAAGTTTTTTGCCAACAAAAATTGTATCAATGACCGCACCTCACAACTGGCAGGATTTTCAATTGCTGCGCACATCTTCAGTTGGGCAAAAAAACGGGCAACGTGGAAATATTCCCGTTGTCATGGCTGGACTCCGACTGACTTGCAGAGTACGCACACACCAAAATGTACGAGATCTGCACGAGTCTAGCGGATTCAGACAGAAACATTCCTTACTTTCTGAATAGTCCTCGTATTTTTACAAATTAATTGAAATAAATGTACATTTTTCTAATTCAGTGTTCAGTATACTCTGATCAGGCTTGATGCAGATAACTTTAGTTTGAAAAACAGAGTTAAGGCATTCAAAATATGTCATTTGAGTGTGCTAAAACTTTAAACTAATAAATATGAAATTTGATTATTTTTTCAGTTTACTTTTGACTTAAATGGATTCATTTCGTTTTAACACATTTTTAGCTGGCATATTTTAAATGAGCTATGTTTATTTATATCTCAACAGACAGTCTTGGATTAAACATTTTTGTCTGAATAAAGCTAGACTCCATACTAAAAGTTATTTTCCTCCGTCCTTAAAGTTATTTTTTAGTAAGTTTTTCCCACAGACTGTTACATCCTTAATTTCAATAGTCAATAAACACTGCACTTTTACCTTGGTTGTATTTTCAGCTTGCATCAATGGTATCTTGTAGTTTAACAACAGAAGGTAAAGACCCTTACACATCCAACTGGTTGGAACGTTTGAGGCAAATCAAACGGGTTCGACACAAGGTTATGCAAGAAGCAACCAATGAGAATACTTCAGACACACCGAAGCCTAATGCAACTAGACGATTACCCATTGATGACTTCACTGAGTATACATAAGACTGATTACTGTAATGATTATGAATTTATTACTCATTATATTGTTTTTTTATTGATTAAAAACTATAATAATAATTAGTTTATTATATTTAAGGTAACCTGCTCCTTAGATATAACTTTCATATAAGCCATCACATTTCCTTATTCCTGATTGCACAGAATTTGACTTATTTCTAAGTAATTCCACCTGTCACTCATAGGAACCACAGTCTCCTACTAGTTCAAAATCTCTCTCTCTCTCTGTATACTTATATACACACTCACTACCTTTTGGTCATAGTTCCTTCTGTGTTGTTTAACATGCAAGAGTGACTGATGAGGTAGAGATACCTTGGCAACTAGAGTATTATTTTATTGCTTTGAGGGAGGTTGTCCAATCGACAGGCAAGTAACCAGTCAAGGCTTATTGGTTGGGAGTCTCAACCATGGTACCACTGGATCATGAGTGCCCACCATAGTCATGGTCGTACGGGTAGTGGTTGTGCTAGCTAGTAGGTAGTTCCTTTCCAAATTCTTATTAATTCTAGAGAATCAAAATGTTTGGGAGGAACCGAATCCCTTTAAGTTGTGGCTGCCTTATTTCTATTTTTTTAGAAGAGAGGCTTGAACAAAAATCGCCAGCAAAGACAAACATAGTGCCACATGACTTAAGATCTTAGAGAAGAATATTTGTTCTAGGATTTAAGAGTTGGGTTAAAAATAAAACAGGATAATGTTTAAATTTCATATTTACGGCATACAAAATTTTTTACAAAACAATAAAAAAGATAAACACAAAAATTACTTTTGAAATTTACCAATATATAAAGAACTTTTAGTCTAAGTAAAAGTAAACATTTGTAGTGCATTAAATTGAAAATTTCTTGATATAACAGTTGCAGCAGTGAATAGTCCAATCTGGTAACATTGCAGGCCCTATAGTCTAATAGGTTTATTATAATAAGTATGAGAACTACCCATCTATCTATTTTACAGTGTTTGTCTTAAAATATCTATTTAGTCACAATGGAATCATGGAGTGGTGTACAATTAATTGTGGGTAGGTTGCTTGTAGAAATAACAACTGCACAACTCCGTTGATTGTATTAATACAAGAGTATCGTAAAAATAATAATAGTTTATACAAAGAGTATTGTCTAATCATTTTAACAAACATTCATCCCACATAATAAAAACAGCAGGAAGGCGCAGATAGATTGTTGAGAAGCCCCACACATTCAGCACGCTGCTGATATCCATCGGCATTTCTGATCTCAGTGTGAGAAGGAGTAATCTCCATATAAGATTCAGTTATTGTGTGCTCTGGATAATAGTGATTACGCTTTTATAATTTAGTTTTGAACAAAGACCTTCACAACATTCTCTATAATGGTCATGAGAATACACAAAAAGCTACTTTACAGTATGAATCTGCTGATACAGGGTTTCATGATAGAAAACTTTCTTCAATTTGAAATAGTTTTCAACATGGTTTACCAACAAAATGTTATCTGCCACTCTTTAATGATTCTTCTGTGTCCATTATTTCTCGATCATGTCATTTCCATGAGTGGAGACATTCTATAGTTGGCAAAATCGCCAAATATTTGCATATTATTACTTTCCCTGAGGATACTCTAAATAACCATCTCCGGAATAAATGAAGACATGGCAATAATGCCAGTAACCACAATTCAAAATATTAGTAACTTTCATCCATGACTGTTGCAATGCTTACAACAAAGTAAATATTTTATTATGTTATTTTTAAATAGCTTCTGTATTTGTAAAAATTAATATTTATATTTGAAATTCATAAAGCTCCATTTTAAAGATTACTTACAGTGTTTATATAATTGTCCGATTCACTGCTACATCTGTCAATATTTATACATTTTTTTACTTCCTATCCTAAACAAGTAAAACAAAGAAATGATGAAATTTATAAATCAGTTATCTACAGAAGTTTACAAAATTTACTTATATTATATAAAAAAATATATCTGTACAACCTTTGAAATTAGTAATGGACTTTTATAAATAGAGCTAAGAGATTAGGCACTGTGGAACCAGGATAACAGTAGATTTGGTATAGTTGAGTAAAAGCAATGTGAAACACAGCAGGTCTGGATTGTTTTGGAAATAGAGCTAAGAGATTAGGCACTGTGAAACCAGGATAAAAGTAGATTTGGTATAGTTGAGTAAAAGCAATGTGAAACACAGCAGGTCTGAATTGTTTTGGAAATAGAGCTAAGAGCTTAGGCACTGTGGAACCAGGATAACAGTAGATTTGGTATAGTTGAGTAAAAGCAATGTGAAACACAGCAGGTCTGGATTGTTTTGGAAATAGAGCTAAGAGATTAGGCACTGTGGAACCAGGATAACAGTAGATTTGGTATAGTTGAGTAAAAGCAATGTGAAACACAGCAGGTATGGATTGTTTTGGAAATAGAGGTTTTTAGACTTGCATCAACAGATCAAAAATACAGTCAGTTGGTATGAGAATTCATAAATTAAATAACTTTTAAGTTCTTCAACTTGTTTTAAAATATATTACTTTTATAATTAAAAACACTTTTTAAAAAAATCAAAATTGTTTCTGTGTTATAAACTATTTAGCTAAAATTAACTGTAGTTCTAGAAAATCTCACTTTCAACCCAATTTACTAAAGACAAGGTATCTAAACATAATTCCATAAAACTCTTAGATTTTAATCTAAACAAAAATTAAACTTAATTAGTCTTAATTGTAAACTTTATTTAAAAACTATTGGGATGAGATAAATCATGTAAAACACAAAAGCATTTGTAATAATACAAGATCATGAGCGGTGCTTAGAAAGCAGTGTGTATGTTTGTAGGTTCCCTTAATATTCTTACCAATGATAATGTAAATTATTTGCAGCAGTTCGCTATGAGCAACTATGATGTTTATGACATCTCTATTTACATCTTGAGCTATAACATACTTCTGTGCTTAGTAAACTTTATTGTTGACCCTTCCTATAGCTACCAGTCTAGCAACTTGTTACAAAAGTGGTGCGCTGCATATATTTCTCTTAAATTTACATTAGTTTTATCTTTTACATTTACACCAGTTAATGCTCTAGAGGCTGCGAAGTTGGTTTATTTAAGCACACATATAACAGAGACATCTATATCTGTTTCTTGATTTACACTCATGACCATGCAATTTTACGCAGCCAAATCAGACTATGGAACTCTAAGCTGTCATATGACACAACAACAATAAACTGATATAATTCTGTTAATAGATTAATAAACATTAAATATGGATAACATTAACATTTTGTAAATTCTGAAAAAAGGTAATTTTAGTACCCATATGGATGCAATTCACTTTTATGATTAGATTTTTCAAAACAAATTCCCATAATTTTATCATAATCTATTTGAAAAATGAAAATAATTTACGTTGAACCAGTGATCAAAGATAAATTGAGCAATAACTAACTTAAACTAAAATTAGCTTGAACAAAGATCATAGCCAACATCGCTGGGAAGGGTTCAGATCAAGTCCATTTTAAATATGGATTATTAAAATTTGCCAGATCCTGGTAACAAGAATGCTGTTGCGAACTCTTCAACTTCATCCCGTAGGATTTGTATTTTGTCAGCTATGGCATACTCTTCAACACACACTTTTTTAAAGGCGTCAAGTTTTGGTCCTGATATTACCATTGCTTCCTTTGCCAACTTCAGACCTGTAAAAATAATATTTATTTTGTCAAAGTTGTTTTCTCGTAAACTTATTTTCTTAACAGTTATATCTAATAATTTAAAAAAAAAAATGAAGAAAGCTGGTTTTAGATATGTAAACAATCAAGCACAGTTAACTGCATAATAGGGACATACATTGAAAGATCATCTCTAATATTTGCATCCAATTTCTTAATCAGCTACCTTGTGATAAATTATTTATAAGTGCACATATGTAAAAGGTTTCACTACATTTTTTCTCAACGTTTTTTTCCTACATTCTTTTGCGCATTAGATGCCTGTTGAGGTATTAAAGGGTTTTTAAGATACAGTGGAACCCCCTCAAATCCAAACTAATTGGAGCCGGAATACTCGGCGATGGTCTAGCATTGCTTGAACTACCAGCATTACTTTACATCTGACCATCCTAAGTTGTTGAAGCAAGTCACGAAGTGCAATACTATGGATGCTTGGGAGACATGGTTTATCAACAAAGTTCAAGATGTCTCAGTAAACAATGAGTCGGGTCCAGTCCAGGGTTCCTCCCTTCTGTATCAAAATTCTGTGTTGTTTTGCTAAGCATGTGATTCATAACTGTTTTTTGTTTCAGGCCTATTAAGTGTTAAATTAGTTGCTACTGCTACCTTGTTGAAAATGTTAAAATATGTGTAAGTGTTGATGTTTGTTTGTTTGCCTTGACTCTGTTTTTAGTTTTAATTTTGGATAAGCTAAGATTTTCAGTTTTGTGATATTTAGTCATTGGGAGGTAATAATGTAGTTGAATTCAATCATTACAGATTACAAATAACTTACAGATTAAAAAAAAAAAATTGAGATAAAAAAATTCTCAAAAGTTAAGACAAAATATTAACTTTAGATTTGTACTGTGATTTTGAAAATAATGATTCCTTATCCATGCCCTATTGGCCTTTTCTTCATGAAACTAGTATAGGCACAGTAAAAACATTATTTATATGCTGTGCAGTTTTGTATACTTGACTCACCCGTTGCCAGGGGCCCATCCTGACCTGTCACTATTCGTTTTGACTAGTTAGTCAGTATGTCTTAAGTTCTGTTTGTGATTGTGTTTTATTGTTCACCATGGCTTCTAAAAGAAAACGAGTTGTCTTATCGTTAGCGGATAAACTATTTATAGACCGATCAGATAAAGGAGTTATGGGTTAACTGTTGACTGAGATGTAAGGTGTTGGACAATCAACGATTTCAAACATTAAAAGGATGAAACTAACACTTTTTTAACCTTGATGTTAATTGTTGAAAATGAAGATGAATTACGGAAATCAATAAAGGCAAGAAAATACAATAAATTAAATGCCTTTTTAAAATGGTTTTTGCAACATTGTTCTTTGGGCTATCCAATATCAGGTCCGATTCTTTGAGAATAAGCTAAGATCTTAGCTCAGAAGCTTATCAAAAAATATAATGCAATAAAAAAATACGGTCTTTTCTTCCATTTGCAACATTCATACTGTAATTAATCAAACTAGACTTTTTTCCAAAAAATCCAATTATCTGAATTTTTGTTTATCCGAATGGGGTCTGGTCCCAATTAGTTAAGATAATTACAGTTCTACTGTATATGATTCGAAACAAAAGGCATGCTCATCAGGGAAACTATAGTGCTTAATGACAATTCTTGGCCACAAGTGCCTCGTCAAAACAGCCAGGTTGGTTGGCATCTGGGGCAAGATTTCATTAGGCCCCCCCCCAAACTTTTTATTTATTATACATATTGTCTTGACTTTCATAAGAGCCTTTTACTTTATACGATGTTTTAATTTGATTTTTAAATTTTGTTCCAACAATTTTTTTATATTAATCCAAATTTATTTAATTCACTGTCCTAGTTTAGCAGATCTTCTCAATTGCAGCACTTTTTATTCCCCTGTTGTAAGATTTTATAAACAACCTGGTTCTCGAAACTTTAACTATTCCAATATAGCGTTAAACTTTCAGAGCCTATTTTGAAGCTATGAGGTTTAGGTTATTTTTGTTTTTTAACACATTTTGACAATTAAACTTTATTAAATTTAGGCCTAGTTTACCCTACTTTCATTTATTTGGTCCTATTTTACTACTTTTTGTTTTACTTTTTTAGTTAAAATTCTTGTAAATCTAGGCATTTTGGCCTAAATACCTATTCTGTACAATTACCAATATTTTTGTAATGGTCAATTTGGCTATTGCAAGAGGTAAGACCTTTGTTGAATACAAATAAATTATGATATAACAAAAAAAAAAAAAACATTATTAAAAGGCAAACCTCATGCAGACAAAACTAACAATAATATTTTAGAAATAATCATATAGGATTTATAGGTTGATGTTAAGTAGTATAATAGTGTAACACTGTGTTTCCTCAATATGAGTGGAATATATGTAGGAAGTCAAATTTCATTCATTGTGACTGTACACTCCTTTAACAACCCATTTCTTCCCAATAGGTCAACATCTACATTTTATATGATTTTTCCTTATTTAATCTACATTTCTACTATAGAATTATTAAAATAAAACCTGAATATGAATCTGATGGTTTTAGTTTTTGAGTTCGCGCAACGTGGGGAGTTCCCTGCATCTCGCAGCATTGCGTTAATACAACGTTGGGAAATGGCGTGTGCTGAAATAAACACGGCAATCATTACATGAAACGATTTATTGACACATAGTTTTACTTTTTACAAGTTATTTCAATCTGAATTTTGAAATGTTTCAAAACATTCAACACGTAAAAACACTTGACATTTCTTGCATGTGTAGACTGTTTAACTGTGGCACACTTAACATCTTCGCTTTGCATTACTTTTATTTCGGTCTACGATGTGGTCAGTTTTGTCTTTTCGTACGTCGTCTGGTAAAGTAATTTTACTGCAGTGACCTAATAGCAGATTTTTGCTGCACTTGTCAGGTTCTTCAATGTTTGCTGATCGAAGTAAGGAGATAACAAGATGCAATCTAAACTCTATATGACTGATTTTAATTCCAAATGATAAAATATAAAATTTCCATGCATTTACTACAGCACAATCAATTCCATTTACAAATAAGGTCCACCACCATTTTTTACCTCTTATTCAAAATCTGTAATTGGCAATAGCATTATCATGAGAATCCACTCCGCCCATTCCTTTATTATAATCATTCGGTTGTTTTACAAAGTCCTGTTTCCTTTCTTTTCGATTGTAGCGTTTTACATTTGGTGTTGGTTCAACTGATCTGTAATTTGTTATGACTGTAACAACTGAATTATCCCGCCATCGAACGACAAAAATATTTTTTTTTTATGATAGCCAAATTCATAACTTCCTTTCGGAGCTTTTAGAAATTTTTTCACTGGTGTGAGTGGAATATTTACCCTTATTTCCCTTATTGTTCCTGTTACTAAGAAATTCATCTTTGTCAGTTTACAAACTAAACTGTAAGTACTGAAAAAATTATCATAAAAAAATTACTTGATTCTCTGAATTTTCAACAAATATAAAAATATATAAAAGACCTTCCCTCCTAAGCCATAGCCGTTGTTTATTTCACCACCTTTTCCCCCATATGACTCAAAACTGTATATGGAACCATCAACAGAAGCAATGCACCAAATTTTGAAACCGAATCTCACTGGTTTTCCGCTCATGAACATTTTTGCTGAATGTCGTCCAAAATAAGGCACCATTTGCTCATCAATTGATAATTTATGTGAAAACACTCCAAACTGACAAAATTTGGTATTCAATTCATCAAAATAGGGACATACCTTAGAAAATTTATCGGATTTATCTAGTTTATTGTTGTCTGATAAATGAATGTACTTTTTGATTTCATCAAATTTATTTCTACACCTTTATCGATATCTTTACTCCAGTACATTTTTGATTGAGGTAGCGAATGATATCCCATCAAAATGAGAATTCCAAAAAAGTTTTCAATTCTGGACGAGTTGAAGAAAAGCTATGGTGATTTTTTCCTTTGCATAAAATGCAGAAAAATCAATAATTTTGTCCAGGAACAAATCAAAAAATAAATTGAAGTTTCAAGAGTTGTTAGTCCACCATATTGGTTTTTTAGTTATTATGTAAGGTTTTTTATTTCTACATCATTTGGAAATTTTGATGTAGTTGGTAAAGAATTTTCCCAATCTGGACATAATTTTTGTTTCTTCACTACTGGTTTTTTAATTTTTTTTATTATTTGACTCCGTACTTACGGAAAGGTGAACTTCAAAATAAACCAGCGATATCTGAAGGAATGCTATTACCTTCTTCTTCGTCGGTATTTTAATCAACATCAGGAGGTATGATAACTGCATCGACACCGTATGCTGCTTCCTCAGTTTCATCAAGAACTGCAAGCAATTCTTCTGCTGTTTTATAACACTTACGTTTAAAACTCATAGCGGATCTACTGGTCAATTAATTTCAACACGGCCGATATATGTCAACTGCCGGGAAACTCCCAACGTTGCATCAATGCAACACATGCGAACTCTGTTCAATAAAGGGGAAGTGGAGAGCTGTGGTTGAATGGAAATGACTCAGTAGTAAAGTAAACGTGATAAGAATAGGTGATATAGCAAAAGGTTTTGTTTCAAGAATCGACAGATGTTTATTTGTTACACCGAAAATGTTGATTTTCTCAAAAAATATTTTGTTGTAATTAAAGTTCTTATTGACAAAGAAATATCCTTTAAAAAAAAAATAATTAATGCATGATGGAAAATTCTCTTATTCTTAGAACAAATAACACACTTCAAAGTGAAAATTGCTCTATATATGAAGGAATTGTGTTTAACATAATATACTGTTGTGTTTACGCAACATTGGGAAGAAATGGGTTAATCCAAATTAACCTGGTTAGAATTGGTTATTATTATAATTAGTTTATCCTAAAATAAATGAATTCTAACCTCTGTCTATAAAGTCAGCAACAATTTCAATGTCAGTTTCGATAAGTCCTCTTGTTGTAAGGGCAGGTGTTCCTAAACGGATGCCACTTGGATTTAGTGCACTCTTGTCTCCAGGAACTGTAAAAAAATCATACACTTTTACACAACATAAACTGCTGATTCTAAAAACATAAATATAAAGTAACAATGATTCTGATATCTTAATTTGAAAATACATATCAACTTACGATTGTCTAAAACTATAATCAATCATATTATATTTACTACAAAAAAATTAACATATTAAAATTGAAGTTTACACTAAATGCACTGATATTAATAAAATGTGTTTAATCATTTTTTTAAACACCTTAAATATACAAGACAGAGCTGTTGGTGAAACTAAATTTTCTCTATATAACATAGGGAATAAAAACAGAGAATTACGAGTTATACAAGGCGTATACTGAAACTAAGTAACATTTCATTCTACTGCCGCCGTAGGGCTGCAATCGGTGTTCCGCGCATGTGCACTAGTCGTTCTTGTACACTGGCTATCGAGTCACGCCATTTTAGTTGTTGTAGTTGTGTTTTCAGTTTTCTCTGAACGTTTAAAATGTTTAAGACAATAGGTGTTCTCGCCGATTGTGAGATTCGTTCTGTTATAAGATTTTTGAACGCAAGGAATGTGAAACCGGCTGAAATTTATCGTGAACTTCGAGATGTTTACGGGGAAGACGTGACGAGTGAAGGAATAGTGAGAAAATAAGTTAGAATGTTCAATAGTGGTCGAACTAATGTGCATGACGAGAATCGGAGCGGTCGACCGTCTCTCGTCACCGATGATCTGGTAAGGGCAGTTGACAAAAAAATCGTAGTGTCTCGTAGTCTCTTTACCAGTGTCTCGTCTCGTCGTTGACGAATAAATGACACTAGTGACACTCAAACATTGGTTTGACAGTTTCGTTGGGAGCAGTTCGATCACCCGCCCTACAGCCTGGACTTGGCTCTGTCTGATTACCACTTGCTCCTGGACATGAAGCATGGGCTAGGCTGTCAACGCTTTGAAAACGACGATGAAGTGAAAACTGTTGTGGAGTCGTGGCTACATTCGTTGGCGGGAACCTTCTACAAAAAGGGTATAGACAAATTGATCACCCACTACAACAAGCTTTTGAACATCGGTGGCAACTATGTCGAAAAATAGTTTAAGGTATGTACTTTCATGTGAAAATAAAATTTTGTTGAAAAAAAATTGTTTTACTTGTTTTTTTTTTTAAACCGGTACTTACTTTTCAAACATGCCTCGTAAATAATCTCATAAAACAAGCTGTTTCTTCTGAAATGATTTTTTTTATATAATTACATATAAAACTTGCTCATACTTTCCTGAATTTAAGTTATATTATAACCTATTCTTACTATAATTTTTTTTAAATATTCCTAGTGCTACAGTTTGTTTTTGTAATAGGGGGAAAGCAAATTTTTAAAATAATTTCCTGGTAGTATAGTAGAATTAAAAACACTTTTGTCCCTAAATTCTCTTAAAATGTCTAGTTTAAAAAATAAACAAAAGATGGCCAAGAGAGACAATAAAAACAGAGAAGGAGAGGAGATACCAAACTAAGGAATGATATAGCCATGCTTTATCAATATTTGTAATTTGGGAACACCTGATGATCATAATGCTTTGGATATTGGGTAAAGTAAAAGCAAATGTAATAAAAATAGTGAGTTAATACCATTTTGGTGATGCCACTTGGTTACAACAAGTATATCTAACTGAAGCATTTGAACCAATGTTTATGGAGAAATCTGTCATGCAAGACTATTATCACCTAAAAAGGAAGTGAAAAAGAAGGTCTGGGATATAGGGAATGACCTTCAAATATAAAAGGCCCTACTTTCAATCAGGCTATAAGAAGCAGCCTACGATAATATTGCCATGTAAGAACAAGTCTACCTATTGCGTGATTCCATCAACTGAGCCAATAAAACTTTCTGTTAGCATTTGCTATTCTACTTTCTATTTGGGATAACATTTTTTAGCATCTCTTGAATTTAAATCGGTTTTATAAGATAGTTTTGCAAACAGAGTCAACGTTGTGCCAGATTATTAGAATTCCTTAATCCATGAAAGTTCTGGCTACTTGGGATACTGTATTACTAAAACTAATTCCGATCGCTTTCTCTAATTGGGCAATACAAATTTAAACCTTACTTGTGTTTTTGTTGCAAGCAATGTTAATTTCCTCCAATATAAATTCTGCTTTTGCGCCTGTCAGACCGACACTTCGCACATCGACCAGTATTAAATGGACATCTGTTCCTCCAGTTGAAATTTTATATCCCAGACTTTGTAGAGCAGAACACAATGCTTTTGCATTTGCTACAACCTGCACAACATAAGCCAGCCAACAATAAGCATCAGAATATATCACTTTGTAATTCTTACTATGATAATTTACACTCCCTCTTAACTAAATGCTTATTAAAAAAAAAACCTTAATTTTCAAAAACTATTGCAAAAATTCACAACTAGGTTGTTAATTACATGTGAAAAATGTAGAAAATGTGGTGAGTCATAAAAAAGTTTAAGGAAAGGCCATAAATCCTTCCTTATCTGATCTGGGAGATTTGATAGGAGTACAATAGTATTCCAAAAACTCTGTAGAGAGTTTTCTACCTCTACAATGCCCAAAAAGTTTTGAATTTAGAATACCTTATTCATACGAGAGTTATTCATAAAATAAAGTTCCTATGATTTTTAAACATAGTCAGCTTTATTTTTGTTCCTTATGTAATACGTCATTTTAAAGCTTAAAACTTATGCTGTTTTTCCACATAATCACTTTCTGTCCAAACACTTGAAAACGATGCTCCAACTTTTCTATCCCCATGTTATAGAATTCTGCTGCCACACCTTTGAGGAATCGAGTAACCTATTTCTTGACTTCATCATTGGTACTGAAGTGTAAGCCACCCAAGTTTTCCTTTAATTTTGGTAATAAATAATAATCACTTGGGGCTAGGTCCGGACTGTAAGGGAGTGAGGCACAACAGTCCAGCCAAAATCCGTCAGCAGTTCTTGAATCTGATGTTAGACATCAGGTCGAGCGTTGTCATGGATAAGCCTCAAACCACTGGGCAATCTTCCGCTCCGCCAGTTCTGGATTGCACGTCTCAGTTTTCTTTATGTGTAGTAATATCTGTCAGAGTTAACTGTTGTTCCATGAGGCAAAAAGTTGATTAAAAGCAGGTCCTTCTTGTCTCAAAAATTGTTACCATAATTTTTCCAGCAGACTGCGTTTGTTTAAAATTCTTTGGCTTCGACGAATTTGAGTGACACCATTCACGTGATTGCTGTTTGGTTTTAGAGGTAAAGTGAAACACCCATGTTTCATCGCCTGTAACAATGGAATCCAAGAATTCTTTTTTGTTGTCTTCACGTTGTTGCAAAAACTGCTGGCCACACTCGAAATGTTGCTGTTTGTGGTTTTCCGTAAGCATTCGCGGAACCCACAGCGCACATACTTTGTGATAGCCTAATTTTTTGGTTAAAATGTTATTAATTGTGGTGTTGGAAGTCTCAGGAATACACAAAGCAAGTTCATTTATGGTGATCCTCCAATTTTCAAACAATATTCTTTCAACTTTACCAACAATTCCGTCTGAAACTGTTGGCCTTCCACTCCAGTCTTCATCATGAATTCTCTACACCATTTGTGAACATGTTAAACAGATATACACTTTTCCCTATAAACTTCGATTAACTGACGATAAATGTCAGTAGGTGAAATCCGTTTTGCATTTAAAAAACATATCACAGCACGAATTTTCCAACTAGCTATAGGGAGCTCCATCTTCAAAGGCAGCTAGCCCGGCACAGAGCAATGTAGCGAGGCAGGAGTGGTGGGGACAGAGAGAAGGGGGAGTTGATAAGTAGGACAGTGTTACCAGATTTCTCCTAGCATGTCACATTCTTAGCAGCATAGGGAACCTTAGTAAATGAATTAAAGCCATAATAGTATATGTGTTATTAGTAGGGAACATTAGATTAAGCCTTTTTATGCTAGGGACAGATTTGATAGGCAAACAGTTATGGCTAAAACTTACCATAAGTTTGTGTAATTGGTCCACTGTTTCATTCCAGAGCGGATATAATTGAGTTACATTTTAGTAAAGATGATATATCTCTCAAATTTTGTAACATGAATGATTAAGATATACTATTTGCAGTTATGTTATTAGAATTAATACATCTTTGGTTTTTGCAGTTTGGAACATGTTTTAATTTGTTTCTTTTTTAATTAAAAAAATTTTTACAAACTTTAATTTTCTAAACTTTATCGATAATTTCTCAATATATGTTTGAGCATGAAAAACCTTTTTCCTTAGTTAAAAAAATATAAGTTGGGACTTAAAAGTTGATTGTATACAATGCATGACAGCAATTACATGTTACTTAAACACACTTAACAAGAGAAAAGTTATTATACAAGAGACATGGACTGGTTAAAATTTGGAAAATACAAACATAACCTAAATATACAATTGCAACTCAAATAAGGTTATGGCAGAGAGCAATTCTTTACAATGTAGCAGTATTACAAATACCAAAGGATCACGTTAGGAAACAAGGAACCAAAACGTTTTTCAACACAAGGTAACTGATTTCTGCATTTAATGAGTCGCCTCCATTTCCTCAGTTTTGCAATAATATATAAATATGTGTGTGTGTGTGTGTGTGTGTGCATGTGTGTAAGTGATTAACTTACAATAGTAAACTTAGTTTTGATTTTTTCTAATCAAACCTACTTCTTATACTTTGTTCCAATTTTTAAACTAGATATGTGAAAAATAGAATTATTCTATTGTCATATCATAAAATAAACAAATCCAAGGGTAATCCAGAATTTTTAATTGTAATGCAATTTGAAATGAACATTTGCTAAAGAAGAAAATCCAAAAATAATCCAAAAAACTGTTAAAAATAAGTAAATATTTTTTTTATCGTGTTATAAGAAACATTTTTTTAACATTAATATATAACAACTATTAGTGTAAAATAGAGATTTCGACCTGCATTGAGCTAACTATAAAATATTTGTTTGTAGTCCTAACCTGCTGTTGGTACTGTTGAAACTCAGGCTCCTTAACCTGTTTCATTGCTGTGGCAACAGCTCCAATCTGGTGGTTATGAGGACCACCCTGCAATGATGGAAACACAGCTTGATTTACTCGGCTTTCTAAATCGTACATAATCTTGTCACCATTTTTTGCAACTGATCGCACACCTAGACCAAATTTTAACAAGTAAGAAAACTACAACAAATTCATTTATGATAAGACAAGCAAGGTTAGAGCTATTTGGAAATCTGAATCCTTTATATATTTTCTTAGACCCTCTAATAATTGAAACAATGATCTCAGCAAAGATGAGGTTAAACTTATTAAGTAGTTTTAAAATGTTAACATATTTCATTTTATAAATAAATAACTGCACACGGACTCACTAAACAATATACTTTATTGTTGTACATGTTTCAATGACTTGTGTCGTCATCATCAGTGACACTAATACAATATTAGTTTAGTTTAATTTACAACTGCAACTAAACAAATGACGCATAGCACATCTTATTATACAAAAGATTAGAACTGGATCTAGTCGTGGACAGATTTACAATCATGCCTCAGTTTACATAAAAAGTTATAGAATAAATTAAAAAATTTAAAACAGTGTTTCAAATATAAAATTTACCTTCCGTGGCGATAACAAAAATAATGATTATCAGTGTAGCTTCAGGACATGTTTTTGATTAATTTTATACGCATTGCATTGTGGGTGGGCAATGTGAATTTTTATCACATTTAAATAACATATGCACAATAGTAGCCTCCATATAATAAGTAAGTACCAAAAATTCTTCTTATATTAAAGATATTTGTATACCACTTGACAATCACGTTAAACCCACCATTTATTCAAGACTTTATTTTTTCATGTTTTCTCAATATTAATTATTTTAGAGAGAGAGAATATGTTATGGAAAGGTCAATATGTACTTTTAAAGTAAATAGATTTTTTTTAAGATATCAACTGAATTTAATACTTGGGGTCATGAAATGTCCACTAATGTAAACGTTGTATTCAGTATTTAAGAAGAAAACAGTGAAATTTGATGATTTTCCAACATCTATACAATATTATAAAAATGAATAGCAGGAAATGTGTAACAAAAAGACAAAACATTCAATTCACTTTACCTTTTTTGAAGAAAATAACTCCTGATCTTGGGCCCCTTAGGGTTTTGTGTGTTGTAGTGCTCACTATGTCACTGTATTCAAAAGGTGATGGAATAACACCAGCTGCTACTAGGCCTGATATGTGCGCCATGTCTGAAAATAGGTAAGCTCCATTTTCATCGGCAATCTCACGAAAACGTTTGTAGTCCAAACAACGTGAATAGCAACTTATACCTGGAACATTAAAATGGTTGTTAACAAGTTTTCAGTCCAAGGCAATGTAGTAAATTCAATTATCAAGAAAAAGAAAAATGATTTAAACACATTCAGCGGCGATATTGGAGATCTCATCCAACTACTGTCTGTTTTTTTGTTAACTTCCACATATGATGGCATTGGAATTATTGAAATGCTATGCGGGTTGTATAGCTTGTTGTTGCATCTAATTATCGTCTCCGTTGTTTTCATCTCAATAATTTTATTTCTACAATATACAGATTTATTGAGGACATCAAAACAAGGTATTAGACATTAAAATATTGTTTTATTTATTGGGTTACAATTAAAAAAAAAAAATACAAATGATAAAATACTGTATGACAAATAATAACACTCAATAAAAAAGGGCAGGGAAAAAAGATAATTTACATAAAAATCTAAAGTACCTACTACTAAAATATACTACATACTAACATTAACCACTCTTAAACGTTTAACTCGGAATGTTTGTTGCTGTTTGTGTCATGTGTTTCACAAAGAGATAGAGATAGATAATGTAAACACAGACATTCATAAAGCATATGTCACGTCTGAGACTATTAATAGCCGAGATTAGTTGACATTAGCTTACTACAATCTTATGATGACACATTAGGATTTTGGGCATCCAAGCATTTTGTAAATGACTCATATTTACAGTAGTCTGTTCCCACCTCGAGTAGGTTCATTCACTCTAATAAGACAGATATACTTTATTCTTGCGACATAAAAATCAAACCTTTATTCAAATACTTATCGACACTAAAAAGTTTTAATTAGATTGTAAGTGAGCATGCCGGTGTGCTTGCCATCTCTCAGAAGGGAAGCGGGGAGCGCACCCGCACACTCTCAGTGCCAGTACACTAGCCATGCTGAACGTGTTAATTAACTTACAAAGAGAAATATAAATCTTGTTGATTGATCTGTGGCATCATTTAAGTCATAATTTAATATTTGTAAATTAATGAGAAAGCTCAAAATGCACAAACAAAAGTTATATAATTATTTGAAAAGTTTAGATAATGAAAGATGAACAAATAAGTTATGATAAGAAAGCTATTACTGGTTATTAAATAATTCCAGTAATTTATTAGCTTAGCTGTCGAAACATGTATGACATTAAAATATTTGTTTATTTAATATATTGTGAAATTTGAATTATTTTGCTCCTTCTATAAACAATTTTCAATATAAATTTATAATGAATAGCAATTTTATATAGGAAAGGATTAAAATGTTTCAAAAGTTTAAAGTTTACTGATTTATAAAAAACAGTTACTTGGATATCTTTCAATTTTAACATTTCATATAAATTATCTGACATTCTGTGGATGTAGTATGGGTTTGATGATAGTGAATTCTAACATCTTCAATTTTATAGAAATATTTATAACTAAACCATAACCCCTTCTCCTTCATAAGATCTTGTGAAAATTTAATTTTTTTACTATTATACTGAATCTTTTCTCAAAAAATAATTTTATTATAGATATAAGAATTATAAAGGCTTTTTCAAAAATAATGGCTCGATTTTAACTTATGTAATTGAAACAAATGTCAAACAGCGCTAGCTGTAATGACCTAAAAGAGATTTTGCGTAATTAATTTTAGCAACACAGACTGCATCAGTGATTGCAGTTCAGCATAGCAGCATATGTGTTGTTTTCTTTGGTACTTTGATTATTCATCAATTTTGAATTACACAGATTTGAATTATCTAGGTTCTCCTGAATAAACCTCGTGTACCAAGAACATTGGCGGTGGAATAGCAGTTTGAACCAACGTGTCTATACAAGGGGAAAAGTCCTAGCCAAGTAAGCTTCTCTGAGGAACAGCCCATGTTTCTAACAAATCCAATACGCATTCGAGCAGAGACCATGTAAGACTAAACAAACCAA
>JBAIZL010000002.1:319385144-319460144 GCA_036971475.1 Prosapia bicincta | reverse complement strand
AACTGGTATATATTGATGTAACTCAATCAGTTTCGAGTCACGTGTAATTTAAATATAACTTTTTTAAAACCACGACAGAAAAAAAAAATATTTTGACATAGGCACTCGCGTCAATGCAAGGCATTGGAATATTTTGGCTATCCGAAGCAATAACGTGCAAAGCATTAATTAAATTGGTATAAAGCTCATACCAAAATCTTTATTACAACCAATTGTGGTTATCATGAGTATGTTGGTATCCTTTATAATGGACCGGAATAAATCTGTGTCATAGAGATATTTTTTTAAAATGTTCTGTTGAAGAGTAATACTTTTCTTGCAAACCCAAATTCTATCAAAATATTTGAAATCACTTTAGAAGCTGGATACAAATATAACAGGTGAACACAGTGTATAATACACGGTGAAGACACAAGACGGTACTTTTCTTTTCAAGCTGAAAGAGACCTCTTCATAACCTCTAAAACTTTCAGAGACGTTAATTTCAAAACTCCTATAATTTTCTGAAGGATTTAAGCAAAATCCTATTTTGGCCTAATATACGTGTACTAACTGCTATACGTGTAGCACTAATAACAATGGAGGTATGTTTGTAAAATAAATAATATTTTGTAACCTTAAAGGTGAGAAAGGTTGATGGCAATCTGTTATAATTTATAACTGGTAGTTTGTAGTTGTAATTTATTCACAGTTGTAAGTTAGAGTTTGTGGTAGTAGCACTCACTGATGATGAAGACTTTGTCATTGAAACGCGTATGAGTCAATAAATGATTAATTTGTGAGTTTAGTGTATGTTTTTATTTGTTTAACATAACCTCACAAGCTAAGCTCAAAGAATAGTTGTACGTGTATTCAAATATTTTGATAAAAAACAATTAAAAAATTACATTTATAACACTGAAAAGGCAGATGTTAAAACTTCATCATAAATGAATAATATACAAATTTTTACAAACTTTATAAATAGAAACTATTAATTTGTCTAATTATGCATTTTCGAACTAACAAGTAAGAATGAGCATAAAAATTCTTAAATAATAATAATTAATGTGAAATAATAAATTGCATGAAACATTAAAAAATGTAATGTTCATTTCATCTTGTAAATGGTTTTCTTAAAATATTTATAGATGTAAGATTAAATTTAAAATAAAAATGATGTGATGCTTTGTGCATCACCAAAAATACATTATAAAAAAATATCTTGGACTCTTCAGGGTTTATTTTCACATTTTTATGAATTGATAATCAAAGTTACATAATTTGTAATCAGTAGACTAAAATTTATTTGTATAGAAACTTCATGTTTTTTGATATTTTTAAAATTGATTGGCTAATTAATCTAATTTTTTAACATCTGTTTGTTAAGCAATAACAATGTTTATTTATCTCTTAAACTGAACCACACTTTTTATATAAGTTTGTCTAAACTTTTTTATTAAAAATTTATGAGAAATTAAGATAACTTTTTCTAAATGCTCCCTAGCATTTGCCTATATTTAAATGTTCTTTTAATAAAGTTGACATGGTTATATAGCTGTGAACATTAGATTTAGCAGAGAACACTGCAAGTATTAATGTTCAGTGTTTTGTATCAAAATTTAATTCATATTTATTTATTTATTTGAATCTGATTGAGTTCAGACATTTTGTTACATATTAAAAACTTAAAATATGAATTGCCTTGTATTTGCTCATTTGACTGTTACAACTTTTTCAAATTTACATATGTAACAACATACACCATTGGCAAGTTGAACTTACCATTGGCAAGTTGTATTATGGCTTTAGTAGAATCTCTTTGATTTCTCCTGAAATTTCCACGTCCTGGCTAAGGGGTTATAGCTCTATTATCTTTCAACTTAGGAGGAAATAGGAAATAAATACTGAGGATGAGGAAGAAAAACATTGAAGAGGAAGATTCAAGACAATAGTATCACTTCTGATACTATGAAAACAGAACCGAAAACAAAGTAATGAAATGAGATGTTAAGGAGCAAAAATTACATGACAGTATAGGAGGTATATAAAAGAGGTGGTTATGTTTAAACACCATATTTAGATAACTGGTTGGAAAATGATAATATCTATTCTAAAAGTGGAATACATTTATGTTTATGCTAACAAAACTTATAAATTTGGTTTGATGTAGAATCATATGAAAAAAATATACTTTCACAATTGTTTGGACAATGAGTCATATTATTCGAGTTAAACGTTTCATTATTAAAAAATGTTTAGTAAGAAAATGAATTACCCATAATTCTATCGTGAGGCTGACAGAGAGCAGTATATACTGCTAGATTGGCAGGTGACCCAGAGTATGGTTGTACATTACATCCCCATGTTTCAGGGTTTAAATTAAAAGCTTCCAAACACCTCTTCTGACATAAGAGTTCTATTTGATCAATATACTGATTGCCTCCATAATACCTACAACAGAAAATATACTAAAAAGACAAATATATTGTTATACTGTGATAATAGCTATGTTTTAAGTTTTTGCTTACAAATCGAATATTCTTTAACAATGTGATAATAAAAATATACATAGTGACTATCAAATACCAGTATATACCTAGTTTAGAATGGTAGATTGATTTTTCTTACCAGGCTCCAAAAATAACAACATAAAACATGACCGAGGCCATATGTATAACAAACTTTTATTTTACACAAAAGGTTATTTTATTTTGTATCAAGTTAAGGGTTACATCATCACTTTTTAGGAATAAAATGTTTGAACATATCATTAAACACAAGATTCTGTCTTTTTTATAACAAAATTCAGTAATTACGTATTATATGGAGGCCACTATTGTAGAGATATTTCATACCAGGGTACAAAAATTACTACTAACATGTCCTAAGGCCATATGCATAACAATTTTTTTGTACACAAAAGTTAAATTTTTATCAAATTAAAGTTGAGTAAAAAATTCAATGCAGAGTACTAGAAATACTACATCCGAGTATCAAAGGTGCGTGGTACTACGTCTGTGTATATTTAAATATACCTATAAAGTGTCTAGTTAGGATTAATTTGGTTGTAATTTTATACATTAATATATACCTATATTAAAATACACCAGTATAGAGTTCAGTCAGGATAGATTTGGTTGTATTTTATACATTACCTAATTAGACGTCTACTTCTGCCGAGTAATACTTTTTGCCAGGTGATGTCACGTGATCTCTATTCTAGCCTTTATACATGTGTACATTTGTTTAGTTAAATATATAAAATTATAACAAAATCTATCCTGACTAGATACTTCACAGGTATATTTCAATATAGGTATATAAAATTACCCTACATGACAATAACAAACAATAATTATCAATATAGCTTCAGGACATGTTTTTGATTCATTTTATATGCATTGTGTTGGGTGTAGGCAATGTGCATTTTTTACCACATTTAAATAACATATCTACAATAATGACCTCCATACAATACGCAAGTACCAACATTTTTAATTTGCTTATGATTTTCTCTCATAGTGTAAACATTATTTAAAGTTGTATCCAGGCTTGCAACAAGGTATGATTATGCAATATCATTACATGAAATATTTAGACCAGAGTAATCTATCAACTGAGCATATTGCTTAAGGATTGCGCATCCTTTTAGCAAGGCTGGGCATACTGCTTGAAGGACTCTTTACTAGCTTTGAGAAATAGAACTGCTTGAAGAATGTATGCTGGTAATTTATTAAGGTACATCAAACTAAAATATTAATATGTACACAAAATATCCTAATTTTGTAGAATTTGAGAACACATTAAAACTATACTGGATGTATATAATATAAAAGCTGGTAGTCTGTTGCCATCATTTACAAAGCAGAAGGTTACAATGAAATACAGAACGAGATAGGTTTACATAAATAATTTTAAAAGTATAAATATATTTACTTATAGTTGCTTGATGTAATCATCTTGAATTCTCTAATTAAACTTCAATTAAAAGGTACTTAACTGGGTGAATAAGTAATGGCTTACTTTCTGGCGCTTTTGTTCCTTTTACAAAGCTTTTAGAGGGTTACTCTACTGGCGGCATCGTGTTAGGTACAAAGGCAGAGGGTTAGCTTCGTAAAAGGATCGAATGTTTTGAAACGTGTCAGCAAGTAAGCCATTGCGTATTCACTTAGTTAAGTAGTTAAGTATCTTTTAATTATATTTACTTAAGCTAAAAATGATTAAAAGTATAAAAAATAAATGTATAACCTTTAGTCACTTATAACAAAAAATAGCAAGAAAACTAAAAACAAAATTAAGAAATGCTAATGAATTAAAATTTGAATTACAAAGAAACTACTTGTGGTCCATTTACGTTCTAAAAATAACTATTTGTTTGACAGATGTGAGGATAAAATTTAGTAGATAAGTGAAAAAGTCACATTTTCTAATGAGCTTTAAGCCCTTCAAGATAACCTTTTATCTGTTTGCTTTAAATCATTAAAAAACAACCATTTATGTCATAAGTAGTAGCAGGAAATGTACAAAGCCAATTTATTTTTAAAGATACTGTAAGATTAGTGGAATTCTAATGACATTAAGGAAACCAAGTTTACCCACTGCACATCATTATATCATACAGATTTGTTTCTGAAGAAACAGATGTGCTGTTTGTTTCATTTGTCTTCTTACTTTTCCTGGTTTTCTGATTTACAGTTATATTATTCTTTGTTCTTGTTTTTAATTACAAGTATGCAATAAATGTTGCCCATTATCAGTTTAACTACAATTATAGGATGATTAAAAAAAAAATCTTTATAGATGAGTTTGTGTCTGTTTATTTCTTTCTGGTATCTTACAAGCTGGAAATTAAAATATACTGCAGTGACTTTTTAAGAGATCTTCAAACTTTTTATTCAAAACAAATAATTATTTTTAAAATTTTAATTAAAACACAAATATTGACAGTAAATACGGATTCTTACATCATTAGAATTGCATATTTCATTGTTCACTAATCCGTTAATTTCACTGAACACAGTTAAAACTTGCAAATTAAAAATACAGTGGAACAATGCTAATGTGGGCTGATGAAGGTGTGCACGAATTATCTGTTACTATTAGAAACTAGGCAAAACCCATTTTCCTTCCTTTTGCTAGGACGAATTACTTTAAGTGGGAATTTGAACTTATAAATTAGGTACAAACACATTACAAATGTATGTGTAAATTTTCATAATTTTAAAACATAAAAAATCAGAAGGACTTAAATCTATACAACACATATACACTGTTACAAAAGCCTAGAGGCTTTGAAAAATGAATTCATCTCAGTTTCTGGCTTAGAAATATTATTTTGTTTCATTTCATACTGTAATGACTAAAATCAACATACAAACGTTCAAGAAAAGAAAAATCAGTAAATCTGCAGCTTACATTACTTTAATGGGCTTGTTTTTTTACAAGGTAAATGGAATGTCATATGTAATTGTCACAACGTCAAGCATCATCTTTTTTATCCTAATCTAGTCACAATCAACTTTTAACCAATTGAAATTGTTCTCATGGTCAATGTTGTCTAAATGTGGGTATTAAGATAAATATGTGAGGAGTGTTCTAATTTCATCTTTTTCCAAAATATCTTCAACGACTTTAAAATTTCTTATTACTTGCGACCAGACATTCTATTAATATAAGTTAATTAATTCTTGGAAGAAACGTTTTCGTCTTACGACTTCTTCAGCCTCACATTTCTGTTGCTAGGATCACTTGTACTTCTCGATTCCAATTTTTAAAAAGTTAGAAATGATGTAATGGAAAGGTATGTGTGATCTGTGTCATGTTTGTTCATTTAGGATGCCATTTTCATGTGTTTTGCTATGTTGTATATTTCATATTGCGCAAGTAATTTCAAAGTGTAATAAGGGATTAACAAGCAGGTCCTCATGAACAACAACTAAACCTCGGACTTTTAAATATTTGTCTCAACTTTTTGGGCTAATGTGTTGATGGTAAACTAGCATCCCATTTAACATAATTAATTGTCCACAGCTTCAAAAATTCCATTCATTACAAATCAGGACTTTTACAGAGCAAATAACAAAGACCAAATTCTTGGGCTGTCTTTTGACACTGAAAATAATGCCTTGATTCAAGGCTGAGTCAAAATTGATACATTTGAAAGGAAAAATTAGTAAAAATTGGACCATCACTGAAAACCAAAGGTTTTAGCGATGAGGCATTATCGCCTCAGGCATTATCAAAGAGTACATATTTTTGCAGAGGTTCATGTTCATTCAAGTGGCTACAAACTGATGGAACAAATGCATAAAAAAACAGATCTTAAAAATTGTCTGATTCATCCAAGTTCCTAAATGCGGGTAAAATATTTTACTGTTATACTTAAAAATAGCTTACAGTTAAAGTTCAAATAAATTCATTCAAAAGGACAATTTAGATATTTTTAGTTTACTACTATTATTGGTATCACTTGGCAAAAAACCACTTACTGATATTTTTCAGCAGACATGTTTCACACTAGCTTAGTGCATTGTTCAATGCTGTGAGTTACGGACAAGACTGTTGAGCAGGTGTATTGTATTAGTGTGAGTCTGTTGTGTTTTGGTGTTCTGAGATGTGTTATTGTTCTTAGAGTAAATGTTAATTATGTGTTCAAATACAGTATTAGATTGGGAGTGTGTTTTATCATTTAGAATGTGTTGTGAATGGTTTTTGTGGCGTTTGTATATCTCATAGTTTTCTACAGTGTTTTGGTGTTTTGAGGTATGTTATTGTTCTTAGAGTAGTTGTTAATTATGTGTTCAAATAGAGTATTAGATTGGGAGTGTGTTTTGTCATTTAGAATGTGTTGTGGATGGTTTTTGTGGTGTTTGTATATCTCATAGTTTTCTGTTGTGTTTAGTTTATTGCTTTTTTGATGTAGGGAAGGACTTCTAGATTTAGAGATATTTAAGACTTTAGACATGGAAGAATAATTTTTGTTCTGTTTGTATTAAGAACTTGTAATTATAATCCATTCAAATCTATACAGCCTACATCATACTACACTCAGAAACTTCCATATTCAAACATATAAGGAAAACAAAACACAATTATGTTCACTAGAACCTAATTGTATATTTACATACAATTAAAAATATTAAAAACACGATTGGAATTTGTTTGTAATGTTTTCATTAGTAAAAGTAATTTAGAAACATTCAAAAGAAAATTAATACAATATAAACTACAGACAAATTAATTCATTCAACTGTTTCTTTTATAACTCAGCATTTGGTGGTACATTTGTTTTCTGTAACAAAACTCAAGGCTATCTTGGAAAAACTCTACCGCTTCTGTTTGCTAGATGCAATCTATGATTAAAACAAAAACTATGACAAAATTGTGGTCTAGGAACAATAGTTTGCTCTGGAAATAAGGAGAAGATCTATTACTGAAGAAGAAAACGGTCTTTTTAATGCTTGATTAAGGCAAAGTAAAACTAAAAGTGCATTGTAATAGTTAGATTTCTGAAAAAAATGCTTATATAGATTTAACAGTAATATAAATTTATATGTAAAATATTTTTAAAACTTAAAACAACTGCTTAGGTATTTGGAGTTAAATGTGTAGCAGCTTAAGATGTAAATTTCCAAGATTTGATTAGCTTTACTGCCTACCTTGCCCTGACATTCCTTCTGAATATTTGTTCGTTAGACAGAACTCAAACAGTCAAGCACAGACTGTGAAGTGAAATTTCCAAGATTTGATTAGCTTTAAACTACTACCTACCTTTGCCCTGGCATTCCTTCTGAATATTTGTTCATTAGACAAGAACTCAAACAGTCAAGCACAGATTGTGAAGTGAAATTTCCCAAGATTTGATTAGCTTTAAACTACTACCTACCTTGCCCTGGCATTCCTTCTGAATATTTGTTCATTAGACAAGAACTCGAACAGTCAAGCACAGATTGTGAAGTGAAATTTCCCAAGATTTGATTAGCTTTAAACTACTACCTACCTTTGCCCTGGCATTCCTTCTGAATATTTGTTCGTTAGACAGAACTCAAACAGTCAAGCACAGATTGTGAAGTGAAATTTCCCAAGATTTGATTAGCTTTAAACTACTACCTACCTTGCCCTGGCATTCCTTCTGAATATTCGTTCGTTAGACAGAACTCAAACAGTCAAGCACAGATTGTGAAGTGAAATTTCCAAGATTTGATTAGCTTTAAACTACTACCTACCTTTGCCCTGGCATTCCTTCTGAATATTTGTTTGTTAGACAAGAACCCAAACAGTCAAGCACAGACTGTGAAGTGAAATTTTCAGAAGCAATCATCTCCAAACCTGAACGCTGCCTCTTTTTTTCTTGTTTGACAAGTTCATATAACTCAGGGTCTGATTCTTGCAGTGGTTGATTAAGGAGTTCACTCATGATTCTATTAAACAAAGATGTTAATTACTATACTTTTTTTACTTAGTAAGATCTCTAAAAAGGTTAAACAAAAGTATGATACTCACATGTGTGTGCCTATATTTATGTAGGATTTAAAAGAACCAGCAATGACAAGAATAATATTTTTTTTTAACCTTTTTAAGAACATTATTAATTATAATAGTTTTACCATTAATTCAATATTTTTTTGTATAGCATATCTCTTAATTATTATTTTCATAGGAAGAACGCTTTATGAGATAAGATTTGTAAAAGTCAGATATTTTAAAGTATCATTTAATTAGCTACTTTTAATTATATTCATATATGTTGATTCCTTCTTCATGTGAGCTACTAGTTTTCACTAAAAACACTTGTAAATATTTTATAACTTGCCAATAGTAGCACTTACTTATATTTGTTGAAGACACATTTTTGGGAGATGTGTTACGGTCTGAGTTAACAATGGAACACATCTCCCAAAACGGCTGCCCTCAACAAATATAAGTAATTGCTACTTTAGGCAAGTTGTAAAATATTTACAAGTGTTTTTAGTAAACTATATTATTAAAGTTATCCTTGTTTTTGAAAATTTCAACAAGTTATAGTTTATGACTATAATATTATAATATATATTTGTGGTAAAATAACTTTTTTACTATAAGTAATTATTGTGTAACCAGGTGACTAAAGTTGCTTGCTGTAATCATCTTAAATTCACTGATTAAACTTTAATTAAATAATACTTAACTAAGTGAATACGCATTAGCATGTAAGCCCTTACATATTCACTTAGTTAAGTATTATTTAATTAATAGGTGACTAGTTTAGAACTTGCTTGCTGATGCATTTTGAAACAATTGTTTCACTTATACACTTAGTTGAGCAATAATTACTTAATAAATGAATTCAAGATGATTACAACAAGCAGCTTTAATAACTTTTTTCTTGTTTAAGCAGCCTTTGTAAAAAAAAAATCAAAACTGACACGATCTTTGCCAAGTATTACTTAATAAAACTAGTTTCTGTTACCCTAAATATGAAACATTTTGAAAATATTTCAAAAATAACCATACTTTACAAAGTTTTAAACACTCAAAGTTTACTTATAAACAAATCACTAGGTTATTCTATATTGCAAAATAACTAAAATTTATCTAGTTATAATATGTAACAAATTATAGTTACATAAGTTGTATCCGGTTAGACAAAATAAAGTTTTATAACATAAGATAACACTTAAACAATAACAATTGTTATTAACAATAACAACAACAATTGTTTAAGTGATTAATAAGTTTCACCGAACGTAATGGACTACAAAATTCAAGGATAAGATAACAGTTGATGTGTGAAGTTTCCTTCATCTTAGGGTGTCTAAACTGAATGGATTTGATCATACATTGTTTGTGGTTCCATTACTGGTAGAAGATAGAGAATGCTTTAAGTTAAGTTTCTATTTATCAAGGAAACTTTCTATTGAACATTAGGATAACTGATAAATACTATATTATTACAGTTGCAAAACTTTGTGCTATTTAATATTTTACTATAAAAAAAACAATGGGATTTAATACATAACTTTCAATCTAACCTTTCTGAATGTGTTCAAATGAAGAATACTGTATAATTATTAATTCCTATATATGTTGATTGTATAGATATTTACCTGCAACACAGTTCCTCATAGCATTCAATTATAGCTGAACATGTCTATATGTAGTTATTGTAGTACTAGTGTATCTATTAAATTTTAACAAAAATATTTAACCCAGCAGTAATAACTATTTACTACAAAACTGGAAAGGTTTAATTCATGGTGTAAATTATAATTTATAAAATTAAGGTAATTTAGTCAATAAAAACCATAACTTTCAATAAAAACCGAAATCTTAAAACTAAATAAATATCCTTACAATATCCTGATCCCTAATTTTCTTTTTAGCAATATTTGGACACTATGAAATTCATTTGTTTCAAATAAAATAAAACAGTAAAATTTTTAATATGTTTCCTTCCATACAAAGTGTGTAAAAGTAACTTAAAAACATAAAAATGAATAGAGATTAAATTTATTAATTTTTAAAAAATACTAAAATGTACAATTTTAAATTTATGCTCTAATTTTGGACTTAACTTACAAATTTGAAGTTAAAAATACATACCTGACAGATAAAACTGTATAGAAAATTCAATTTTATGAATGAGAAGCAATATCTTCTGTGTGACACTGTTAAGTATTAAATTTTAAACACTCGTACGAGTCGTATATAACATAAACTAAAAAAGACAAAAAAGTATGAAGTTTGAACCTTAGATATATTTCAAGGTTAGGAAGCATTCAAAAGTTGGGACAGCAACAAGTGGTAGAACTTTGAATCAATTATCTATATACAATTTAGCTAATGGCGGGACAAGTAATTTGGCTTGGCTGAAAAATATAATGAAACATAGTTTGAAAAAAGGAAGTTCTTTTTACGAGGTAATGCATTAAAACATATATGGGTAAATAAAATTTTAAAGTTTTTATCGATTTATAGGTAAATTAGTAAAATTTCAATGAATAAAATCCCTATAATAGATTTATCACAAACATCATGCTTTATACTATTCAAACTAAATCTTATTCTGTTGGCTTTGAGAATATACATAATTTTCAATAAGAATATTTCTGACAATACATACAAAAGTGCAATTATATTGTTTATGTAAATTTCAACTACAAATATACATTTATGTGCTCAACTCAGTGCGCATGTACTCAAATACAACCTCCCACTCAAGCATATATATATATATATATATATATATATATATATATATATATATAAACAGATAGAGATACACAAAGAAATTCATATGTGTGTACGTGAGATGCTGTAAACATTGCTTTTTGCAGTTTTTTGTGTTGTAGATTTTGAGCCTTTAACGCTGTCTGCACTGATTTAGTGTAAAACGTGTCTGCTGAAAAATAACAGTTAGTAATGATTTTTTGCCAAGTGATATCATTATGAACATTTTTTATTTAATATTTTACTTGAAATGTTGAAAAATTTTAAGTATCTTTATTTGTTGTGTGTCTTTTTATAGATTTAAAAAGTGTATAAAATATTAAAGAAGCAATACATTAAACAAAATAATACGTAGTATGTATTAATATTTTATTGTATAGTCAAAATAATAAAACCTTTCGATGATAATTTAAAATATAGTTCTTATTTTATTTCACAAAATTGATAAATAGTACTAAAATGCTATATTTTTTAAAATACAAGATAATCTTTTATCACAGATCAACCAATTTAAAATTTTTATATTAAACAAAAATTTAATTACAACCCTCATTGTTGATCGAAAAGGCACAGTTTTTAAAAAAGTGAAACCATCACATACCCGCGTTTTCTGTAATAAGTAAATATATATTTGTTAACATTTTCGAAAGAAATTTGTTTACATATATTGTGAAAACAAGTATGTCTCATGATGATATAAATACTGTTAGGTCTCATAAAGATAGAGATAATATAAATTTTCCCCATGAGTCGTTGAAGTCTGGAGTTCAGGATTCTGTTTCAAAAACAGAACATCAGGGAGATGAAACAGGTACTATTGATCATGAGGAAGAAATAGTAAGCAATCAGAATGGGATTGTTGAAGATGAAGAACCTGAATTTTTTGAACCTGCAGATTTTATATCAAAGCCAGAAATTACAAAAGGATTTGCAAAGAAAGATGATATTACATTACAGTATCTTTAATATAGCTATCATACTTTAATTTATGTAAACTTAACTCTTACTAATAAACTTTAAACCCCTTTAAAATTCGATATTTAAATGATCATAAAATTACTTTATTTCATTCAATAATACAACAAGTGAATTAGTGAAGATTTAAATATATTATTTTTACAACTTGTTTTCAGATATAATTATATATATGCATTTAGTTAAAACTGTTGAGAATTTTAATTTTGATTCTAAAGTTCTCTAATATCTAATCTCATTAGACTAGTTTTTAAAAAAAAGCTTAGAACATTTTTATAATACCAAAACAATTTTGTAAAAAACTGCAAACAAAATTGTGGCATCTTATTCAACAAACTGTTAATCTGATGTAGAAAGTATGAGTTTTGTTCATTTAGTATACCAAAGTTCCTAGTTTTTAATAGACTTATAAATTACAGAAGACACTATACTATTGATATCCTCCTTATAATGAGTAAGCCTGTGAGTATTAATATTTAAATTCTGGCAAATTAGTGTTTTCAACTTTACCTGTTTGTTCTTTATCTTAAATTTCACACTTTTAAATTAAAATAAGTAAAAGTGATTAATAAAATAATAATAATAATTTACATAGCCCAGACAGGGAGGTCCTTCTACTCATTATACCAAGAACATATAAAAGCACTAACAAATAATAACTACCAATCAAACTCCGCCAATCATCTTAACTTCACAAAACATGACTATATAGACATAACATCTAACCTACAAATTCTTCATAAACAACACTGAAATACACAACCGAACAATACGAAATATACAGACACTTCAAACTACACCCTACACACATACACAATTACATTAAAACTCGGACACTTTTTGACATCATAACTCCTAATACTCACAAAATACACCCACACCACCATAATATCCTAACCTAGGTAAACTTTGAGATCAGTTACGGTCTGAGTTGACAAAGGGACATATCTCCCGAAACAGCCGTCCTCAACTAATAAGTAAGTGCTACTATAGGCAAGTTGTAAATATTTATAATTGTTTAGTGAAAACTAGTAGCTCACATGAAGATGGAATCAACAAATATAATAAAATAAATAATAATAAAACTTGCAGTTTCAAATCATGTGTTAAGTAGTATTAATGTTTCAGTAACATAAACAAATTTTATAAAATAATTAATTTACATTCTCATGTCATCAATGTGTATATTGTTCATCAATATAAACACATTTTATTGATAAATAATTTACAACATTCTCATGTCATCTATTTAATGAAGGTAAAACAATACGTGAAAAATATTGTAGTAACTCAAATTTTTTGATTTTCAAATGTACTTTAAAAAAATTTAAGAAATAAATAAGTGATTTTAAGTGTTGCAAACAAAAGTAGTGGTTAAAATTTTTAAAAAAATTATCTCAATGTACAACACATACCTGAAACTGTAAAAAACAAATGTTTATCTGTAAAACAGATAAATATTTTACACTACATTAATTAAAGTCGGTTGTTATAATTATCTTGATTTCGTTGATTACATTGTAAGTAATTATTTGGAGAAATAAGTGAAACGGATTAGCAGGTGAAACGATCAGTGAAACGAAGGTTTTGAAACTCGTCAACAAATAAGTTAATCGTTTTTATTTAGATCTTCAAATAGCAAGATATTCTCATAAACAAGAAACATTGGGTGCTGGCAAGGATAATATACCATGGTCATTGGGCTATCGGCTACTCTTGAAGTTGGATGCCTGTGGAAAAAAGTAAAGTTCTTCAAATAACTACCTATGGAATTAAATTATTATATAGGCTACTATTTTCCAATCTAATGGAAACTTTGTTGCAATTTACAACATAGGTAAAAAAAAAATTTCCAGTAACAACATAGAAAAGTAATATATGAAGACTTTCATAACTTACATCTGTACCCTTATTATATATCACAATGTTGTTTGAGGGAAAATGAAGAGCAAATCCTTCCCTTCAATGTTCTTGAGCTTTCAATATTTTTGAAGGAAAAGTATTTTTTTTGTGTATAACTAAAAACTATCTTAACTAGATACTTTGTAGCTGTATTTTATTATACCTGTATAGTAATGTAATATTGTATAACATACTATAGCAATTCCTGAAAAATTTTTTCATAAAGCAGTATATTTGTAAAGGTTTGTTTATATGCTATTATTTAACCACTATGTATATTTGCAATACTTTAAATAAATCACTTCTTTAGAATGTATTTCTGAGTAGCATATGTGAAAATGAGAGATGATAGATTTTTTTTAAGAACCCATCAATGGTAAGTTTAATCTTAAGCATATTATAAAAAAATGTAGGGTACTATTATAATTATATGCACCTTAACAACAAAGTCATTCATTTGGTTATGACTGCCAACAATATTTTAACCTCTGTGTTGCTGATGAAGAAACGTTGATCTTTTTGTCTGGAAATTTAATAAACATTTTCAATATTCATACCCAGACAATAGAATTCAGAAGAAGTTGTGGAGGCGGAGGGCTGGGGCATATTACAGTAAGAAACTATTATTAATGTTTTATTGCATATAATATATTTTGAACATGACAGAAATGCAAATTATTGAAACTAAAATGGCTAGAGATAACTTTAATATTAGAATGTGATTACTTGAAATATAAAACAAAATGTTGATGATATGGTTATGTTTTGTCATAGACAATAAAACTCACAGAAATATTTTTGATAAAACCTATTGTTAATTGTGAGTAGTTGTGAGTTTGTTTTGTCAGTCCAATACAATATAGAAAATAAACTAGAAATAAACACATTGTATATAAAAAACATTCTATTGTAACAATTAAATAATTATGAATTGCAAAATTCTGTAACAAACTAATGTACCGAAATCTTGTTGCTGTTCATGAGGAGCTGGTTGTTAATTCTTATTACACTTTTGCTATTACTTGTCACCAGTCTTTTTGTTAACTAAAAGTTGTTAAATTGTTAACTTACACTTGGAGGAAACGTTAACCTCGGAGGAGGTTGTAGAAGTCGTAATACGAAAACGTTTCCCCCAAGTGTAAGTTAACAATTTAACAACTTTTAGTTAAAAAAATGTCTGGTCGCAAGTAATAGCAAAAGTGTAATAAAAACTAATGTAGATAGGAAAGCCAGAAACTGAACGTCTAGCTTGAGCAGAAGGTTTAATGACAGTCAAACCTAACATTTGGTAATCCATAGTAAGTCGTTTGACTACACTAATAACATCTTTAATGACAGTCAAACCTAACATTTGGTAATCCATAGCAAGTCGTTTGACTACACTAATAACATCTAGAAGTATTTTATTGTTATCATAGTATATATATATATATATATATATATATATATATATATATATATATATATATATATATATATATATATATATATATATATATTATTAATAATATTGTTTCAGAAAAATCCTAAACATTCACATCTAGCTGTAGGAGAGAAGGGCGAGAATCCTCATATTATTGTTTATGAGTGGCCGAGTTTTGAAATAGTGTCCATTCTACGGGAGGGGACTACACATGCATTTACACATTTAAATTATAGGTATGTTGAAGAAATGAAATTCAATATTTTTTGTTTGCAAAGTTATAAGAAATTTGTGTATTAATTTAACCTAGTTTTCATTCTGTTTTTAAATGTTTCTTTGAAAATTCTAAATGATGACATTTTTTATTAGTATGAGAAATAAGAGTAAAGTAGTGTAAAAATAATGTAGTAGAATTTGTAAGTGAAGTAATGTAAGTGAAAGCAGTGGCCAGAAAATATTTAGGAAATATGGTAACTATAGTATAAAATCTAAGCATCTTTTATCTGAGGGAAATAGTTATAGGCCTAATCTTTGAAAACTATTCATTTACAAAATACTAAAATCTTTGTATTTTTTACATCATGAATTACGTAAAGATCAGGCGCTCGATTTCAGTTTATACCAGAAACCACTATCTATTACATTGTGGGTCGGCGTATTTATTAATTATAATATAATGGTATTATAGTAATTAATATAGGGTTGCAAACGTATTCTACTAATTAAAAAGTAAATTTAAATTAGTGACAAATGCAAACATTGGAAATGACATTTATTTTATATTATAGTGTATAGCTAACCCTCAGGAGGTTAGCTTCGTAAAAGGAACGAATGTTTTGAAACGTGTGAGCAATTAAGCAATTATGTATTCACTTAGTTAAGTATTTTAAAATTTAGTTTAATCAATGAATTCAAGATGTTTACATCAAGCAACTTCTTAAATAATTAAATTTCAAAAATTTAATCTTTCAATAGCTAAAAAGTTTTAAATGGATTTAGTAATCTTTCCTTATAAAAAATAAAAAAGTTTTAAAATTGGACTTTTAAAAATATGAAATTCATATTTGTTAACTTTAGTAAGTAAACAAAATTGGAAGTAGGTAATTTTAAATTATCATAATATGAGTAAGACAAAAATTGTTTTCAAATCATTAAAAAATAAAATTGAAAAAATAATTATTATATTTTTTGTTTCCATCTTCACATGAGCTACTAGTTTTCACTAAAACATTTGTAAATATTTTATAACTTGCCTATATTAAGTGCTACTATAGGCAAGTTGTAAAATATTTACAAGTGTTCTAGTGAATAATTATTAGTTTTTTAAAACTTTTATTAATTTTGTCATATATATTTGAAATTGTTTCCTAAAATGTATGTTTTCAAAATTACAGCCCTACGTCTACCCTACCATATAATAAAGTATTGGTATGATGTTTTATTACAGAACACTTGATGATGAGGTATTCCAATATCATTTAACACTTGAATTTTGTAGTCAATTACGTTCGGTGAAACTTAATTAATCACTTTTACATTAGTTTATGACTATCCGAACTTTAATTTTATTTTGTAAATTTGTAAAAACTTACCAAGACAGAACGTTTTAGATCACTCTATGGCGATCTTCATCAAGGTCTCAGACACTTTCTGGAGACACTGATGAAGAATGCCATGGAGAGATCAAAAACGTTCTGTCTAGGTAAGTTTTTACAAATTTACAAAATATATTAAAGTTCGGATAGTCATAATCTAATGTAAAAGTGATTAATTATTTAACAATAGAATATTTATTAGTAAGTTTTAAATAATGGAAAAGCTTTTTGATAAAAAGTTTATGGGTTATCAAATTGGAATTCAACTGTGCTATTAGTACCTGAAATGCATTTGTTTATCTAAAAAGTGTTTTAAGTTTCAGATTTTATTGAATAATTATCAGAAATCAAATTGAGGATTATTATAATGAAATAAACTTTTATTCCTCAGGGTTTTGTTGCCCATGCCAATCAGTAAAACTTTTATGCTATCTTTAACAAAAAATACTCATAATTCCATTAGACTTGAAACAAACTGAAATAGCTCTTAGTTTAAAATTTTTGAATTTCTTTGTTAATGATATCTTTGATTTAGAAATACATTAAATATTAAGTCCATTTGCATTATTGTTGATTACATTATATTATTATATAATCATATTATATGTATAGTATGCTATGAATAGTTAAGAATAACTAACATTCTTGTAGAATGTTTAGAATTATTTATTAAAAAAAAATATCTCAACAAAAATGTTGCAGTTGCCTGAAATGTATACAATATTGTCTAACTGTGAATTTTTCAGCCCAGATGGAGAAATGTTGTGCTCGCAGGGTGGTGAACCTGATTTTCTCATAACGATTTGGAATTGGAATTTATCACACATAATTTTGCGTACTAAATGTCATGGCCAGGATGTGTACAATGCAGAGTTCTCATTGTATGTACCTGGACAGTTAGTGTCTTCAGGTAATACACAGCGGAGAATTTTATTAGATGTTAATATGAAAACAAAAGTATAGCTTAAAACGTATGACTGACAGAAATTTGTTTTAGTTGTAAAACATTATGTATTACCATGATAAATGGTTTTAATACTATTTAACAATTATATTGGAACTTCATAACTGTCATTATGTATATAACTATATCTGAACATACAATATCAACTATGTTTGTGTAAAGTAAACAGATTTACTTCCTGCAGTAGAAGAGAATGGAATGTACTTCTGTGTTATGTTTATCTGCAACACATGTATATTTGTATGTTCATTGTAGTTTAAACTCATTTAACATCCAAAGTTCATAGCTACACTTTCAAGTTACTAACTGGCCTTAATTTGTAAGTATGAATAACTTTTTAAGCACCAATAAATATCAAAACCCTTTAAAGTAAACCAATAATTTTTGCACTCTAATTTTAATCTAGACTGAAAAGGGATTGTTTCTTTAAACATTATTTTATTTTGAACTCATTCCTACTACCTACAATCAGTACATGTATCAAGTTTACTTCAGTGTTTTCTATAGGTAATTCCAAAAGCAATTATTTAAATGGTGTTTGTGGTAGTTTCTTTTTAATGTAACAGAAGATTTATGTCCTTCAACCATATGAGCAGCACCAATATATATTTTGAAATCGTGTAATATTTTACCAATGCGCATATGGATTTTTTTATATAAGTAGTTTAGAGTTAGAATTGACCTGGGAAACAATTAGCTACAAGATGCTCTTGCAGTAAATAAATACTTGGAAACTTACTCAGGATGCAATATTATAAATTCTCTGGATTTTTCTTTACAAAGAGTTTGAATTGTCAGATCTGGACTAAAGAATAGATGGCTTGCGGACTTTACTGTACATGGGAATCTGCAAGACTAATGTTTTTCTGAAACTAATTAACGTTTTTCCAAACTTATAAGTTTAGCAAGTACATATAACAAAGGTAAAAGTCAAAATAGTTATCTCAAAATCTCACCAAAAATTAGTTTTTAATAAACAAACGCACAATAAGCTAGTTTCGGCGACAATGTTGCCTTCCTTAGTGCTTGGCTACTACTAACATATCGTCAAGTGATCGTACAAAAAGTTAAATAAAACAAACAAGATGAAACATAATATATCATTGTTATTATTTTAACTGTTTAAGCTTTGTTTAAGATTTGTTTGTTGATGATGTTGCGAGATAAAGAAAAAGGAAAAAAATGATAAAGAACAAAATATTAATAATAATAATAACAGTAGTGTAAAATATATAACTCTCTTGAGTAAAAAGTGTTGTGCTCTGTAATTAGATTAATTTTATTGGTTGACTTTTTATATTTTATCTTGTTTGTTTTATTGAACTTGTTGTATGATCACTTGATCCCGGCTAGCTGGCCTGAGCAACCGGGCGGGTCCACAGGTGGCGGATAGTGGGACGGCCTACAGAAATTTAGGTTACCTGTGAAAAAGGATTCCGGAAGGTTTCTGAATATGCAGGCCTGGCCAAGGCAATGGTTCAAAGGTGAGGAATTATCCCTCCTCGTCAGTCAACCGGTTGGGTGTGGTAGAAATAACTGCTCTGACTGGGGAGACTGGGGTAGTTGGTAATTAAGTCCTCACAATGCTACTCCCACCTCCCAGGTGAACCAAGGGCAATGCGACAGTGAAGTATGGGCGGGAAACTACCCTAACGACACAGTTGTAAAAAAGAGAGTAAAGCAGGCTGTTCGCTCCATGAGCAACAGTTAATAATGTCCTGAACTTGGGGTGTGCTTCAAGGTCAGCGACTGAATACCCAATCCAAGATGGAAGGCATCGTGCCGAAGGATGAATGGCTGCAGGGTATAAAATGCAGTCGCACATGATCCCCTTGAGGAACCAGACAAAACCTCATTGTATGTTGTCTTGCCAGGGCATTGGGGGCTCTGCTCTGGTCGACCGTTATTTCCCCCATACTCGTGGGACGTTAATGGACCATAAAAATAAAACAATTGATTTTGAGACTGCACAGACAGCGGGAGCCAATGAGACGGCAAACTGTGAGTCTGTAGCAGAGGTGTCAACGGCAACCATCACTGGGGGTGCGGGGGCGGCTGTCAAGCTGCCGACTGCAGAAACCGGTGAAGTGGCTGTAGAGTTGAACACGCTCTCTTTACGGAGAAAGCGTATGAGTGGAACGGCCAAAAGGCGGCTCCGAAAAGAACAGGCGAGAGCAGCGGGAGGGCCAATAATCCTGAAAAAACGAAGGGGAGGCCAAAACCGAGCTGAGCCTGTCAAAGTCCAGGGCTTGGTTGTTGTGAGGAGGGAGGTGCAACAGGGAAGCAGTCAACCAAGAGCACCAAACCCCAGCACGTCCAAAAGGCCTAGGAGTGTGACGTCCAATCCCTCTCCAGTGGAGGGAGGAAAGAAGAATGTGAAGCTGGGACAAGGGGTGGATGCTGGAGTGTCTTCGGGCACATACTGCGATACCCTCAGGCAAAAGCTAGCAATTGTCCCAGTTAGTTACCCAGAGAGACAACTCTCGGAAGAGATGGCGTTGGAGCTGGAGGAGCTGTTCTTCTCGGAACTGCTGTCCGCTGAGGCGGAGAGTGGGGATAGAGGATTCAGGACAGCATACTTAGAGAGGGGGGCTCTAAATGTCGTATGCTCCTCACGGGAGAGCCTGGAGTGGGTCCTTCGGGTCCTGCCAAGCTTCACCCTGAGTGAGGGGGTAAAGTTGAGGGCAGGGCCACCCAAGGAAATCTTTTGCATTGCAAAGGTTTCAATGTGGGTGCCCAAACCCTACAACGACAAGGAGCCGGAAGAGATCCTGAAGGTGGTCAAAACCCAGAACCTTGGGGTAGTTCAGGATACTTGGAAGGTGATTGTTAGGAAAAGGGAGGATGCAGGTCTTACCCTGATCCTGTATATAGGAGAGGGCTCCCTCAGGGCACTGCGGAACAACAACCTGAGGGTGAACGTGGGGCTGAGACAGGCCATGTTCAAGGTGCTCTCTAGTCCTGGGGCTGCTCTGCGAACCCAGGCAACTGCGAAGTAAGCAGAAAAATGATCAAGATCCTCTAAGTGAACCTACAGCATAGAAGGGCGGCTAGTGCTGTCGAGTGTAGGATGCTGGACAGGGGAGAGGTGGACTTGGTTCTCATCCAGGAACCATGGATTTCTGGAGGACGAATATGCGGGCTGGCGACATCTGGAGGTAAGTTGTTGTATGATAAGGACTCCGGTGTTCCCAGGATGTGTATCCTGGTTAGGAGGGGGTTGAGTGCTTTTGTACTAACGAACTTCTGCTGCAGGGACTTGATAGCAGTAATGGTGGAGCTGCGGGCGGAGGGGAGGATGAAGAGGCTGAACCTGGCCACGGCATATCTTCCCTTTTCTACGCAGGGGCTCTACCAACACAAGAGCTGAGGAGGCTGGTCGAGCACTGCGGGGCTGTGGATGAGGAGCTGCTGGTGGGGATGGATGCTAACTCCCATCACACTTCGTGGGGAAGTACAGGTACCAACACTAGAGGTGAGGAACGTTTAGCTTATCTTAGCTCTAAGAATTTACTAGTCTTAAATCAGGGGGAAGAGCCGACGTTTGTCACTAGGGCCAGACAGGAGGTCCTGGACATTACGGTGGCATCGAACCAGATGGCTAGGTATGTACTAAATTGGCATGTGTCGGATGAACCATCTTCTTCTGACCACAGGCATATTAGGCATGATATCTCTCTAAATCCAGCCATGCTTCGGCCAACCAGGGATCCAAGAAGAACAGACTGGGACTCCTACAGGAGGGACCTGGGTGTTCGGATTGAGGAGGCTGGATTGGAGTATGGTGGGAGGAGAGAGCTAGAAGACTCTGCCACATTGGTTGGCGAGGCTATAGTAGAATCCTTTACTGATAACTGCCCTCTCAGTGAGGGGAGAAAAGTAGGGGATCCGTCATGGTGGAACAAGAAGCTAGCCAAACTTCGGAAGACTACCAAGAAACTCTTTAATAGAGCAAAAAAGAACGGGGAGTGGGACCAGTATAGGAAAACACTAACCGAATACAACAGGGCAATTAGAGAAGCACGCAGGAAGTCCTGGAAGGAGTTTTGTCATGAGATTGACAAAACTCGAGAAGGGGCACGACTGTATAAAGTGCTCTCTAAGGACCCAGTTAACCCGGAGGGGATGCTAAGAACCCCACTGGGTAATATAACAAAAACGGCAGGGGAAACTGTGGAAGAATTAATCAGAACACACAGTACTCTGAGGAAACTTGGGGAAGCAGACACTGAATCAGTTGCCAAACTCTCCACAAGACGTGGTAAGAGGGAGGACTGGGAAGTGGCAAGGAGGATAGTAACTCCACAAAGGGTAAGATGGGCTATAGGCACATTTAAACCCTACAAATCTCCAGGTCCAGATGGGATCTATCCTGTGCTGCTGCAGCAGGGAATGGATATGCTGGTGCTGGTACTTACTAAATTATACAGGCTAAGCATTGCTCTAGGGCATGTGCCAGCAGCCTGGAAATCTATTAAGGTGGTCTTTATACCTAAGTCCACCGGTAACCAATCGGAATGGAAAGGATACAGACCTATTACACTCATGTCCTTTGTTCTTAAGGGACTTAAAAAACTGGTTGATAGGCATATTAGGGGGGGGTGCTTTGGCTATAAAACCACTGCATTGGAACCAGTATGCTTATCAACCAGGGAAATCCTGCGAGGGAGCTCTCCATCAAGTGGTTGGTAGGATTGAGCAAATGATCGCTAAGGAAGGTTGTGCCATAGGTGCCTTCTTTGACATTGAAAGGGCTTTCAATAACCCCTCAGTGGAGACGATGGTAAGTGGTGCAAGACGTCATGGAGTGGATGCGACCACTTGTGGTTGGATAAGTTCCATGTTAACAAACAGAAGCATTTCTGTAGAGGTGGCAGGGGAGGTCAGAAGGGCGGAGACAAGTCTGGGCTGTGCACAGGGGGGGGGGGGTTCTCTCTCCCCTGTTGTGGTGCCTAGTGGTTGACAACCTTATTAAACTCCTGAATGAACAGGGGTACTTCTGTCTAGGATATGCGGACGACATAGTTGTTCTGATCCTGGGCCGATTCCCTGATACAGTCCTTGAGGTAATCAGAAATCCTCTACGACTGATTGAAGAGTGGTGTAATAAGGAGAACTTTGGGGTAAATCCAAAAAAGACTGCTCTCATTAACTTCACCAGACAGCGAAAAGATCTGACGACCAGGATGCCCCGCTTGTTTGGTGAATACCTTGAGTTTGTGGGGGAGGTGAAGTACCTGGGAGTTACTCTGGACAGGAAACTCACCTGGAACTCACATCTTGAGAGGACAGTTAACAGGGCCAAAAGGGCACTGATGACTGTGAGAAGAATGGTGGGTAAGAAATGGGGACTGAAGCCATCAATGATGCACTGGATGTACCTGAGGGTGATAAAACCTATGATTACCTATGGAGCTCTGGTGTGGTTGACAAAGGCCAACCAGGCACAGACAAGAGCTAAACTGAGCTCTATCCAGAGATTGGCCTGTCTGTGCACTCTGGGAGCGATGTCAACTACACCAGGTGCAGCAATGGAAGTAATGCTTAACCTTCCTCCCCTTGAGCTTGTCCTTAGGGGAGAGGCGAGGCTGGCGGCATGGAGATTGCGCAACTCGAGCAACTGGGCTAACCTCCCAGATGTTTCGGGACATATGAGTATCGAGTGCGTGGTCAAAGAACCCGTCTTGGAAATGGGCAGCGACCACATTACTCGAATGTTTGCACCTGACCAGGTCCACCAAACTATGATGGAATGGTCAGAGACATTAACATCGGGAGCTCAGATCTGGTACACAGATGGCTCCAAGATGGACTTCGGCACTTCGGGGTGTATTGTAAAAACCCAAGGGTAAAACTAGTTTTTTTCTTGGGGAAGCATACCTCTGTCTTTCAGGCCGAAATATATGCTATAAATGCCTGTCTGGGAGAGATAGCAAGAAGGGAAACACACGGGACCCGGATTGCTATTTTCTCCGACAATCAGGCAGCAATTAAGGCACTAAACGGACATATGGTCACCTCGGCCATAGTCAGGGAGTGCCTAAATAACCTACAAGCCCTGGCAAGGCACAATCAAATCAAGATAGGTTGGGTGCCAGGGCATAGGGGAATACTTGGAAATGAAGCCGCAGATGCGCTGGACAGGGAGGGGTCTTCGACTCCCCTGATTGGACCGGAGACTGCGGTAGGTATTTCCAAATCCATGGTCAAGATGGCAGTGCGAAGGTGGATGGCTGAAAGACACTGTGAGCACTGGATCAGGGTTGAAGGGATGAGACACAGTAAGCTAACCCTTAGGAAACCTTCCTTGGGGCTGCAGAAAAGTCTCATCTATCTGTCTAGGCAGGAATTGAGGATAGCCACAGGTCTACTCACGGGACACGGTGGACTAAGGAAACATCTGCATAAAATGGGTATCTACAAAGATGAACCAGTGTGCAGATTATGCGGGCAGGAACTGGAGACTGCCACACACATTATTTACAGATGTGAAGTACTTGCTGAGAGGCGCTTCAACTTCTTTGGTGATGGAACAGTTCTGGTAGATGCTGAAGGTAAAACACTAGTCAGGAAACTCCTAAACCTGGTAAGAGGGAAGGGGTTATTAGACTAGATCAGGGAGGTAAGTACAATATACCTTAAGGTAGCAGTGCTTCGGGCAGTTTAAAAACCTGCTCCCAAGTTTAAAAAAAAAAATGATCACTTGATGATATGTTAGTAGTAGCCAAGCACTGAGGAAGGTGACATCGTGGCCAAAACTAGTTTGTTGTATGATTGTTTATTAAAAACTAATTTTTGGTGAGATTTTGAGTTCAATATTTTGACTTTTACCTTTGTGAATAGTTCTCACTAGCTAGGCTGTAATTAACTAGAAGTACATATAAGTTGAACGAGTTACTAATTAGTTTGATAAAATAATAATCAGAACCTTGAACAGATACTTGAAATAAAATTATACATTATTAGAAAATTTGTAATAATATAATGGTATTCCTGGTATTGTAACTTTTAGAGATAAAAATAATGTAAGCTGTTGAAACAGTTTTAGAATCTCTTTAAAATGTATTAATGAAGGGGATTCTTTTATTTGGAAAATATTAAGATTGTTGATGTTAACCTCAAGAATATTGTAGTTCAGATTACAGAATACTGTTGAAGTTCCGAGACAGAGGTATAAGAGAACATGAGGGAATTTCCAGGGTTTGTAGCCCGGACCTCTCAAGCTAAGGAAATCCGCTCAATCAGGAACAGGTTTAAGCAAAACAGATTCTTTCTGTAATTAAATTGAAATAAGTTTTCAATCCAGGATGAAGTTTCACTATTTTTTTGAAATAATTTACTAAAATATATATATATATATATATATATATATATATATATATATATATATAAATTTATTTATTTAAACATTGACTATATCAGTGTATTAATAAATCATCATAAAATACACTGAATTTCCACTTCCCCTGTTTGTAATACATTGAGGTACCAGTTATTTCAGTTTAAGCTGGATTTCAGGATTCATTTAATTTTTAATAACAATGCATAGATTTGGTTAAAAATTCTTTTAAAAAAATTTGTTATTTGGTGGTGTAAAAATGAAACTGGTGTCATACTATTTAAAACGTTTTATTCAATAATTTTTTTGTATTTCAATGAATAAAAAAAGAGTTACGGTCTAAGTTAATAATGGGTCATATCTCTTAAAGCGGCTGTCCTCAACAATCATAAAAGTAACTGCTACTTAGGCAAGTGTAACATATTTACAAGTGTTTTTAGTTAAAAAAACTAGTAGCTGACCTGAAGCAACTAGTAGCTCACGTGAAGATGGATTCAAATAATATTAAATATCTGGAAATTATAAAAACAATTAATATGAATAAAATGTGTTTTTATAAACAAAATTTGAAAATTATTAAATTTAAATTAAATAAATTTGTCGTTATTTTACCTATATAAGTTTTAATGAAATAAAGAATTTTTCAGTGAAAACAAAGATTGATGAAATATCTCTTATAACTTATAACAAAGAAATAAAATAAATTTTGCCCAGTCTGATAACATACAACTCGCTGACTGTAGCAAAACACAGTATAATGGTATTGAGATAAGAATCAATAAAATGCTTGTTTTTAAAATTTTCATAAAATTAAAAAATCCATTGTAAATTATCACTTCCACCAGTTATAAACCAATTTTCCTAAATTAATTTATTTTCTACCCATGATAGGAAAGAGCGATAGACACATGTTGGCTATCAGTGTCCCATCCCTATATTGTAAATAATCATACTTCTAAGTTTTGTTGTATCTATGTTGCTACTTGACTGTCTAAGCAGTATATTCAAATAGTCCTTTAGTACCACTTACAAAACAAAATGCCTCTTTAAAATAATCAACACACAGAATTGAACGACATGTCATTCTGACAACTGATGCATCATAAAAATTAGAAAAGTTTTATGTACAAAAGTGATACCAATAAAAAAAAAAATTAAAAATAAGTTTGACATGTTTTTGTATACGTTAACATGTATAATTATAAATTTTGGTATAATTCTTTTCTTTCAAACTTTTGCAATTAAAAAATGTGTACTCCCTTATGAAATAGTAGTATCAGCAATGAAATACGTGTTAATATTAGTTGAACTTAATTTAGTATTTTAGTGACTATAATAGTGGCTGAACTTATAGTAGTCGATCAAAAAAAGTGTGACAAAAAAGCTTTTGATTGAATGTTATTTATTGAAGTGCACTCTGATTTACATTATTTTTGGCTTTTTTTCCTCTGGTGCGTACACAAACAATTCAGGTCTTCTGACGCATGAGCAAGTCACATACAGCTGTCCATGTGAGAAGCATGGATTTTCCAAATTCAGTCCACACATTTGTAACGATTGTCATTGTGCTTTGTTGATTGTCATTGCAAAGGCGAGTTGCACCGGAAACTGTAAACATTTGAATTCAAATGATATATCGGTTGACATTATTGGAATGGATAGCAACCGTACATCTTCGTGCCTAAAATTTCTGTTTAAAATTATTGCTTCGATTATGTTGGTTTTCACTGAAAGCCTGGTACCATTGCAGAGTTGTGTCGGATTGATGTTTCATAGAAGAATGATGATCAAGCGAATTTTCAATTTTAGAACGTGTGGTGGAATGCTTGGCAAACCAAGTGAATTTGTACATTGTCATGTCCCCTGGAATTCCGTTTTGAATACTGAAATTGATTGTATTAACATTGTTGTTTTTGGCTGCCAATATAGCCCATTCACTCAGCCACTGATAATGTATGTAATTTTCAGTTATATTTGAGAAAACGTGGTCAATCAACTCGTTAAAGTTTGCCGTGATTTTACAGAAATTTGTTGGCAATGTGATACATTGTGTTGATTCATTGATAGCCATTTTCCCATTACCAATGTTCAATAAGTGTTCTACAAACAATCAGCGGATGCATTATTTTGAAGTTGTTCACGCATATTGGTCTTCAAGTTCAATTTTTTTACGTGTGCTGTAGAACTGATGATTTGAGACATGCATTGAGCAGGTGTTGAACATGATATTACAGGTAGAGTTTGTCGAAAGTAACCCAACAAAAAATTATTGCTTCCTTAAAGAGTAGTTGATTTTCTTAAATCTTTCAGTGAACGATTTAGTGCTTCCAATGCTTTTTTGTGCACTATTACCATTTAATTTAATAATATAACAAAAATATTTAATGAAGACAAAAAACTCAAACCGAGTAAATTAAAAAAAAAAGAAATACAGGAATAATCTCTTAACGTAAATACAGTGATATGCAATGCAAAACATGGTAACAAAAACTAAGGGGCATATCCAGGATTCGAACCTGAGACGCCTTGCACCCTAAGCGTGACTCATCCCTCTACACAAAGGGGCCGGTTGAGGTGAACATCTTCACTGGCGTTACTCAGGTTTTTTCCAGCATAGCGCGAATATTCTCCCATCTATTTCTCACTGACATGCGATCACTTCCAAAAATTAGAATTGAATAGAATTACTATGCCAGATACCTTCCCAGGAATGTACTCAATAATTTCCTAAAGTTTCATGGCGATTGGATCAGTGGTTTAGTAATGTATAAGGCTATATATATATTTACATTTTTTGGACTAGGAGACTGACAGACTTACCTTGGTAAGAGTCCACACTGTAGTCTTGAGATAGAAACACATAAAAGCACTTAAACAATGATATATTTCAACCACACAGTGGTCTTTGTCAATCAAAGAGAAAACACAAAAAGAAATATGGGAGAAATAAAATAAATATAAATTGTAATCCCAGATTATGTAGAGTAGAAATCAGATGTCACAGATGCACAGATTAAAGATAGGAAAAAAAAATTATGAATGGATTTATCTGATGTTGAGGTTAGGGGATTCTCTGGACTTGGTATACCACTGGTATGACAGTTCCCATCTTCTCAGTTCTGAGGGATTGCAATCAGAGGGGAGTGATTTAATTATTTTTGTGGTATAGCAGTCATCAAAAGTTGTGATGTTGTGACTCGCAGCATGTCGAGCTGTTGGCCTATCCATATTCATAATTTTAACATCATGTCTGTGGCCATTCATTCTGATATTCAGGCCTATGTACTGTGCTGAGCTAAGTTTACACTGTAGCTGGTATATGACATTTTTCGATGTGCAATTATGATGACCCTGTATTTTGAAGACCATTTTTGTTGTTTGGCTGTTGAAACTATTTGCTGAGATATATATATATATATATATATATATATCACTTTCACTTATGTACTTAAACAAGAATCTTACTTGGTATTTATGCTTGTTTAAGTACATAAGTGAAAGTGATAAGTGTATGCAAGAAAACAGTGTTGCATAACTACAAATATATATATATATATATATATATATAAATGGTATATACAGTTGAACCTCTATATAACGAACCTCCAGATAACGAAATCCTCTATATAACGCATTTTTACGTTGTCCCATGACATTTTAGAAGTTATACTGCTTATTTACCTCTATGTAACGAATTTCGGACCTTTCAATAACGAAGTTTTTTCTTCACTTCAAGTGAAGAAATGTAGTGTTGTATAGGCAGCTCACAATGCCATGGAGTAGGAAGGTCAACAAAATCAAGAATGGTAGGCGAAACATATATCGGCAATTGACTGTATGTTATACTTCGGTTCAGTTAAGAATGCAGTGACTCATCAATTAGGAATTCTAAGAACTCAGCATTTATAGATAGGCCTACTGTACAGGCCTACAATACATTTCCATCCTCCCACCATTTTCTTTTAACACTAATTTCACTGTTGCTAGCTCAGTTACTCAGTTTTATTCGTGCCATGAGGGTATCGTTCTGTGAAAAAATGTCAAAAAGATAGTGTTTAAGTGTAGCAGAAAAAGTGAGTGTTTTACGAGAGGTTGATGAAGGTGTAAAAAACTTGGATGTTGCAAAAAAATTCGGTATACCTTGGAGTTCGCTATCTACTATTCTAAAAAACCGGGATCAAATTCTAAAACAAAGTGTTACTCATGATTTGCAAAGAAAGAAAATGAAACTCTGTACATTTGACAATATCAATAACGCGATGATTAAATGGGTTACGGTAATGCGCGAGAAAAATCTTCCATTGTCAGGAAATCTTATTAAAGAAAAGGCTTTGGAATTTGCAGTATCATTAGGACACAGTGAATTTAACGTACGTAACGGTTGGATAGAAAAATTCAAAAACCGACATTGTTCAAAAAGTCATTTCGGGAGAAAGTGCTAGTGTTGATATTCCCACTTGTGAATTTTGGAAACGAAATGTGTTGGAAAAAGTTTTAAATGATTATGAACCGAAAGACATTTTCAATGCTGATGAGACTGGTCTGTTTTTTAAATGTTTGCCCAAAAAGACGCTAACTTTTAAAACCGACCCTTGTTTTGGAGGAAAAGGAAGCAAAGAAAGGATCACCGTATTAGTAGCAGCTAACATGTCAGGGACAGAAAAACTCAAATTGCTTGTGATTGACAAAATCAAATCTTCGCAATGTTTCCGTTCCGTCAAGTCCTTAAAAGTTGATTACGTGTTTAATAAAAAGGCGTGGATGACGAGCGAAATTTTCATTAAATGGATATTGGAGCTGGACAAGCAGATCTCCAAAGAGAAAACGAAAATTGCACTTTTTATCGACAACTGCTCTTCACCTCCGCATGACATCAATTCCAAACTGAAGAGTGTCAATGTGTTTTTCTTTCCACCAAATGTTACATTGATACTTCAACCACTCGATCAGGGAGTAATAAAAAATTTAGAGCTACACTACAGAAAATGAATTTTTAAAACGATTGTGATTACCGTAGAGAACAATGAAATCGTACCCAAAAACATTGTTAATCTAAGGGACTGCATCGCTCAATTGGCAAAAGTTTGGATGAATGATGTGAAGAAAACAACAGTTTTTAATTGTTTCTCCAAAGCTGGATTTAATTCGGTCACACATGAAGAGGACAGTGAGGACAACATGACTTTAAGTGAATTAAAAAAGCAATGGGGTTTTATGAAGAGTACAGAAAACGTTGCTGATGACGTTCCACTTGAAGATTTTATTTGTCTGGAAGAAGATTTGGCTGTTTCCAATTTTCCAGACATAACTCCAAAGTGTCCAGATGACACAAAAACTCAAATGAACTTTTGAAAGATGATGACGATGACTATGACGATGATTGTGATGAATCTGAAGAGAAGAACCCTACAGATCATGAAGTTTTACAAGCTTTCAAAATCATCAAGCGAGGATTTCAACTGAAAACTGGTGTACCAGCCAACATTTTTGATTGTCTGAATAAATGTGAAACATTAATTGAACGTGATGTTTTATTCAAACGCAAAGTGCAACAAAAAATTACTAACTTTTTCAAGTAAAACTTTGAAAACTAGAAACGATTTAAAAAGTAACTATACGAAGTTACTGTATTTACAGTACTGTATTGCTGTACATCGTATTTTATGTTTAATTTAATACAGTATTTTTTTCTCCGGATACGGTCTGTGTAGTGTATAAAACAGTTTGTGTTGTTTGAAATTGAATTGTGTATATAAAAATAAAATACTGATACATTGTGCGTATTCAAATAAAATCAGTATAGGCAGTTAATAAATGTAATACGGCTAATAAATAATACACTTACTAAATTATGGCCTACTGAGTTTGCTTCGATTAAATTCCACTAGGTTCAAGTCATGCTTCCTGAAAATGAATTGGTGAGTGTACTTATTTACCAGTAAGTTTTCATAAGCATTAGATAACTTATCATAGTAGCCTATACAGAGTAGACCCTATGAAAAATATTGAATATGGATATCTAATACAATGAAGAAACATTCTGAAAACATTAAAAAAAAACATTTTTAACAATTTGAATTTCAAGTAAATTGAGACATTATAAAACATTATCTTATATTAACATTGGCCTATTACACTAACTACGCCCGCAATATTATACTGTATCCCTTTTATTACCGCACTTAGTGTGGTATGCGTAATGCGGTAAGATCAGTAAGATTGGGTGGGAGCATACTTGACAAAACAATCTCTCAATAACGAATACCTCTCTACAACGAATTTTTCTTGGGATAATCGACTTCGTTATACAGAGGTTCTACTGTAAATATATATATATATATATATATATATATATATATATATATATATATATATATACAGTAAACTCCCGATTATCCATGGACGGATTAACCGGTTTGCGGATTATCCAGGGTCTGCCATTGTTTTACAAATATCCAATTTTTATTCTAATCAAATTACCAAACGGTGAATTACGATGTAAATACATATAAGGCTTAATAGATGTTAAGATGAAGGGAATAGATATGTAAATATGTACGTACTAATTTTTACATTGAAAGGGAAGCATCCCGACGCGGGCCAGCGAAATAAAAGGGGCGAGCAGATTACTGTATATAACAGACAATGACAAAATGCTTGGACTCCCGAAATCCTAATGTGTATCATAAGATTATAAACATATGTCAGCTAATCTCCGCTATAAATAGTCTAGGACATGAAATGTATGTCGTATACATTAACGATCTTTATGGTTTGTGACACACGTGACACAAGTAGACACTGTGCGACAAAATGGTTCTCAAGACACTTAGACAGCACATTAAAGCTGAATCAATGCTCACAAAAATACAGACGAAAGTGACAGATTTTTTTGTTAAAATAGAAAGTATTATGTGTAAAGGAAATTACATATGTACATACATACTTACTTTTGACATATACTTATGTACGTTTTGTAAATAGTTAGACATATAAATATACATGTTATAACCCGTCAAATACATCGACATTTTAAATTATTTTCTGTATTTAATTTGTCCTCTGAAGATTATTTGCATTAACTGGGGTCATTATTTGTGTAACTTATGGTATAATAATCGATTACCGATCGTTTTGCGTATTCTTTGTTCACAGCGGATTATCCGGGAAATTCGTTATCCGGCGTTACCGGGCCACCCTATTCCACGGATAATGGGGAGTTTACTGTATATATATATATATATATATATATATGCAGTTATTATTATTACTTGTAAATAATTTTTTCCACCACTAAGTGCAATAATTTTACCTTATGTAATGAGGCACCTTTCGGTCACTTGACCATTATTGAATCACTGAATTAATTTTCTCTATTTTTCTGATGTAGAGGTTCGGTCCGTGATGTTGGTATTACATGTTGACGTCATACATGTTTCTACTTCAGCCGCATGTATAATGTTTTTTACGTCGTCTGCATATGTTTCTATGTATATATATATATATATATATATATATATATATTATCAATGATTGTTATACCACCAAAATAATTAAGGCCCTCCCCCGTGATTGCACCTCTTCAGAGTTGAGAAGATGGGAGTTATCATATCAGTGGTACACGAAATCTAGAGAGCCTCCTAACCTCAACATCAAATAAAACTCCTTTTACCTTCCCCCTAACTTCTACCATTTTTAACAACTCCATTTACCTTCCTTCTGACAGACTATTAATATCTAGTTTCAAATAATCAATATTTATAGAAATCACATATAGCACCATATCATAAACTATAAATCTGTAAATCTGTGACACTTGGATATTTATACACATCTGTGGTTCACTTCAGTCTTTTCTTTTTCTCTTTTTTGATTGACAAAGATCTTTTTGATCAAAATATTTCAATAGTGTGATTAGTTTTTATATGTGTCTATTTATATATTTCCAAGGTACGTCTGTCAGTCTCCTATCTAGTCCACAAATTCCTATATATATATATATATATATATATATATATATATATATATATATATATATATATAGATTGATTTGTTTGTTCTAGGTCTTGGCCATATAAAATTTTGGAAAATGGCACAAACATTCACCGGTTTAAAGCTGCAAGGTGAACTTGGACGTTTTGGAAAAACTGAAATTTGTGATATAATTGGAATATTTGCTATGCCTGATGAAATAGTAAGTTTTAATTTGATGTCAAATAAATAAAAAAATGAAACGTTCTTCAGCATAAAATAACCATGTAATTTTGTTAAATTTGAGGTATTGCATTTTCTGGTTAAAATATGATTTTTAGTTGTTAAACTGAAGATTACATCAAACAGGAGGTAAAAAATCCTCTCTTTAAAGTGAAAAGAACCATAAATTTATGAATTATTAAAACGGTAAATAAATCTACCACTAAGACTAGAAAAGCAAAACTGATTAGATCAGTAATGACTATTGAGTACTAGTCATAATGCATCGGTGCACCCAGAATTTTGTCAAGAGGTGCCAAGGACAACAGAGGGGACATCAACTCCGTTGTAATATTCCCCCAAATCAATCAAGTTACTTTAATGCATACTTTGTTTTACTTTAAGGCGCAAACTCAACAACTGTGTATTTTAAAGAGAAATCTCTGAAGATTTTATAATTGGTACATTTAAATATTATTAACATTTTAATTTGCTAATTAATTAATGCTCCTAGTACTTCAGGCAGAAATAAAATTAAAAATATGTATTAATAACTCTAATTTATTTGTAGTTATATACGGCCTTTTACACTATGCCTTTTCCAATGAAGGATGACACGTCATTTTTTTTTTTTATAGGAGCCCAGACCCCCTTGGCTCCCCTTTGGTACTCCACTGTCATAATAAATATATTACATAAAATTATCAGCAGAGCTTATTTGGTGTCTTAGAAGAAATTTTATTATTTAAAAACACTAAAACTGAAACTTAATACAGGGTGTAAATAATAAATTACAGTTGATATAATTCGTTGTTTACAGACAATATTGCTGAAGAAATAATAATGATTATTGTGTAAGATTAAAATAATGATCTGAAAGTTTTTCGACAGATATAGACATTTTTGTAAAAAATGTTAGTTAACAAATAATTTGTTGAAGTTACGAGGTGTTTAAAAAATACCCAGAATTTTTATTTTTTGAAAAAAAGTATTTATTCATCTACATCGATATTGTCCCCTTCAAAGTAGTCCCCACTAGATATTATGCACTTATGCCAGCGCTTTTTCCAATTCTCAAAACACTTCTGGAACTCGATCTTTGGGATAGCTTTGAGCTCTTTCACCGATGCACTTTTAATGTCATCTATGCTTGTGAAACGACGACCCTTTAAGGTTTTTTTTTTATTTTTGGAAAAAGGAAAAAGTCACTAGGGGCCATGTCTGGCGAATATGGAGGTTGGGACATCATTACAGTGTTATTATTTGCCAAAAAATGACGAACAAGCAACGATGTGTGAGCCGGTGCATTATCGTGATACAAAAGTCTTGAATTGTTTTGGCAAAAAACTGGGCGTTTTCTTCGCACTGCTTCACGCAAATGGCGTTGAACTTGTAGATAGTACACTTTATTGATCGTTTGACCTTGTGGCAAGAATTCATGATGCACTATACCATTGAAATCAAAGTAAGCATAACCTTGACGCTCGACCGCACCTGCTGAGCCTTTTTCGGTCTTGGACAGCCAGAATGCTTCCACTGGGATGATTGAACCTTTGTTTTGACATCATATCTGTAAACCAATGTTTCGTCACCTGTTATAATACGTTTCAGTACTTCTGCATTGTCGCTAGTGATTCCTGAGCAACTTCCATTCGCCGCCAAAATTCAAAAATTTTGGGACAAATTTTGCTGCCACTCGTTTCATACCCAAAATGTTTGCAAAAATGTCATTGCATGAGCCAATCGATATGCCAACATCATCAGCGGCTTTTCTGATTGTGATTCGGCAATCATTCATAACCAATAGTTCCACTTTTTTCATGTTTTCATCGGTTGTTGATGTGCTGGGGCGTCCAGGGGGTTTGTCATCATCAACATCTTCACAACCATCTTGGAAACGCTTATACCACTCGTAAATACTTGTTTTTTTTCATAGCAGACTCACCATAGACCTTTGTTAACATTTTGCACAATTTGTTACACTTTATTTAATTTTTTATGAAAACAAAACAATACAAATTATTTGATCCATTTTTTGTAACAATCGAAAATCGACGAGCTCATGAAAATACGTCTAACCTTAGCGGTTTCCACAGATAAAGTAAACAATGAATACAGCTGAAAATTGTGTCATACTTCAACACAATAAAAAAAAATGTTGAAAATCGGACTCTCTAAACAAGTGAAATTTAAACATTCCTGGTATTTTTTTAACACACCTCGTCGCACATCTCTGGTTCACAAAGTTGTATAATTTTTAAGAATTTTATTTTTATAGATCACTGAAAGGAAAATATAGCTCTAATAATAATTAAACTACATTTAATATACTTTTTGTTAAGAATGTTTTAAAAAGTTTATATTTACAGGTATTATCTGGTAGCGAATGGGGAAATATCCTTGTGTGGGAAGGTGGGCTAATTAAGCTAGAAGTAAGGCAGCGATCACAAAGGACATGCCATATAGGTCCCATAAGTCAGATACATTACTGTAATAATACAAATCAGGTCACTACAATCGGTAAGTTTTAATAAGTTCATAAGTGTTATATCACTAGAATTTCACAATTATTTTATTTGCCCTTCTTTGAATAAACTTTTTGTGACTTAACTATAATAAAATTCTAATTTTTCCTAAGGCCAGGAAATCATATGATCAGAATATCTGAAAACGCCAGGGGATACAAAAGCTTTTTTTTTCTCAGACTGTGTAAGAGCCGTAAGAGTTTCTTTGGTATAAAGTCCTGTCCATTGCCATCAGCTGCTTTTTTCTGTTAAAGAGGATATATTGACTATATTGAACCCATTAGATTGGTCTTATATTATAGCAGTTGAAATTATCTAATATTAGCTTGTTATTGCTGTTCAGCATTTTGTTTTTATTTTAGGAGAGAGGTTTTGGATGTCTGCAGGAAAGATATCCACTTTTTCTGCTAGTTATAAACTGTAGCTTAACACTTTCAACACGACGGCGATATTGGTGATCTCATCAAAACTACTGTCTGTTTTTCGTTAACTTTCAGCTCTGTCGGCAGTGGAACGCTATGCGGGTTGCATAGCTTGTCGTAGCATCTAATTATCGAGCCCGTTGTTTTCATCTCAATAATTTTATTTCTAACATAATACATATTTATTGGTGACATCAGAACAGTGTATTAGACTTTAAAATATTGTTTTATTTATCGGGTCACAATTTAAAAAAAGAAATACAAATGATAAATTACTCTGTGACAAATAAGAAAACAAAATAAAAAAGACGCGTTAAATGGTTCAAACTAAAAAACACACACACACATATATATATATATATATTCTCCAAACTCTTCTGAAGCATTGACGTAAAAATCAAACCTTTATACAAACGCGTATCGACAGTAGAAAAGTTTCAATTAGCCTGGGAGTGAGCGTGCCAGTGAGCTCGCCGTATCTAAGAAAATAAGCTAGGAGCGCATTGGCACGCTCTCTGTACCTCGTAAGAGAACTCAGAGAGCGCCGGAATGCTAGCCGTGCTGAAAGTGTTAACTGACAATACTATTGGACTTTTAGTTTATTAACTGATTTGAAGTGCATCAATAAAAGTGTTGTTTTCTTTACATCAGATTTCAGTGTCGAGCAAGCAGGAAAACATCATACTTTGAAGGAGGCCAATTTCAGACTTCTTTTTGATCGAGGACAAGAATTCTTTTGTCTTTTGAATATGCATTTGCTGGAGAGAGAGACTGAGAACCGACAAATAATTTTTTTTGGGCATACTATTTTAAAATCATTTACAAAATGCGTATAAAATTGAAGCCAAATTAGCGCTTTACTGGTTTCTGAACTACTAATTAATGACTGAAATATTTTAAATTATTAAATAATATTATTATTTATATTTTTGTGTATTTAGGTGTGCAAATTTGTACTAAAAACAATTCCTGTGAGATTTTATTTCTAACTGTAGCCAGTATTGACTCTTCTAGAGAAATGTGGGAAGATATTCTTCTAAAATAACTCATTAGTTGTAGTTGTCAAGGGATCAACATGGGTAATTCTATGGGTAAACCTGTTTTAGTCCACAGAGACTAAGATACATATATCTTACAGTAAGAAGGGGAAAGGGGTCGGAAAGAAAATAATTCTGGTTGTAGCTCTCTAAACTATTCTTTATTGATATCAATAGTTTGATCATTGTATATTGTTTTATAGTCAACATTGTATGATATGTTATTCTTGTACCTTTGTGTGAGTTGATGATAAATTAAAGACGTTCTAGCAGTTTTTCGGGCTTAAACATTGTGTATCATGTGATAACATTCAGTGATTTTTTTTGGAAAAGTTTTAGTAAATTCAAGACACAAAAGTTTTGTTGGATGTTTTGCAAATACTAGGCTTATATGTTACGTTGTATTTTGTCATAAAAACACAAAATTTGTAAACAGTTATTTACTTGACAAATTGTTCTACTTGTTCACATGATCCACTACTGCTGAGAAATATCACTAAGTAATGTTTTTTTTTTTTTGCTAAGGACCATTCTACATGCTCAAGATGTTCAACCAAACAATTGCAAGTTTTAACATTTGTAATTTGTACTACTTTCCAGGGATGGATGGCTGGATAAAAATATGGACTTACAATACTATTGAAATGGCTGACCCTCCTGAAGATGATAGGTTTATTGACATGCATCCATTATATGAAATTCAACTTAAAGATGATATAGGCGTAGCGAAACTACGATCAATCATTAAGAAAAATGATAGCATTGATGATTTCGATTGGTTTGCCCAGGTACAAATTTTATAACTTGAGAATATGATAAAATTTTCAGTTTTAATAATTTTTAAAATATAAAAAAAACTTTAAATAAAAATTATTGTAAAAGGACAAGTTGATTTAGTGTTTTATGTCATTTGGAGATTTTCTATGTTTTTATTATATGTTCTAGAATGTTTTTTGTAGTGCACTGAATATGTTTCTTTGTTGTTGATGTGGAGATACTAGGTTGTGTTTAATGTTTGTGTAACTTTGCCTTGCTTCTATTATGAGGTTAGCAAAACATGTGTGTTATTTTAAATTAAGTTATATCTTATATGAATCGTTAAAAATTGCATTCCCTATGAAAAATGTGTTACAGCCTGTATAATCTAAGTTGTACATATTTTTGCTTTTAATCTTTTTTTTTACTTGTATCTAGTATATTGTAATTTGTTGTTTGTTTTGAATGCTGTTTTGTACCTGTCTTCTGGAGATTTTGGTGATCTTACTTGTAGTCTTGTCTATGTATATTAGTGAGATAAATTTTTCTTCTTATTATCTTGTTTATTGTTTGTGTTTTCCACTTTGTTCTTCGAGGGGGTGGTGTAAGCCAGAAGGTGTGATTATTTTTGTGGGTTGTGACAGAGTAAGGATAGTGTTGGAATTTGTAGAATCATCTGTATAAATCCAAGGTTCAACAAATACAGTGCCCTACACCACCTGCACAACATGTACTACTTTCAGTTGCACCCCCATCTCAGACTATGCTTGTGATGAGTTATTTCAGACCATGCTAACTCTTCCTATCTGAGTGTTAGACTTGTTTTCCAAACAATCTTCAGATAAACCTGCTATGTATTCCACAGGTAAATGCTGCCATCGAAACAATCACAATATAAAACTGAATTGTGCTTTACTGCAATTTGTAATTTGTTGTGACTGATAGGAACACTATTTGTTTTAAAAATAATTGTTCAATAATTAATGGGGTTTGGACACTCTTCTCAATGCAGTGATTTCAAATATCCATGGGTTACAAAAGGAAATAATTAAGATTTTTTGTTTGTTTTTGCCCATATGTAGACTTATTCATTTCTAACCAGGATTCAGGTAAGTATTTCGATTTGAAGTGCCTAGTTTCAAATTTTGGGTATATTTTATTACCAATTAAATTTGGTAAACATTTGGGACAGCATTTGGAGATTTACGTTATACTGAGAAAATGTACCACCCAGTTTTGCCATTAGTTATCAACTAGTGTGTTATTTATCCATTTCTGAGAGTTAGGTACCAATAACACCATTTAACTGTGGTAATTTCTTTGTTGATGTTGTCACCGGTCATTGGTATTTCTTTTAGTCTGTGTAGCACAGATAGAAAAGAAATCTGTGTTTATGTTGGAATAGGTGGTTTGAGGTGTTAAGTATAAGTCCAGTAGAACCTCTCTGATTCATCAACTAGTAGGTTATAGATGCCATCAGATGTCAAAATTTAATATTTTATGATAGCAATGGCAATATTTTACGGTAGGAGAATTTTTGAAGAAACATGATTAAAGATGCTACATTTAATATTTCACATGTATGGATTAACATTCCACATAGAACATTTACGTTGTGTTGGAACAAACTCTGGTCATATGGACAGGAAATCGACAAAAATGAAACTATGGATGATTTATATAGCTCAGATTTCAATTCAGAATTAAAAGGAATATGTCAAAGTAAACATGTGTGAAGAGTGTGAACTTTGCCCAGAAAATGAAGTGACTTATTATAGGGAGTTAGATAAAATGCTAATGAAATGCATTGGGTGGTATGAGAGAGAGAAAGAGACAGAACTAACGGAACTGTTACAATTAAGATAAATTTGGCAACTTGCAAAAGAAAAGGGAAAGCATTCTTTAGTATAAAAGAAATGACAGAATTTTTTAGTAACTAAAACATAAATAGACTTAATATACCGTATTCTTTCTTGCTAGTGTTATTGTTCTTATAAGGTAGTGTAATGTTTTTTTATGTCTTTTATGAAAATAGAGTAACATACTGTATTGTATTTGTACTTACAAACTATCCTGCAGGCTACTAGTGTTTTTGTAGTGTTGTTGAGGTTTTTGCCAATATGTTTACCCACAATTAAATGTTAATTTCACGACTTTAAAAACTCATCTTTTTCTTAAATTCATCACCTCCTCGGTCCCGAATGCGTTCTCAAATTAGAGAATGTATTCTACTGTGTGTCTGTTTTTTATTTTATTTAGATTAAGACCCTTAGATTTGCAACTGTTAAGACCAGTGAAACATTTGGTCTAATGGAGAAGCTATAATTACGACTTATACCTGCTAATACCTTATATAAACCTTTAAAACTTTGACTGTTACAGGATGCAAATGGGGGTATTTTCCATGTGTCTTTAAACCCATCTGACCCCAGGGAATATAAAAACCGCCTCTTTACATGCCATCCTGCCAAAGTAGTTGCAGTTGTAGCATCACCAGTCAGTCACTTTATTGCAACTTTGGGGGAAGAAGGCTATTTAAATATATACAATGTTTTGTTAAAGAATTTAGTGTTGCAGAGGAAGTTTTGTGCTGGTGGCAAATGTCTTGTATGGCTACCTCTTCATGTGAGTTTAGAACAATGATCAATACTTAAACATAATTATCACTTTAATACAGTAGAACTCCAATTATCAAAACTATTTGAATTGCTGATTATCCAAATTGCTTTCAGATTTGCAAAAACAAAACTAAGACAGACATGTACTGTGTCCTTCTAAAATAAAGAAAAATAATGATTCTTTCTGCATGCGCTATTGGCATTTTCTTCACAAAGATGGCAAAATAATATTTGGGGTCACATTATTATACTGATTCACCATCTCAGTGCAGTTCTGAATAATTGGCTGTCATCTGTCGCCAGGGGGCTGGCGCACTTTGAATGTGATTCCTTTTGATTAATCAGTCAGTGTGTCCTACTCTTTCGGTCTGTTGTTTTGTTTGTGATAAAACGAGCTGTCTTATCGTTAGCATATAAACTAATTATAGATCAATGAGTTAAAGGAGTTACGGGTAAACAGTTGGCTAAGATGTACAATATTTGACAATTAATGATTTCAGACATTAGAAGGAGGAAACTTACATTTTTAATCTTCATGTTAGTGCCTGAAAATGAAGTTGAAAGTTCTCCACAAAAATCAATGAAGGCAGCAAAAAACAAAGACTCAGAAGATTCCTCCTTAAGTGGTATTTGCAACAACGTTCTATAGGAAACCTAATATTGGGCTTGGTTCTTTGTGAAAAGTTCTCAACTCAGAAGCTTAAAAAAAATATAAGACTATAAAAAATATAGTTATCTCTCCCATTTGCAAAATACATACAATAAATAAATAATTAAAATTGTTCCTTTTTTAAAAAAAATCTTTGTTTATCCAAATTGGGCTCGGTCCTAATTGATTCAGATAATTGGAATTCTACTGAATATGTTTCTACAAATCATTTATCTACGACTTTTTAGCTGGCATCTATCTAATGCAACATTTTTAAATTTTACTTTATAAAATAGTTAAATGAAATTTTTTTCACTAACTGTTATAATTTCTGAAGTAACACATGTAAGTTATTAATATTGTTATTAAAAAGCTTTTTAAGAAATTTTAAAAAAAGCTTACTTCTTGGGGCGTGTTAGTTGTTTGGAAAGTTATTACTTAGAGGGTTAAATGGAGATTTTAAGTGTAATTTGTAACCAGATTCCATAGTACTCAGTTCAATTTAAAAAAAAATAAAATAAAGTTTTCCTTTAAAATTTAACATCTAATTAAATGTTAATAGAAATATTTGAACAAAATGTTAATCATGTGCTCTGTCTCAGGTGGAAAGTACTGGAACTGTGTTGGTGGGTGGTTTTACTGATGGGCAGGTTAGAGTAATTGTATTAACCATAAAACAGAGAAGGAGTGGTGTAGATAAGTCCCAGAGTTATATAAGCATTATACAGGTAATTATTCTTTACAAGATAATTTCTTTATTGTATTAAAATAATTTTTATTAAGATTTTGCTTAGTGAACCTTTCTAATATTAAAGTCTTCACTAAACACTTGTAAATATTTACAAACTTGCCTATAGTAGAACTTACTTATATTTGTTGAGGACGGCCGTTTCGGGAGATGTGTCCCATTGTCAACTCAGACGTAACTCAGTTACTTACCTAACAGAGTTACGGTCTAAGTTGACAATGGGACACATCTCCTGAAATAGCCGTCCTCATCAAATAAAGTAAGTGCTACTATAGGCAAGTTTGTAAATTATTTACAAGTGTTTAGTGAAAACAAGTAGCTCACTTGAAGATGGACTCAACAAATATTAAAGCCTTATAATACACTTGATCACATACTTATAAATATTGTACAAATTGATATGACAACAATATTGGAAACCGTTTAAATTAAAAAATGTGATAATAAAATGAAATTTTCAAAATCTGTAAAATATTGGTTTTAAGTATTGTAATAAAATTTGTAATAAATTGACAACAGTGTTGTTTCAAAAGTGTTTTTTCACAATTTTGTTGAAAGATCGTTTCTAGTTATAAACACTTTTTTTTATTAATAAATAAAAACATCATACTATTGTTGTAAAACGTTTAACAGTATTTTAGAACTATTTAAAAAATACTGAATTTTGTTTGTAGATCAGCAAGCCTCACATCAGTGCTGTCAACAGAATAAGCCTAAACTCAAGAGGCAGTATTTTGGTGACTGGAGGTGAAGATGCTACTGTATTTATATACACAATACAGTCAAAACATCCTTACATAGTATTGTTTCCAAGTGGGTATATAGATGTACCTGGTCCTGTTTCATACATTGAATGGAAGCCTAACTCCGTAAGTTATGCCACACCTTTTTCCTGCTAAAATATTTAACTTCTTATATTTTAATGGGATTTTGCTATTATTTCTATAGTAAAAATAAGTAGCTGTGGGATTTCCAAAAGTATTTTATAGCACAAAGTGCTAATTTTCAAGGTCATGCAGAATACACAAAACGTTTCTTATACAGACAAACTAAGAAAAAACTTAAAGATAGATATAAAGAACATTTTAATGAATATAAAAAGCCAGAAATTTATAAATCAAATTTTGCTAGTCATTGTATTAATAATAATCACTTATTTCCTAATATAGATAATATGATACTTATAAAAGAAATTAACAAAGGCCTGAGAATGAATATTTATGAAGCTTTAGAAATACATAAATATAATACTAATAATGAGTTGATAAATGAACAAATACAAGTAAAATCTAAATTCGATAATATATTCAGTGTTTATAATGTTAGGGCAGCAAAATAAAAAAATTTTAACAATATTGTAATTGATTTGGCATAACTATTTATTTGATCTAATTTGCACATATGTTAATTTTAATTGTTTAATATTCCTGATGATGTTGGTACTGTTAGCCAACGAAAAGCTTTGAATTGTAAATTCAAATATAATTCTTGTATTTGTATTTTGACTTTTGTTCTTTAATAATACACAAGAAAACATATTGCGATATATATATATATATATATATATATATTAAAACAACACAGGTTATTCAAATACAAGAATATTTATTATTTTAAATCCAAAGCTTTTCGTTGGCAAACAGTACCAACATCATCAGGAATGAAAATTACAATAATGTAAGCTATAGGCCTAAAACATATGTTTATTTAGAAATAGAATTGTTGCTAAATTTATACAAATTGCCCAATTTATTTTGTTGCTGTAACATTATAGACATTGAATATAGTATCAAATTTAGAATGTAATTGTATTTGTTCTTTTATTAATTTGTTATTATTATTGTGTTTATATATTTCGAATGCTTCATATATATTCATTCTTAATCCCTTATTAATTTCTTTTATAAGTCTCATATTTTCTATATTTGGAAATTGGTGCTTATTATTAATACAATGATTTGCAAAATTTGATTTATATATTTCTGGATTAATGTAGGCATTTAAATGTTCTTTATATCTTTCTTTTAATTTTTTCTTTGTTTGACCTATATAAGCTTTATTACAATTTTTGCATTCTAATTTATAAACACCTCCTTTTTCATGCACATTAATTTTTTTATTATTGTTATTTATTATGTTTATTATTTTGTTATTAGTTTTGTATGCAATTTTGATATTTGTATTTCTAAATAATTTGGTGATATTTTTTATTTCATGGCCTATAAATAAAAATGAAGTCCATATTGTATTATTATTATTATTGCAAATTAAATTATTATTTTGTTTATTAAAAATATTATAATTAAGTTTGTCAACAGTTTTCTTTTTATAACCGTTTTCTAATGCAATTTGATAAATTATGTTTTTTTCTTTTATTTTATTTTCTTCATTCATGGGTATTTTATGCATTCTATATAATAAGTTATATAAAGCAGCCATTTTTTGATTATATGGATGATTAGATTTATTTGGTATAATTTGGTTTGTGAAAGTTGGTTTATGGTATATCATATATTCAAATTTTTCATTTTTTCTTATTATTGTTAAATCTAGAAAATTTATTTTGTTATTTGTTTCAATTTCATAAGTAAATTTGATTTTATTATTAATTTTATTTATTTTATCCAAAATATTTGTTAAATTTATATTATTATTGTTTGATATATACATTCCATCATCTACAAAGCGAACCCAATAATAACCATTTTTATCATATATTTTTATAATTTCATTTATTTTATTATCTAATTGTTGTAAAAATATTTCAGATAATATATTTGATAATGGCGAGCCCATAGCAAGACCATCTTCTTGTTTATAAATTTTGTCATTATATGAAAAATAATTTTGATTTAATATTATTTTGAGTGTATTTAAAATTTCTAATGTTAATTTTTGATCTTTCTCGTGTTCCAATTTAGATTTTATAATTTCAAGAGTTTCATTTATAGGTATGTTTGTATACATATTTTTTATATCTAATGATATTAATTTTGTATTTTCATTAATTTTAATTGCATTTAGTTTTTCAATAAGATTAATAGAATTTATTATAGTATGATTATTATTTAGTTCTATTTTTTCTTTAAGAATATTTACCATAACCTTTGATATTTTATAAGATGGAGCATTTATAAAATTTATTAGTGGTCTTATTGGTTTATCTATTTTATGTAATTTCACAAGTCCATTCAATATTGGAATTTTTGGATTATCATTTATATAGTTGCTAATTTTATTTTTATTGAATAATGTATATGAAGATTTTATAATATTTTTAATTTTATTTTGAAATTTATTTGTGGGATCTTTATATATTTGACAAAATTGATTATCATTTATGTATTTTTCTGTTTTTGTTATGTGCTCATTTTTATCAATAATGACAATAGCATTACTTTGATCTGCCTTTACTGTAATAAGATTATTATTTTGTAATTTTTGTTTTAAATCTTTAATTTCTGAATATTGTTTCTTATGTGTTTTATTAACTGTATTTTTTTTAATCAATTTTTTAATTTCATATGCTGCTTCGATTCTGGCATTTTCTTGTAAGCTTGTATTTAGTTTACTAATAGCTAGTTCTGTATCTACTATAATATTATTAATATTATTATTTATGTCTGTTTATATATTGGTTTTATTGTTTTCAAGTAGTTTTATTTCATTATTATTAAATCCAGTATTTAATAGATTAACTACATTAGGGTGAAAATTATGATATTTAATTTCAGGTACATCTTTTATTTGTTTTTCTAACTTCAAATTTTTAAGTTTTTTGTTTATTCTATTTATTTTTATATTTCTAATTTTATTTATAAATAAATTGATTTTATTATATTTTTCTTCCCATTTTATGTTATGCATAATAGAAGCTAATTTTATATGTAGCTTATATATTTCAATTGTTAAAGTATTTTTCTTTTGATACAAGTTTTTAATTTCATTCTTAACCCATAATTTTTCAGCTTGTTTACATGTTTTTTGAGCTATATTATTTTTGTTTTTTATTGTAATTTTTGCGTATTTGGGAATTATATTATTTATAATACATTGTTTATTAAATTATATATTACAGTTAGTATTCATTAGTTGAATTTTACGTTTTTCAAATAAATTAATGTCTTTTGTTAAGGCAACATTACAATTATTAATAGAAATCATTTTAAAATATATTAGTATAGAATAGGCTGTATTATATTGTAAATGTTTGCTTCTAGTTGTATATTTTAAATATTTGTTTGATCCAGTATCAATTTGTAAAGATGAAAATGTTCAGTATAAATACTTTAGAAATGATAAAAATTATATATCTTGAGTTGTTTATAATATCTTTTTCAAATATATGTAATAATACACACAATTCTAGATATTTGATCAATTAATCAGTATGTTAAATATTAAATATGTTATCAAAATTTTTTTGAATTAATAATCAAGTCTCAAATCTAACCTACAATTATAACACTTACATTGATTGCACAACACTTTTTATATAACCCTGTAAGGTAAATTTTATATAAATATAAAATACGTTTTCTTGTTTAATAATTTAAAACAACACAGGTTATTCAAATACAAGAATATTTATTATTTTAAATCCAATAATATAGTAAGCTGCTTTATATAACTTATTATATAGAATGCATAAAATACCCATGAATGAAGAAAATAAAATAAAAGAAAAAAACATAATTTATCAAATTGCATTAGAAAACGGTTATAAAAAGAAAACTGTTGACAAACTTAATTATAATATTTTTAATAAACAAAATAATAATTTAATTTGCAATAATAATAATAATACAATATGGACTTCATTTTTATTTATAGGCCATGAAATAAAAAATATCACCAAATTATTTAGAAATACAAATATCAAAATTGAATACAAAACTAATAACAAAATAATAAACATAATAAATAACAATAATAAAACAATTAATATGCATGAAAAAGGAGGTGTTTATAAATTAGAATGCAAAAATTGTAATAAAGCTTATATAGGTCAAACAAAGAAAAAATTAAAAGAAAGATATAAAGAACATTTAAATGCCTACATTAATCCAGAAATATATAAATCAAATTTTGCAAATCATTGTATTAATAATAAGCACCAATTTCCAAATATAGAAAATATGAGACTTATAAAAGAAATTAATAAGGGATTAAGAATGAATATATATGAAGCATTCGAAATATATAAACACAATAATAATAACAAATTAATAAAAGAACAAATACAATTACATTCTAAATTTGATACTATATTCAATGTCTATAATGTTACAGCAACAAAATAAATTGGGCAATTTGTATAAATTTAGCAACAATTCTATTTCTAAATAAACATATGTTTTAGGCCTATAGCTTACATTATTGTAATTTTCATTCCTGATGATGTTGGTACTGTTTGCCAACGAAAAGCTTTGGATTTAAAATAATAAATATTCTTGTATTTGAATAACCTGTGTTGTTTTAATATATATATATATATATATATATCGCAATATGTTTTCTTGTGTATTATTAAAGAACAAAAGTCAAAATACAAATACAAGAATTATATTTGAATTTACAATTCAAAGCTTTTCGTTGGCTAACAGTACCAACATCATCAGGAATATTAAACAATTAAAATTAACATATGTGCAAATTAGATCAAATAAATAGTTATGCCAAATCAATTACAATATTGTTAAAATTTTTTTATTTTGCTGCCCTAACATTACAAACACTGAATATATTATCGAATTTAGATTTTACTTGTATTTGTTCATTTATCAACTCATTATTAGTATTATATTTATGTATTTCTAAAGCTTCATAAATATTCATTCTCAGGCCTTTGTTAATTTCTTTTATAAGTATCATATTATCTATATTAGGAAATAAGTGATTATTATTAATACAATGACTAGCAAAATTTGATTTATAAATTTCTGGCTTTTTATATGTATTAAAATGTTCTTTATATCTATCTTTAAGTTTTTTCTTAGTTTGTCCTATATAAACTTTATTACAATAATCACATTCTAATTTATATACACCGTTTTTTTCATGCATATTAATAATATTATTATTATTCATTATATTTATTAATTTATTATTAGTATTAAAAGCGAATTTTATGTTGCTACCTTTAAACAATTTTGTGATATTTTTTACTTCATTACCAAAAAATGTAAATGAAGTCCATATGACATTTTCATCATTATTTTTGTAAATTAGATTATTATTTTGTTTCTTTAAAATATTATAATTAAGTTTATCAACAGTTTTCTTTTTATAACCATTCTCAATTGCAATTTGATAGATAATGTTTTTCTCTCTTATCTTGTTTTCATTATTCATAGGTATTTTATGTAATCTATGTAATAAATTGTATAATGCAGCCATTTTTTGATTATACGGATGGTTAGAATTATTAGGTATAATTTGGTTAGGTTGTGTCGGTTTACGATATATGTTAAATTCAAATTCATTAATATGTCTTATAATTGTTATATCTAGAAAGTTGATCTTATTATTTTCCTCCATTTCATAAGTAAAATTAATATTTTTATTTATCATATTTATTTTATCTAAAATAGTTATTAAGTTTATACCATTATTATTAGATACATACAATCCATCATCTACATATCTAAACCAATAACCGTTTTTATCAAATGTCTGTATAATTTTATTTATTTTATCATCTATATATTGTAAAAATATTTCAGATATTATATTCGATAAGGGAGAACCCATGGCAAGACCATCTTCCTGTTTGTAAATTTTATTATTATATGTAAAATAATTTTGATTTAATATTATTTTTAATGTATTTATAATTTCTAATATTAATTTTCTATCTTTTTCATTTTGCTCTAATCTAGATTTTATAATATTGAGAGTCCCTTTTATAGGAATATTTGTGTACATATTTTTTATATCTAATGATATTAATTTGGTTTTATTATCAATATTAATTATTTTTAATTTATCAATAAGGTTAATAGAATTACTTATGGTATGATTATTATTTAGTTTCATTTTATCTTTAAGAATAGATGTTATGATTTTAGATATTTTATAAGAAGGGGCATTCATAAAATTTACTAATGGTCTAATTGGTTTCTCAATTTTGTGTAATTTAATAAGTCCATTCATTATTGGTATTTTTGGATTATCGTTCATATAATTACTAATATTATATTTATTAAATAATTTATAAGAAGATTTTATTAAATTTTATATTTCATTTTGATATTTCTTTGTAGGATCCTTATATATTTCACTAAATTGATTTTCATTTATGTATTTTTCTGTTTTATTTATGTGTTCGTCCTTATCAATAATTACAACAGCGTTACTTTTATCAGCTTTTACTGTAATTAGATTGTTATTTTGTAGTTTATTTTTTAAATCTTTAACTCCTAAATATGTTTGTCTATGGGTTTTATTAATTTTATTAGTTTTAATTAATTTTTTTATTTCATGAGCTGCTTCGATTCTGATACTATCTTGTATATTTTCATTTAATTTACTAATGGCTATTTCTGTATCTATTATTATATTATCAATATCTTTATTTATGTTTCTTTTTATATTGATTTTATTATTTTCAAGTAGTTTTATTTCGCAATTATTAAATTTAGTATTAGATAAATTAATAACATTAGGGTGAAAGTTATGATATTTAACTTCAGATATTATTTTCATTTGTTTTTCAAGTTTTAAATTATTTAGTTTTTTTGATATATTATTTATTTTTATATTTCTAGTTTTATTTATCAAGAAGTTAATTTTATTGTATTTTTCTTCCCATTTTATACTATTCATTGTAGAAGCTAATTTTAAATGTAATTTATATATTTCAGTAGTTAAAATGTTATTGTTTTTTATATAAATTTCTTATTTCATTTTTAACCCATAATTTCTCTGCTTGTTTACAAGTTTTTTTGGCAGTATCACTTTTGTTTTTTATTGTAATTTTTGCGTATTTTGGAATAATATTGTTTATAATACATTGTTTATTAAAATATATATTACAATTTGTGTTCATTAACTGAATTTTCCGCTTTTCAAATAAATTTAAGTCCTTTGTTAAGGCAGCATTACAATTATTAACTGATATTATGTCAATATATATAAAAATTATTACAATAATATGAAATAATAATAATATAATAAATATATTAAATTGTAATATAGTAAAATACCAAAAAATATGTAAACAACTTATAAAAAATAAACAAATATGGAACTTAACCTCAAAAAATACATTCACTTCTAATTCACACAAAATACAACCCTGTAAGGTTATAGATATAAATATCGCAATATGTTTTCTTGTGTATTAATAAAGAACAAAAGTCAAAATACAAATACAAGAATTATATTTGAATTTACAATTCAAAGCTTTTCGTTGGCTAACAGTACCAACATCATCAGGAATATTAAACAATTAAAATTAACATATGTGCAAATTAGATCAAATAAATAGTTATGCCAAATCAATTACAATGTTGTTAAAATTTTTTTTATTTTGCTGCCCTAACATTACAAACACTGAATATATTATCGAATTTAGATTTTACTTGTATTTGTTCATTTAGCAACTCATTATTAGTATTATATTTATGTATTTCTAAAGCTTCATAAATATATATTCTTGTATTTGTATTTTGACTTTTGTTCTTTATATATATATATATATATATATATATATATATATATATATATATATATATATATATATATAATATATATATATCGTGATATTTCATGTTGTCCATTATTTTTCCGTTGCACTGACTTTATGAAGTTATTATTATTATTAGTAAATAATTTTTTTCCCACCACTAAGTGCAATCATTTTATCTTATGTGATGAGGCGCCTTTCAGTCACTTGACTATTGTCGAATCACTGATTAATTTTTCTCTCTTTTTCTAGTGTGGATGTTCGGTCCGTGATGTTGGTATTTGTTGACATCATACATATTTCTTCTTGAGCCGTGTGTATAATGTTTTTAAATAGTAGGTTGTCTGCATATGTTGTCTGTAGGTTCATTAATTGTTGTGTATGTTTTTTATAAGTGTGGTATTTTTCTAGTGAGTTTAGTTATATTGGGTTATTATTTATTTCTAGTATGGTTAGGTTATTTTCGTAATTTGTTATTTCATGTTTATGTGATATTAGGTGTGCTGCAACATTTGATGCTTTTGTATTTTTATTCTTGAATGCTCTGTAATGTTCTTCAGATCTTATTTTAAATGATATGGTTGTTTTCCCTATGTAAACAACATTATAATAACCCATGTAACAACCCTATAAGAAACAACATTAACAATAAAATTAACTTAATAAAAACCCCAAAAAATAAAAATCAAAACAATATATAAACAAAAAAAAAATTATGAAAATCAAAGAAAAACTAGAAAACAACGACTACGAAATATTAAAATCAGATAAAACAAACACGCCAGTAATAATAGAAAAAACCAAATACATCAATTCAATGACTAACCACATAAAAAAAATAAATACGAACAAATCCCAAACCCAACTAACAAATACCTTGATACAATAAAAAACCTAATAGCCACACACAGAAATACTCTATACTATAACTATAAATTAAAATACCACACAAAACTTCACCCATTCAAACCATGTGCACCAATATTAACAGGCATACCTAAAATCCACAAACCCAACACACCATTTAGACCACTAAAAAATTTCAAAACAGCACCATCTTACATAATTGCAAAAATACTAGACAAAATAATAAGATCTAAAATACATATCAACAACACATACAATATAAAAAAATTGATACAAAATAATTAATAAAATAAAAATCATAGAAACAAACAGCAACACAAAAGTAATAAGTTATGACATAAGCAACATGTACCCTACTATCCCAATAGAAGAAACCATAGAAATAATAAAAACCTAACTAATACATAATAACAAAAAAGAAAACATAATAAATACTATCATTACACAAACCAAGCACATATGTAACCAAAATTACTTCCAATTTAACAATAAATGCTATAAAGAAACGACTGGACTCCTTAAGGGATCACCTACATCATCAGTCATGTCAGAAATATATCTACAACACTTTGAACAAATAATAATTAAACCTGTACTAAACACACATAATATTTTACTATGGACAAGGTACGATACTATGTACGTAGACGATATACTTGTAGTATACCAACCTACCATTCACAATGAACACATCATAATACTAAACAAATTAATTACATACAACAAAAACATACAATTCACCCTTGAAACAGAAACAAACAGAGCAATTAACTATATTGACATTACATTAAATATCAATAATAATAAAATAGAAACTATAGTACACAGAAAACCAATGTCCAACAACACCACAAGACACTACAAATCTAACCATCCCTGGACACACAAAATTAACACTTACAGTAACATGGTAAATAAAGCAATAAAATACACAAAAGATAAACAAAAATTATATGAAGAATTAGATAACATTACAAAAATAACAATAGAAAATGGATACAACAAACACCTTATAAAAAACATATACATTACATTTACAAAAAAACCTAACCTCAACAAAACACTACAACCTGAACACAAAAATAATAAAAATAAAAACATCCACCTTAAATATAAATACACCAATAACAAAGTATAAAAAATAACAAATATATACAACAACAAATACTATACTGCAACATACAAACCAAATAACAAAATAATAAAATATCTTAACAATACAAACCACAAAACAAATACAGAAAAACATAACCTATCAGGAATTTACAAAATTACGTGTAATGACTGCAACGTATTTTACATACGTAAAACAACCAGGTTATATAAAATAAGATTTGAAAAACATTACAGAGCATTCAAAAATAAAAATACGTAAGCATCAAATGCTGCAGCACACCTAATATCACATAAACATGAAATAACAAATTTCAAAAATAACCTAACCATACATGAAATAAATAATAACCAAATAGAACTAAACACATTAGAAAAATACCACATTTATAAAAACATACACAACAATTTAATGAACTTACAGATAACATATGCAGACGACGTACTATTAAAAAAACATTATATGCGCGGCTCAAGAAGAAATATGTATGACGTCAACAAATACCAACATCACAGACCAAACATCCACACCAAAAAAATAGAGAAAAAATAATCAGTTATTCGACAATGGTCAAGTGACCGAAAGGTGCCTCATCACATTAGGGAAAATTATGGCACTTAGTGGTGGGAAAAAAATTATTTACAAGTAATAATAATAGCTTCATATATTATAACATAAAGTACGAGGCTTTAGAGTAATTTCAGTTAGTAGCAAAAATAATTATCTGTAGGATTAAGCAAAGAAGACAGAAATAGTTTGTAAAGTGCCGATAAAGCAGCTACCATTTCATTATTCTTTTCGAGGAAAGCTATAAACTGTGTGCCGGCAATTTGACAATAGAAGGGTTCAAACTTATTAAGACAGGAAAATCCACTGACCGATATAACCTGGGAAAATAACTCGGTACCGTTAAGTTGGGCTAATTGTGGAACTGTGGGAAACTACAAGGAACATATTGGTAGAGGGAGGATTAGGGATTTTCAATAAAAACTAAATGATCATGAGAATTAGGGGAAGTTTTGAAGGGAACTCCAGAAGAAGGCAGACGGATTGGTGGGGACAAAAGATGCAGTGTTGTAAAACGAGTAATTAGTTAAATTAAGTAAAGAGTTGTTTTTGTTTATAAGAAAAATTTTAGAAGAGCAACGTACAAGTTTTTTTAAGTATTAAGAAAGTAAGTTTTTGTGTCAAGTGTAAGCACAGAAGGTAACCACGGCCAAGATTCCAGGAGCTCTACAAAAACTATAAGTATTAATTGGATATACGTGTAGCCAACAGATTTATATTTTAGTTAAGTTTGTTCAGAACAAATTTTAATTTCATTACAATTTATCAAAATAAAAAAATGTTTCACCATTTCTAATTTAAGAAGCAAAGTTCCCGTATTAGCGACCCGAGAGCAACTATAAAATTTTAATACTGAATTTATTATCTTTGTTATGTTATTTTATTAGAAATCTAAAGCCTCAAAGTCCAACTTTTATAATTGTAATGTTAGTTAAGTTATCAATCCTGTCACTGCAAAATATTAATATAAATTTGGTATAATTTGTAAAGAAATAAATGCAAGTGATGTTTAAAATTTATAAGATTGTTAATTCTTTATAAACCTGAAGGTGTGACATTAGATAGGTAAGGTAAATAAATAACATTAAAAATAAATTATAATTATAACAAAAGTTAAGTTATAATATATATATTGTAACGTTTTATATATAAACCACTAAAACAATAAATAACAAACAAGAATTCGGAATATATTATAAGTGAATTAGAAATGGCTAAACAGAAAATGTAAACACTTGAGCAATAACCTAAAAAAGGTTATGATACAATATTAAAACCACATTTAAAGAAGACAGCACACAATTATAAATATAAGAACTCAACATTAAGAAAGAAATTTACAAGACATGAAATTATTGCATATAGTATCAAAACGTAACTGTTCATGAAAGGAGATGAAAAATCAAATATTCAGTGTGTTATTTAACACATGTTTCAACAATAAAAAAAAGGTTTTATCCTTTTTCTCTAGAGTCTCAAATAAGAAATATTCATTAAGAAATAGGGAGCCTTGGTACTGGAAGCTAAACTTATTTGTCCAGAAATTTTATTAGAGGAAGAATTTGAATATTAAGAAAGCTAGCATAAGTAAAAGTTAATAGAAGCTAATATTAGTGTAATATTAGTAATAAGTACAGTGGTAAAAGAAATTTGATTATAAAATAAATTCAAAGGCTATAAATTTGAATTAGAACAATAAGTCTCAGCTAAATACTAGATTAAGGGAAACTTGTAATTATTATTTAAGTAAATATTGTAGAACCATTCTTATAAGCAAAATCAGTTAATTTAATTCATTAAAAAACATTTTAATATTCTTTTCAAAACTAATAACTCCAGGCATAGGAATTTCTTTTCTAAAATTTATTAAAGAGTTAATTGCATAAACCAATTTTATTTTGTAACTAGAAGTGCTGAATAGATTTATAATAATTAATACTCACCGAATAACCTGGGAGAAAAAGAATTGTGCTATTTAATTAAATTAAATTAATACAAAGTGTATTTAAAAAATGTTGTAACTAGAGTAATCAAAGACAAATTAAAACAAAGAATAATTGAATTAAAAGAAAGTGTTCATTATTTATTACTATAAATGATATGTAATAAAATATAAAAGTAATAAAAAAAGGAATCTAAATTTTACTGTTAGGGTTACAATTATTTTGTAATTCTAACTAGCGCCCAGCAACTTATTGTACCCTAAGGATAATTATTCAAATTTGTTTTATTATAAAAACATTATTATTACAATTTGACTACCACAAGGTGGAGCAGTTGTATTAAAGAAATTATGTTCATTTACCATAACTTATAAGAATATTACAATATATATATATAAATATATATATATATATATATATATATATATATATATATATATATATATATATATATATATATATATATAAGTGTTTATGTAATATATAAGTAATAAATTGAGTACGTATATTTCTTAATAGGGGACACTGTAACGTTTTTTTTATATAAACCACTAAAACAATAAATAACAAACAAGAATTCAGAATATATTATAAGTGAATTAGAAATTGATAAACAGAAAATGTAAACACTTGAGCCATAACCTAAAAAAGGTTATGATACAATATTAAAACCACATTTAAAGAAGTAACAGCACCAATTATAAATATAACAACTCAAGATTAAGAAAGAAATTTACAAGACATAAAATTATTGCATATAGTATCAAAACTTAACTGTTCATGAAAGGAGGTGAAAAATCAAATAATCAGTGTGTTTTTTAACAGATGTTTCAACAATGAAAAAAAGGTTTTATTCCTTTTCTCCAGATTCTCAAATAAAAAAAATTCATTAAGAAAATATTGAACCTTGGTACTGGAAGCTAAACTTAGTTGTCCAGAAATTTTATTAGAGGAAGAATTTGAATATTAAGAAGCTAGCCTAAGTAAAAGTTAATAGAAGCTAATATTAGTGAAAATATAAACAAGTTTAGTGGTGAAAGAAATTTGATTATAAAATAAATTTAAAGTTTGTTGATTCCATCTTCACGTGAGCTACTAGTAATCACTAAACACTTTTAAATGTTTTAACTTGCCTATAGTAGCACTTACTTTGTTTGTTGAGGACTGCCGTTTCGGGAGATGTGTCTCTTTGTCACTGAGTTACGGTCTGAGTTGACAAAGGGACACATTTCCCGAAACGCCCGTCCTCAACAAACAAAGTAAATGCTACTATAGGCAAGTTAAAAGATTTAAAAGTGTTTAGTAAATTTAAATTCTATAAATTTGAACAAGAACAATAAGTCTGAGCTAAGTACTAGATTAAGGGAAACTTGTAATTAGTATTTAAGTAAATATTGTAGAACCATTCTTATAAGCAAAATCAGTTAATTAAATTCATTAAAAAACATTTTAATATTCTTTTCAAAACTAATAACTCCAGGCCTAGGAATTTCTTTTCTAAAATTTATTAAAGAGTTAATTTTAAAAAGAAATTTTGAACTTTTGTTTGTGTGAGAGGTAAGCAACATTTCAAGTATGTCTGACGATGAGAATAAATTTGAGGGGGGGGGGAAGCAAGAAGGACTGACAAAGGGGAAGAGTTAAGAAAATTGAATAAAAAAAGGAAGAAAGAGAATTTAGAAGAGGCAGCTAAAGGAAAATATGTATATTTAATGGAACGGGAGGAAAGTGAACAGATAGAAATGAAAAAACGGGACAGTATATTAATAATAGGAACTTAATTGGAAGGCACAGATATGCCAATAGAAGATTATGAGGTGGAGACCCAAAAAGAGTAGGAAATTTGGGAAGTATCAGAAAATAGAGATGGGAGGAGAGAAAATAATTGGGACAGGAACTCACATGAAGATAGAATGATGAGCTTTCTGAGGGAGATGAAAGAAGATATAAGTAGAAAATTTGAAGAGAGTAAGAAGGAAATGAAAGAGGAAATGAAGAGGTTAGATAAGATTGATGAGATGAAAGAAGAGATGAACAGAGGATTTGCCTCAAGTAGGTTGGAAATGGACAAGAAATTCGAAAGACTAAAGGAGGAAAATAAGAAAATAATTAAAAATATGAAACTACAAGTACAGGAAGAGATGAGATTAATTGTAAAAACTATAAGGTAAGACTTACTAAAGGAAAAAAATATATGAAAGAAGAGTTAGGTAAAAGAATCGAGGAAAATAAAGACCAAGTCTTAAACCTTGAACCAAGATGGGTGGACACTGAAATTCAAGTAGAGAAAAATAAAGATAACATTGATAAAATTAATTTAGAGGTAATAAGAGGAAAACAATTGATGAATGAGAAAGTTTACCAGATATATGAGCGAGTAAAAAAAATAGAAAAAGATGGAAGTAATAGGAACGAAGCCATAAAGGTAATACAAGTATCATGTGGAAGCCAAGAGGAAGTACCGAAATTCAATGGTAGTGGTAATCCAATGGAGTTTCTGAAACGGTTCGAAAGCTATATGATACAAAAGATGAATTGCAACCTGAATGAAAGGATAGATGAGAGCTGGAAAGGAATAATAGACAAGGCATCGGAGGCAGGAGCTGCTAGATGGCGGGAGTCACTAAGAGAAGAAATAGGTGACTACCCAGAATGGAGAGAGAGATTTGTGAATAGATATTGGGGCAGGGAGATACAGGAAAAAATAAAAGAGAGAATTGAGATGGAAAGATATAGAGTGGGAACTGGAGTGAGTCGAGCTGATTATTTTATTGAAAGGGTTGTGATCTTAAGGAACATGACACCACCACCATCTGAGGAGGAGATCGTAAGAAGATTAATAAGGCATTTCAACGAAAAATTACAGATAGCTAGAAGGATGCAAAACATCAATAATATTAGAGAAATGGAGCGATTGTTGAACGAGGAAGATATTGAGGAGAGAAATGTAAATATCAGATGGAGAGATAGGGGACAGTAGAATAGGCCACAGAATAATTTCAAACAAAGGGCTAGAAATATAACAAATTATAAAGAAGAGAGAAATACAACATACAGAGGAAGATATGGACCTGAACAAAGGGGACCAAGTAGGCCAGTTGAATATAGAGGGGAATATAGGTCTAAAGTGCAATTTACGAATCAAAGGGTAGAAACACATATGCAGAAGGAACCAGAAAGGAAGTTCGTTCATACAAACGTGATAAAAAGAAATCCATACCAGAATACTTATGGCAAGAGTGAGAGTAGGGAACCGAATAAAGAGGTTAACAGAATTGAAAAGATATTATAATATGAGGGAGATGTCGCATGAACAAACCCGACAATACAAACTAACCGAACATGACCAATGAATAAATACAGAATAAGACTAAAAAACTACTGGATGTAACTAAGAGGGGAGAGATGGATTTGACTAAAATAAATAAAAATAAAATATGGTTAATTAATGAATTTATAGAATTGAAGGGGAGATTGGAGCAATAGAATTATGTCATTTAATTTAGGTGAGTTAGAGGAGGAGGTAATATGATAATTATAAAATAATTGAATTGCGTCGAATTAATAAAAAATAAAAATATATTATGTATGTAATAAGCGAACTACGTAATAAGATGAAAGAAAATGATAAGAGATATAAGAAAATTCTTATATGTACTAATAAGGAGAATTTGAGCTTAACTATGAAAGAAATACTTAATAAGAGACAAGTGGGCTATTACCACAAAACTAAAAGTAGCAACAACTAAATAAAACATTCAAAAATAAGAATCTATTGGATGGATGAGTGACATGGATGTATATATGAACCCAGATTTAATGAATAATGATGTATAAGTACTTGTAATGAAAGAAATGCTAGATATAAGTAAAGAAATATGTATGTAGAATAAGAAAAATGACTTAATCACTGATAATTAATTAAAAAAATAATAATAAAATAATTGACTTTTTGTTATGATAATTGTTAATTAATTTGTTATATGTGTTAGGAGAGGTGATGTAATCAAAGTTTTGTTTTTGTTTTTTTGTTAATTGTATTGAATAAGACTCTAATAGTGAGTTTAAAAAAAGAAAATATATTATTCAAATGAAAAAAATAAAATATATAAACAGTGATTGACAGTTTAAGTGACTTTAGATTTATGGAAGTAATTTTGTTCTTATAAAGTTTTATTATTTTTTTTCTTAATAAGGGACACTGTAACGTTTTTTTTTATATAAACCACTAAAACAATAAATAACAAACAAGAATTCAGAATATATTATAAGTGAATTAGAAATGGATAAACAGAAAATGTAAACACTTGAGCCATAACCTAAAAAAGGTTATGATACAATATTAAAACCACATTTAAAGAAGAAACAGCACCAATTATAAATATAACAACTCAAGATTAAGAAAGAAATTTACAAGACATACAATTATTACATATAGTATCAAAACTTAACTGTTCATGAAAGGAGATGAAAAATCAACTATTCAGTGTGTTATTTAACAGATGTTTCAACAATAAAAAAAAGGTTTTATTCTTTTTCTCTAGAGTTTCAAAGAAGAAAAATTCATTAAGAAAAAAGGGAGCCTTGGTACTGGAAGTTAAACTTAGTTGTCCAGAAATTTTATTAGAGGAAGAATTTGAATATTAAGAAAACTAGCCAAAGTAAAAGTTAATAGAAGCTAATATTAGTGAAAGTATATACAAGTATAGTGGTGAAAGAAATTTGATTTAAAAATAAATTTAAAAGGCTATAAATTTGAATAAGAACAATAAGTCTCAGCTAAATACTAGATTAAGGGAAACTTGTAATTAGTATTTAAGTAAATATTGTAGAACCATTTTTATAAGCAAAATCAGTTAATTCATTAAAAAACATTTTAATATTCTTTTCAAAACTAATAACTCCAGGCCTAGGAATTTCTTTTCTAAAATTTATTAAAGAGTTAATTGCATAAACCAATTTTATTTTGTAACTAGAAGTGCTCTATAGATTTATAATAATTAATACTCACCGAATAACCTGGGAGTAAAAGTCTTGTGCTATTTAATTAAATTAAATTAATACAAAGTATATTTAAAAAATTTTGTAACTAGAGTAATCAAAGACAAATTAAAACAAAGAATAATTGAATTAAAAGAAAGTGTTTATTATTTATTACTATAAATGGTAAGTAATAAAAAATAAAAGTAATAAAAAAAAGGTATCTAAATTTCACTGTTAGGGTTAGAATCATTTTGTAATTCTAACTGGCGCTCAGCAACTTATTGTACTCTAAGGATAATTATTCAGATATATTTTATTATAAAAAAATTATTATTACAATTTGACTATCACAAGGTGGAGCAGTTGTATTAATGAAATTATTTATATTTACCATAACTTTTAAGAATATTACAATATATATATATATATATATATATATATATATATATATATATATATATATATATATGTATATATATATATATATATATATATATATATATATATATATATATATATATATGTATATATATATATATATATATATATATATATATATATATATATATATATATATATAAGTGTTTATGTATATATAAATAATAAATTGAGTATGTATACTGCAATAATAAAAATCAATAAATTTCCTTTTCCTTATTGTTAAAAATTTTACCCTCTTATTTACAAAAAGACTTAAAATATTTTAATTTGATGTTTTCAATAATTTCCATGAACATAAAGCTGGAGAACGTTGAGGGATTCCTGTATTGAAAACAATGGTTGATAATATTTACTGATGGTGCTAGAATACATCACTTTACATAAAGTATATATCTTTGTATAACAAATATGTTTTTCTGTTTGTATGACTAATTTAAATTGAATAAAAGTTTTATGGTAATAAAGAGCTTTGTTGTACAGATTTCAACAGCACTAATTAGTTGTTGGAACAGTTACTTTGTGGAAATCAGTCTCCCCGAGTACACAAACAAATCATCAGATGCATCTTATAAGCTGGATATATGTACAAGAGTATCACAGTTTGTTAGTGTCAAGTCAGAGATATTGCAATCAATACTTATTGAGGAGATTGAATCTCGCAAACAGTTACATATGGAGAAAAGAAAGCAAGAGCTGGAGAAAATTAAGGCAGAAAATCCAGGGCTGGATATAGATGAACAACTATTTATAGGTTAGTGATTTCTTAATATTTTTTTAGAACAATGAATATATGACAGAGTATAGGTCGGCTTGCACCACAGCCTGATTCTAATTAAACCCAAACATAACTCACACTAAAGTATTTAATTCCATACATTTTTGTTTCCAATAAAATGTCACAGTTCATTGTTGAAGTCATTGTTTTAAACAGGAAATATTTTTAACCCATTGTTGTTAGATGATAAGTAGGTTACTTTAAAATTAGAACAATTGTTGAAATGAAATTTTGGAGGACTAATTTTTTCTACATGTGCTATAGAAAGACTGTGATTGTATAAAATTAGAGACAAATAAATATAAAAATGTTGTAATTGGGTAAAAACATGGAGCGATTGTCAAGTTATTGATATGAGGAAGAAAATGCTGACAAGTAGAAGGATTTTGTATGCATCTTAATTCGATTAAATAAAAGTTTTATTTTTGAACTGTATGCCTACTATAATTTGTTGAACGTCAACGTGTAGTGAATAGAAAACGTCAACGTGTAGTGAATAGGAGTAGAGGGTTAGCTTCGTAAAAGGAACGATCGTTTTGAAACGTGTCAGCAAGTAAGCAAATACGTATTCACTTAGTTAAGTAGTTTAAAATTAGAATAGAAAACACTGAAATATGTTTCAAGGATATATTAAGTTTGAAATCTGAAATAAATGAAATGAAACATGTAAATTAAAATAGAATATTACCATAGAGATTGTTCTATTGAGTATAGCCTTGTACATTCAAATAAAATCAAATCCCCATTACCCAGAGTCTCAGAATCAAAATACAGAATATTATGAATATTAGTAATAAGAACAAGTAATATATACAAAAAATTGTATAACCCATACTCCCTGTATAACCAGCTGTTTTATGAAGTCATGTTGTCATTTATTTCAGACAAAATGGGATGAAATAACTATATTGCATATTTTATTAACAATTGAAATTTTAAAGAAGATATATATGTGTCAGAATTATAATTGTATAAACATAGCAAAACAATTCTGTATGAACTATACAAATTGCACCCAAATCAACATTTCGAAACACACTCAACACATAATTATGTTATAGTTCACATCATTACTTAAAAAGCCTCAAAATTATGTAATACAGTTTCCCTAACACTGCCTTATCCTTAAATAGCGGAGGTTAGTTATGGCCTGAGTTGGTGATAAGATACAGTTCCTGAAATTGTCTTCATTTAGGCAAAAAGTAAATCTTGCAGTTTTTGTGTTGTACATCTTGAGGATCTATGTATAAATTACACTTTTTTGTATTAACTTGGCAAAAAAAACCACTACCCTCTGATTTATTCAGCAGAGGCATTTCACACTAGGTTAGCGCATTATTCAATACTGTCTAGACACCAACGCAACACACCTGAGCAACAGTCTTGTCAGTAATTCACAGCATTGAATAATGCGCTGACCTAGCGTGAAATGTGTCTGCTGAATAAAACAGTAAGTAGTGGTTTCTTTGCCAAGTTAACACAAAAAAGTGTAGTTTAAAAATGTTAATGATACTACAGGTATTTACATATTAATATATATTAAATTGTGTAAGTGTAAACTAGATGTTGATCTTGTGTATAAGATGGAACTAATAATATTCAGTGCATTACATATTTGTGAATTTTGTGATAGTTCTTTTAAATTTTCTTGCTTGTTATTTATCATATTACTTTCTACACGGAATTAAAATAAATTAATTCCTATGTTTTTTTTTGTTTGTATATGGAGTTAGAAATGAAACCTGTAACAAAACAAAAATTTTGTAGTCAATTTATACTTGGCCAACAAAGAAAAAATTAATTTTAGATACTTTTTAGTAAATAATTGCAGTTAATATAAATAAAGTAACATAACCTATGGGCTAAAACAGCTGTTCTACCATATAACCTATATCTATTTCAAGCCAAATGGAATGAAATAACTATATTGCATACCTTGCCCCTTTTGTGAAAAGTTTTTCTCCCATATAAAATTAATTCATTATTAAATTTAATTAGTGAATTAATATTTGAAAAAAAACTGTATTAACATGAAGTGTTTATCCTCTGCAAGTTTAAAAAAAATGTATTTGAATTTGAGTGGATGAATAAATAAAAAGTATTTTATGAACGATTGAAAATTTGAGCAAGATATATATATAGGAAGATATACAACACAAAATACATCAGGACTCCAACAACATAGATAAACTACAAGCACCAGGCATATACAAATTAAACTGCACAAAGTGCAACAAATTCTACATTGGGCAAACAGGTCACAGCTTCAAACAAAGAGTCAAACACAAACAGAACACCAACTCAGCATTCTACAATCACCTAAAGAAACAGGGGACAAATACACAGACATTTACCATAACCTAGAAATCTTACATATCAACAAAATAGGACCACATCTCAACACACTAGAGCAATATGAAATTTACAAAAACACAAAATACAAACATATTAAACAAACAAACCCAATACAAATCACACATACTCTTTGTTAGTATCGAAAACCTGTCTTTAAAACCATCACCGCCTAACCTAACAACAACTCCAAGTAGAAAATTTAAATACTGATGAAGATCGCCACGGAGCGATCGAAAACATTCTGTCTCAGTATGTTTTTACAAATTTACAAAATTAAAGTTCGGATAGTCATAAACTAATGTAAAAGTGATTAATATAGGGAGAGTGTGAACTAATAAAAGGAATTGAAGAAGATAAGGGTAGAATAGTAATCAATATTTGATGCATTCAATATAAACTTTTTCACAAAATTTGTAATTACTTAAAAATGAGTTAATCACATAATTGAAGAACAGGATCTTCTAATGGGACAAGTGGTTTTCCTATAGTTATTTGAAAAGGGTAAAATTAGAAGTTTCAATAGCCTCAAAATTCAGTTTGTTATTAATTTAAAAACATCTATGAAGGTTATTCAAAATAGAATAAAAAATATAATCAAATTTTTATTAGAGGAGAACTAAATTAGTATATCAATATAAGATGCAAATTTAATGTACACCTTTCTTCTTCCAGAGGAAATGCAAGAGGAAGAAGAGCCGTTACCTCCACTCTATTACCCAGAAAACCCTGCACCAATACTATTTGCCAAGTACACTTCTGATGACACAGTATGGGTGTCACCTGCAGGCTATGATGCAGGGTTTATTTATGAGTATGATTTTAGTAATCCTCGCCCTCTTAGATGTACAAGAGTACCAGGGGCAGAAGATGATGAGATCTGTGCATTTCAAATAATGTAAGTTCACTTCAGTTAATATTTGAATACAACTTTTAATATCTAATAGTACATTCTGACACAACTTTATCTACAGCTAGTAACTTTATAAAGAAATTGTGTGTTTAACCATTTTGTACTACATGTATAGTTCTACTAAGTATTCTAGCAGCATCTTATGTTGTAGTTTTACTTGAGTTATTTATTAAGCTTTGAGAGTAATTTTATCTAAAAACACTTGTAAATTGTTACACTTGCCTATAGTAGCACTTTATATTGTTGAGGACTGCTATTTCAGGAGATGTGTCTCATTGTCAACTTAGACCGTAACTGTAGGTTAGGGTGGGGATGTGGGTGTATTTTGGTGAGTATTAGGACCTATGATGTCAAAAAGTGTACGTGAGCTATAATGTAATTGGAAGTGTTGAGTATGTATGTAGGGTGTAGTTTGAAATGTTTGTATATTTCATATTGTTTGGTTGTGTATCATTGGTTATTTTTGTTTTGTTTGTAAAGAATTTGTAGGTTAGATGTTATGTTTGTGTAGCTAGGGTTTGTTGATAAGAGATGTTCGGCAAAGTTTGATTGGATGTTTTTGTTTGGTATTGCTTTTATGTATTCTTGGTAGCAAGTGTAAAATGACCTTCCTCCTATGTAAAAACTGGGGTACAAACTGCCCCAAGTTAGTTTGTAAACACCAGTGGAGTTTTATATGTCGTTGATTATGTTGTTGGGTTTAAATTGTTTGTTGAGAGTGTTGTGTGTGGAGTAGGCTATTCTGTAATTGTATTGTCGAAGTGTCTTGGTTAGTTTGTTGGTTTTGGGTGATCTGTATGGTATTGTTAAGTATTTTATGAGTTTGTCGTGGTGTGTATGTGAGTTATTGAGTTTGTGTTTTAGGCAGCTGTATAATTTGTCAAACATTGTTGTGTTGTATCCATTGGTTTGTGCTATATGTTTTATGGCGTTTAATTCTTGGTGCTGTTCTTCTTTGGCTAGTGGTGTTTTTAACATGGGATATATCATGGTGTTGTAAGCGGCTAGTTTATCTTTGTGTGGGTAGTTTGAGGAGATGTGAATGGTAGTATTGGTGTTGGTGGGTTTTCAGTATATGTTTAATTTATGTTTTGTTTGTATGTACGTTTAATTGTAAGATCCAAGAAATTAAGAGATGTTTTGTTCTGTTTTGATGGTGTATGTTAGTTTTGGGTGTATGGAATTAAGATGTTTTAAAAATATGTATACTTGGCTCGTTATAGTGTTATAAATATAATGCTCCCTTTGTATAATGTTATAATGTCGTCAACATACCTATACCGATAAATGATATTGTCTGAGTATTTATTGTTATGTAAATGGTTATTAAATGTTATTAATTATTGTTATGGTTTTGTTCAATGTGGTGTATGAATGTTTCCACCAAGATGCTAGCTATTGGGGGCCATGGGTAGGCCATCTTTTGGGCGTAGAAAGTGTCCTTGTAGGTGAAGTGATTTGGTTAGGTTAATGATTTCCTTAACGTGTCTTTGTGGTTTATTTGTGTCTATAAGCACGTTTTCGAGGATCTTGATAGTTTCCGGAATGGGTATGTTAGTTTATAGGTTTGACATATTCTCTTAATTTCTTGGATCTTACAATTAAACGTACAAACAAAGAGATAAATTTGACATATATCAAAAACTATTTACGAGGCATGTTTTTAAAGTAAGTACCGTTTCTAAATTTCCCCGCCGCAGCTCTGCGGTCGGCGTTTAGCGCATGCGCGCAGTGTAGCTACATCTGTTGGGAAGCTACAGACGCCATTGTGACGCCGTTTGATCGAGTCTTAGTTTGTTTACGTGATTTTAAAATGCCGCAGACAATCAAGAATCCCGCCGACTGTGAAGTGCGTGGTGTGATTCGTTTGCTCTGTGCTAAAGGCTTAAAAGCAATTGACATTCAACGTGAAATCAGTGAAGTTTATGGTGAAAACATTATGAGTGAAGGAATGGTGCGGAAATGGGTTAGGGCCTTCAAAGATGGCCGCACAAACGTTCATGATGAGGAACGAAGTGGGCGACCTTCAGTCATTACCGATGATCTCATTCAAAAAGTGGACTGTAAAGTGAAAGAGAACAGACGGTTCACAATTTCGTCCTTAGCTGTAACATTTCCTGCTGTATCAAGAAGTGTTCTCTACGAAATTGTGTCTGAACGTTTAAATTATCGGAAACTGTGTTCACGGTGGGTACCGAAAATTTTGACTGATCAGCACAAAACCAAACGATTGGGCAGTGCATTGAGCTTTCTCGAGCGTTACCGTAACGAGGGCGATGATTTTTTAAGCCATATCGTTACAGGTGATGAAACGTGGGTAGCCTACGTTACACCAGAATCAAAACAACAGTCAATGGAATGGCGGCATTCAACATCCCCTAGGAAAGTCAAATTCAAGCAAACAATTTCTGCCCAGAAAATCATGTGCACTGTCTTTTGGGACAGAAAGGGTGTGTTGTTGGTCGATTTTCTGCCTCGCGGTGAAACGATCAATGCAGCCGCGTACTGTGAAACTTTAAAAAAACTGCGCCGCGCAATCCAAAACAAAAGACGTGGCATGTTGAGTGCAGGCATCGTTTTGCTCCACGATAATGCTCGTCCACATTCAGCAAATCTAACGCAAGAGCTCATCACTTCATTTGGCTGGGAACAATTGGACCATCCTCCATACAGTCCCGATCTAGCGCCTAGCGACTATCATTTGTTTCTACACTTGAAGACGCATTTAGCGGGGAAGCGTCATTCCAGTGATGAAGAAGTAAAAACGTCTGTGCAGCAGTGGTTGTCCAGTCTGGCGGCAAGCTTCTATGACGACGGCATACAAAAGCTGGTCCCAAGATACGACAAATGCCTTAATAATAATGGAAATTATGTAGAGAAGTAGAGGAAAGAATGCTCTTTGAGGTAAATAAAGTTTTGTTTGAAAAAATTTACTTGTTCATTTTTTATATCAAAACGGTACTTACTTTAAAAACATGCCTCGTATTAGGAATATACTGTGGTTGAATTTAATAATAAATACACAAAAACCTCTTAACCACATTAAAGAAAGTTTGTGGTTAAGAGGTTTTTGTGTATTTATTATATATCAAAAACCCACCAGCTCCAATACTACCATCCACAACTCTTCAAACCACCCACACCAACATCATGATACATGGCCTATTGATACACATCAACATACATTAGCCGATTACAACACCATGATATATAGGATGTTAACAACAATGATTGACAAATTATACAACCGCCTAAAAAATGGGACACATCTCCCAAAACAGCCTTTCTCAACAATATATAGTAAGTGCTACTATAGGCAAGTGTAACAATTTACCAGTGTTTTTAGGTAGCTCACGTGAAGATGGAATCAATAAACATTGTAATTTTATCTTTCATATTATCGTAATTTTTAAAACTTTTATTTTAGTAATTGAATTGTCTTAAATTTATATTTTGACAAACATATTTACCTTTACTGGATGTTCTAAATGATTCAGAAACAAATTAGTTTTTGAAAACAATATTTAAAAAATTGTTAAAAAATTTTAAAATAAATTTGACTTTTGTTATGCTTTATAACACTAGACTTTTAAAAGAACTGTTTTTATTTTAATAATAATATGGAAAAATCATAAAGTTTATAATGTGGCTTGGAAAAAAGATTAAATATACATGTAACTTTAGTTTAGTTTTGTTATACAACTTGAAAGTTTACTGCTGTTGGTCATAATTTTGCTTTATAACTACTTAGTTTCTTGGAAGTTTTTCTTTATTAATTATTTTTGTACTGTTATTTTTCCATTTTAGTTCTGCCAATGATTACTTTGTCTTGGGCTTTGGGAATGGCAAAGTGAGAATGGTTCAGGTGAACAAAAATTGCCACTATGATCTGTCTGAATATTGGCAATTATCAATGCATGATAACGATAATGGAAAAATTAACAGTTTTGCTCTAAACCATGACAAGTCTCTCCTGTTTTGCTGTGGTGATGATGGCAATGTGTTCTCTTTCACTTTGAATAATTTTTCTGATGATACGAGAGCACAAAGAAAATCTGCTGTCCTTCGATTTGGTGTTGTAAGCTACATATCAAACTAAAAAAATATTTTATATCATTTAAAAATTGAGAACAAGGAACTTTACATCAGTGTTGGGAAACAATTACATGAAAATTTCTGTCAGGTTGTGACATGAGTCCACCACAAAGTGAATTAAATGATACCCATGATTTTATGTTATATGTTATATGTAGTAAAACACTGTTTTAACACATGTGTCATGTTACATTATTTACTGAATATTGTGAAGGGAAAATGTTATTAAATAGTTTTGATCAGTTAATAAATACATTTATTTATTTAAATTTCAATGATAAATCTCAATACAAATAATTCACTATAACAAAAATAATATTATTTATTTTAATCCAATTTCTGAAATGAAAACATTCTTAGGGGCTTCTGGTAACAAATATTTATGTAATTTCTCATTATGTAAAATCAAATGTTTTTCTTAATTCAAAATTTCTGTAGCTATTAAAGTTTTCACTTTCTGTAGCTGATAAAAGTGGCACTTATGATCACTAGGCTGGATTTCCTCCGAGTAAGAGGATCTAATTTTTTTTTACACATTACATGTTGCTAAACTAATTGCAACATAAGCTATCTTCTTAAAACAAATCTCATCAAATTCGATGATGAAGAATTTTATCAAAACTATAGCTAAACTAAAGATAAATACTAAAAGAGTGTACTAAAAATCTCACTAAACACCATTTTATTCACACAGTCTAGGTTCAGCGACAATGTCATCTTCAAACAACAATGCAATCTTTCATTTAAACTACTTTACATATGTTTACATTTGTCTAAATAAAATACATTTAGTTCATTAGTAATATAACAGAACTTTGTCGTAACAATTTAATCTTCTTGAATTTTGTAGTCACTTATTAATCTTATTAATCACTTAAACAATAGTTTATGACTATCCGAATTTAATCTTATGAATTTAGATAACGCTATGGCAGTTTTACATGCAGTAGGTTTAACGAGACAAATAAACTGAGTTATTTTTTTATAGACAAACTATATTGATGCATGTCCTTTATGTTATGAAGTTAAGGCTAATCTGAAATGAAATTTGTTTTTGTACAGCCTGTTGATGTACTTGAAGACATTGATGGGAACACTGAGTTGAGCCTTGAGGAGACAAAACAGGAAGCTGAACATATGAAACATTTAGAGCAGGTCAATCGTAAGAAGGAAAATGTTTTGCATTTAATACAAAACCTAAAACAGACCTTCAAAAACATTTTAAGTTGGTGAGTTTTAAAACAGAATAGATCTTGCTTTATATTTAGAACTTGTTTGGATACAAACATGTAAAAAAGTCAGATGTTTATACAGTACATCATTCCATAGAAACTTATGGAATGCTTGTTTACCAACTACTAAAACTGAAGTTGAATTACGAAGTGGGGTATGGAGAAAAGCTTCAATGAATGCAGATAAAGGGCCTATCCCTAACTCACCTCTATAACTTTTACTTTATTAGTCATTTTTTTAATACTATGCATTGTTTTATTTAATTTTTTATTTTATTTATTGTTATTAGCTGTAGTTCATATTACATATTTATTATTATAGTATAGTCTTTTCTGACATAGCCTATGTGTTTTAAGACAGGGGTTCCCTAACGTTTTTGTACCACGCCCCCCTCTGGTTATTTGGAGACCCTCTACACATATCAGCTTTCCATTTTGCAATACCCTATTTCCACAGTGCCGTACATAGCAACTCCTACTTGTACAAGTACATGAACTCGTATGTGCCTATTTGATACGGTGAGTAGGTAGATTTTTTGTTCACTGTTGAATGCGGTAACGCAGAATGAAAAGATTCGATAATTGTACGTATGATGAAAATTAAAACAAGTATTACATGAAAAACGAATATAATTACTGATACAAAATTTAACATTGTAACACAGATACATTTTCAATTTAAGGAAGGTGAAACAATAGGCCTACCTACTTACAAAAACAAAACATAAAGTGTAATTTAGTGAGATGGTTGCGCTTGCTTGTTCTGAATAAGTTGACAGATCCTGGGTTGTGTTTCAGACAAAGCACAGTGTAGGTCACTTTCGACATCAAGTTTGTTGCGGTACTTTGTTTTGATCGCCACAAGAATTGAAAACGCTTTTTCGCACATGTATGTTGTTGAAAAAGGCAAGTACATCCGAAAAGCTTTCTCTGAAACACTGGGGTAAACTTTTTAAGTACTTTAACCAAAACAAGGGCTTGTCCATTTGTTCAAAATCGTATCTTGCAGCAGAGTCATTTTTCATTTTTATTCCCTCCTCTTGCAACTCTTCTGGCAGCAACTGTATGTCCATGTGAAATGGGTCGGTTGATAGTTTGTAAAACTCCTCTGAAGTTAGGAAAGTACCTGCTGAACTGTTCCTTGAGGTTCTTCAAATGGTTAATTATCAAGTTTTTCAAAAGCGGTCCTTCAAAAACGTCCTCAAAACATGCTTCTTCTGAGACTGATACTACTTTGCTGAAACTTGAATAGTTGCTGGGGTTCGTTGACACTTTACATATCCAAAGTTGTAGTTTCTCAACGTACATCTTGATGGCATCCTGATGTGTTACTATATTTGAGTCTGCACCTTGCAGTCTCAAGTTTAGGTTGTTTAACTTGTCAAAAAAATCTGATAAATAGGCCAAAATCACTTGGTTACTGGGTTTTTTTAACTCTGCACTAAGCTCGTTTTGTTTCTGCTGTGCCAAAAACGTAATCACTTCATCACGGAGCTCAAATAGTCTTCCCAACATATTGCCTTTTGATAGCCATCGTACTTCTGTATGAAATAGCAGCGTTTTTTGGTCACTTCCTAAATCTTCACAAAGAACTTTAAGCAGTCGAGTATTTAATGCACTGTTCTTAACGTAGTTGACTACTTTAATACATAGCTTTAAAACAGCATTGAGTTCGTATGGAAGCTTTTTTGCTGCCAAGGCTTGGCGGTGAATAAAACAATGAATCCCAACCACATCAGCATTCTTCTCTTTGACCTACTGCACAAAGCCTGAATGAGAACCCAGCATTGAAGGAGCACCATCTGTGCATACACCAATAAGTTTTATTTTTTTGTAGGAAATTATTTTTGTAATTTTTTTATTTATTTCATTTGGGTGTCACGCCCCACCTGGACTTTCTCCACGCCCCCCAGTTTGGGAACCCCTGGTTTAAGATGACCGATCGTTGTTTGTTAGTCGAGAGCAGAGCTTACCTCAGCCTATATATAGCGATCGCAGAGAACGGTTTGCGTCATTGTAGTTTGTGACTTCTTGTTTGCTAGATTGTAATTTTGTAATAACACCCTCTGATGATGACATGGTCATCGAAATATACATAAGGGTTTAATCTTAAATAGCTTGTATTATCTATTATTTTTGTGGTATTGGAGTTGTTTCCAATATTTTCATTGTAATATGAAGTACAGGTTTAAAATATAAACGTTAGTAGCAACAATGGCAGAACATTCAAAAAAATTTTAAAGTAGAAAATTCCGACAAAAACATTGGTGGGGACACATTGACAAGGCCATTCGACGCCATTTCAGTAGCCATGGAGCAGTGGTCCAGTGTACATCGTGCATTTGTCATTGAGACATATTTTAAAAGTGGTGATTCGATTGTTGCTACACAATGTCAGTTTCGTAGGCATTTTAATGTGAGTCGTAGAGGACGCATCCCATCCCGAAACACAATCAAACTGTGGGTGGATAGTTTTAGAACAACTGGTTCATCTTTAAAACAAAGGCCTACAGGCCGTCCAAGGTCAGTGAGAACACCGGACAATATTGAGCATGTGAGACAAGCTGTGCTAACAAGCCCGCATAGACCGGCGCGTAGACAAGCTGCCGCTCTTCAAATGTCTGATCGCACAGTAAGACTTATTTTGTACTACGATCTAAACTTTCATGCGTATAAAATTGCCATCATCCAAAAACTTCAGCCTCATGACTACTCTAATCGCCAGGCATTTTCAGAGCAAATGATCAATTTGATGGATGACCAGAAAATTCTTCTAATTAGTGATGAGGCTCATTTTCACCTTGATGGCTATGTTAATAAACAGAACTTTAGATATTGGTCGAATGAGAACCCACAAGAGTTGCATGAACGCCCTTTATATAGTGCTAAAGTTACCGTGTGGTGCGCAGTAACTAAGAAATGTGTCATCGGACCGTACTTTTTTGAGGAAGGTGGGCGTACGGTTACAGTCAACCATGAACGTTATCTACGGATGTTAGACAGTTTTTTGATACCAGAACTAAAAAAGAAACGTTTAGCTATTAGAAAGATTTGGTTCCAACAAGACGGAGCCTCTTCTCACACAGCAAATGTTGTCATGGATTATTTGAGGAATAAGTTCCGTGGCCGTGTTATCTCACGGAATGGTGACTTTGCTTGGCCTGCACTATCCCTGACCTCAGTGTGTGTGACTTTTTTCTTTGGGGCTACCTCAAATCAAAAGTCTACACGAACAAACCCCGTACACTGGAGGATTTGAAGGAAGACATAACTCAAGAAATCGCCTCCATAACAAACAAGATGTTGGGAAAAGTGTTTGACAGTTTCATTTCAAGACTGGAGGAATGCATGACGAGGAATGGACACCTATTAAATGATGTTATCTTTAAGTAATAACAGGTTGTATTTCCGTGTTTTTTCATCATGATATTGTGTTTTTCATTAATTGCCATCTTTTATAATGTGTAACAAATTATAAACTTTAAAAAATATGTATAAGTACCGAAGTTATTTTTATTTAAAAACCGTCAGGTATTTCTGCCGCTCCCTGTATAATATTGAAAATTAGCAATAACTTTCCTGTAATTTTTGTTTAGGAATGACTTACTACCACAATCACAGAAATTACCAGTCAGTGCTTTTGAACTAGATCCACGAATCACACAATGTATTCAAGATATAACTGACAAAGAAAATAACCTGTTACAGCGTCAAACTGCATTTATAATGATGAAAAGTCATTTAAGACTAAATAAAATGAAAAAATACTTTCTGGATCCAATTAACACAATGACTGTGATAGTGCATGGTATCAGGCAAGTTCATTTTTATATTTTATGAAATAGATAAACTAAATATAAATGTGTAATATAAATTCACATATGTAACCCTTGTAGTATATTCAGTGGTAGTCTATGGAAACTCTGTTAAAACATTCTGGTGTACAGTTGGACAAACCCTGAGAATCCCTAGTGTTTTAATACACCATGCATACTATAATAACAAGAGAACCTCTTTGTTTTGCTGCAACATGTTTGTTGTGAGTCATTGCTTCTTATGATTTTGTCGCTATTCTTTGTTTGTGTACTAGTTTTTTTTGTGGTTTAGTTGTATACAACTAAGAAAAGTAAAAATTAAGTAAAGAAACAATAATTTTTTTAAAACATGTGGAAGGGTTATGTTTGATTGAATGCTATGAGATATTTCACAATCAGTACAAATTATAATCATATGCAATGTAAACTGTCAATATTGAGTAATTAATCGAAAATGCTTTCCTATTGTTTGGGGTATTTCTATAAAAAGTGTTCAACTATTAAATGTTTTTTTAGCAAAAATACACATGTGAGCATATGAACACACACATGCATACACAGACACATACTATATGCAGTCCATATACTATTCCATTGATATTTTGACTTCTGCAGGTGGCTTTGTACAAGTATGAAACCATCCCATGAGAAGTATTCACATCTATATTTTCACGCAATGGCAATCTTACTTATAATTTTATTTACTTTTTTGTTGTAGCCTAGAAGACACTGTTTATGAATGAGAGCAAGACTACTTGATGTAACTAAATCTGCCCTTATGAATTGTAACTATTTGCTACTTCTCTCTATACTGGAAATGGCCTTGATATCCTTATAGAGAGGCCATCTACTCTAGATGCGTTACCCTTGCTTGCTCT
>JBAIZL010000002.1:319207644-319380144 GCA_036971475.1 Prosapia bicincta | reverse complement strand
ATAATATTAATATATTATTAAGAAATAATAAATATTCTTGTATTTGAATAACCTGTGTTGTTTTAAATTATTAAACAAGAAAACGTATTTTATATTTATATATATATATATATATATATATATATATATATATATTTGATATTTTACGTTATCCATAGTATTTTCGTTGCACTGACTTTATGAAGGTAATATATTACTATTGTAAGTAATTTTATCCTATTAAGTGCAATGATTTTACCTTGTGTGATGAGGTAACTTGGCCATTGTCGAATCACTGATTATTTTTCTGGTGTAGATGTTCGGTCCGTGATGTTGGTATTTGTTGACGTTACACGCATTATCTCTTGATTTGCGTGTATAATGTTTTTATATAGTATGTCTTCTGTATATGTGGTCCGTAGGCTCATTAAATTGTTGTGTGTGATTATATAAATGTGGTATTTTTCTAGTGAGTTTAATTCTATTGGGTTATTATTTATTTCAGGTATGGTTAGGTTATTTTCGTAGTTTGTTATTTCATGTTTATGTGATATTAGGTGTGCTGCAACGTTTGATACTTTTGTATTTTTATTTTTGAATGCTCTGTAATGTTCATCAAATCTTATTTTAAATGATCTGGTCGTTTTCCTTATATAAAATGCGTTGCAGTCGTTACATGTCATTTTGTAAATTCCTGATAGGTTATGTTTTTCTGTATTTGTTTTGTGGTTTGTGTTATTAAGATATTTTATTATTTTGTTGTTTGGTTTGTATGTTGGAGTGTAGTATTCTTTGTTGTATAAATTAGTTAATTTTTCTATTTTGTTATTGGTGTATTTATATTTTAGGTAGATTTTTAGTTTTTATTATTTTTGTGTTCCGGTTGTAGAGTTGTGTTGAGGTTAGGTTTTTTTGTAAATGTATATGTTTTTTTTAGTGTATATGTTTTTTATAAGGTGTTTGTTGTATCTATTTTCTGTTGCTATTTTTGTAATGTTATCTAATTCTTCATTTAATTTTTGTTTGTTATCTTGTGAGTATTTTATTGCTTTATTTATCATGTTAGGGAGTATAGTTGTTTGTTGATAGTATTTATTGTTTAATTGGAAGTAATTTTGGTTACATATGTGTTTTGTTAGTGTAATGATACTATTTATTGTGTTTTCTTTTTCGTTATTGTGTATTAGTTTGTTTTTCATTATTTCTATGGTTTCTTCTATGGGGATACTAGGGTACATGTTAGTTATGTCATAACTTATTATTTTTGTGTTGTTGTTTGTTTTTGTTTTTTATTTTATTAATTAATTCGTATTCATTTTTTATTTTGTATGTGTTGTTGATTTGTATTTTAGATCTTATTATTTTGTCTAGTATTTTTGCGATTATGTAGGATGGGGCTGTTTTGAAATTTATTTGTGGTCTAAATGGTGTGTCAGGTTTGTGGATTTTAGGTATGCCTGTTAATATTGGTGCGCATGGTTTGAATGGGTAAAGTCTTGTGTGGTATTTTAATTTATTGTTATAGTTTAGGGTATTTCTGTGTGTGACATACTTACCTAATGGCAATAGTCCAAAACTGCAATCTTTTGGAAATAAATAAACACATATAAAAACCTATCACACTATTGAAATATTTCGATAAAACAATGATCTTTGTCATTCAAAAAGGAGAAAATGAAAAGACTGGCCAATATATATATATATATATATATATATATATATATATATATATATATATATATATTTAGCTTTGCAACACTGTTTTCTTGTATTCACATATAGGGAAAGTGATAAGTGAATACAAGAAAACAGTGTTGCAAAGCTATATATATATGATGAATAGTTACTATCTGGAGTACATCCGTTCATTCTGCAGTCCATAAATTCGCAGTTCCGACGTTTCGCTAGAATCTCATCCAGCATTGACGAGGTGAACCCAACAACAGTCTCTCTCTCTCTCTCTTCTACTGTTGTTGGGTTCACCTCGTCAATGCTGGATGAGATTCTGGCGAAACGTCGGAACTGCGAATGTATGGACTGCAGAATGAACGGATGTACTCCAGATAATAACTATTCATCATATTTTTCCATCCGTGAAGTAATACGTATCAGCATATATATATATAGATTTGCAACACTGTTTTCTTGTATTCACTTATCACTTTTCCTATATGTACTTAAACAAGAATCAAGAACAATGATGCTTGACGATGAAGATACTACCTATCTTTAAAAGTTAACTCGCATAAATACCAAGTAAGATTCTTGTTTAAGTACATATTATAGTGAATTGATATATATGTATATATATATATATATATATATATATATATATATATATATATATATATATTTAGGTTAGTTTTGGTTGGTAAAGATTATTTAGATTTTTTGGACTAGGATACTGACAGACTTACCTTGGTAAGAGTCCACTCTGTAGTCTTGAAATAGAAACACATAAAAGCACTTAAACAATGATATATTTCAACCACACAGTGGTCTTTGTCAATCAAAGAGAAAACACAAAAAGAAATATGAGAGAATGAAATAAAATAATTATAAATTCTATATATATATATATATATATATATATATATATATATATATATATATATATATATATATAAATGTAAAATATGTTTTCTTGTATAATAATTAAAAACAGCTAAGGTTATACAAAGACAAGAATGTTTATTAATTTATATTCTTAGAATTTATTTGAATAACCTTAGTTGTTTTTAATATATGTATATGATGAATAATTAATATCCGCAGTATGTCCTTTCACTTTTGTAGTGCATTAAAATGCAGTTATCATGTTTAATCAGAATGTCATCTAGCATTGACAAGGTGAATCCAACAACAGTTAAAGCAAAAGTGAGGGATACGGGCAGCTCCACTCTATATAGAGGAAACCAGCCCTGCCCACTTACGACAGTCAGTACACAGCTGCAAGCACAGAAATACCTAGAGGGGGCATGGGTATCTTAGTGAGGTATCTGGCGGGAAAACAAGACTTGGCTACCAACTAAATTTAATAGGTGGCGCTTCACTCCAACAGCATTTTATAACTGTCAACATTGTCAGAAAGTAATAAAATTTGGTTTCATAGTAATATATAATACAGGGATTGCGATGGAGATAAAATTTTAATTTTATAAAATAGTTCTCTTATCTTAAAACGACATTAAATTAAAACCTCACTAAATAGAATTACAGTTTGACATAAAAAAAGTCAGTCAGTGGAGCTTTTTTAAATTTTTTGGTCAGGGAAATTATGTCAGTGTCAGAGTTAGAAGTATGATTGCAAATTTTATTTTTTTTAAATAAATATTTTGCTACAACCACCGGTTTGGTTGTGGCGTTGGCGCATTTGAACGCAAACATTAGGTGTTATTGTACGAGAGTGTGACTTGCTAACGCAAACGAATAACCATACTGTATGCTGGAGGAGTAATCATGTTAAGTTATTTGTCTAGTCTATTGAATCTATATCAAGATGTTATCTTAATTAATCCCCTTTACAAAAAGTATGTCATCAAAAACAAATGACAAAAATACTTTCCCAGTTTTGCCCCGTCGTAAAAATATGTTTACTTGTCTGACGTTTACTGTCACAGAAAAAAATAGAATTGCTATGTACAAAAATACAATTTATTGAAAATACATTTTAAACATTACTGCCCTAAAAAGGTTATTGTTTTGGAAAGGTGATGTCTAATTTTTCTGAATGCAACTTTGAATTAAAATATTTACAATAATAGTGTAACCTTACATTAAAATATTTTATAAAAAACAGATTTTATAAGTAGGTAAAAATGACTTAAGTCTACATCTTGTTCATAGAAATATCCTAAACTATTAGGAAACAAATCTTACCCAATGCACTTTTTCAAAACTGTTATTGTCATTTTATTAATAATTTTGTTTCTACTGGGGAATTCTTCTAGCCAATGCTACTGGGCAAGTGTACTTTGTCTGACAGTGATTTCACGCTCTCCACTAGATCCACTGACTCATCGCTTGAGGCCGCCATCTTGGGGGAGGAGGACAGGCGAGAAAGATTGCCTCAATCTCCTAGCTACTATGTCCTCTTCAGTTCTAACTGAGATATTACTTTTTCTTTGGACAATGTGAGATTTTATTAAACCTCCACAAGCGCCCTGACTTTCTTAATGTATCTTGTCTTTGGCATTACCAAGAACCTTATCAATGGTGACATATTAGTTACATTTTGTGTGTCAACTTTTAATTTTAATCAGTTATGTTTTTTGGTTAACCTTCCCCGGGATGGTTAACCATACTTAATTAAATCTAACCTTTGTGGATACTTCATAGGGGTATAATTTATTTTGTAGCTCTAGAGTAATGTGGTATAAATAGGATGGCAATTCTTAATAGGAATTCAAATAGGAAGAATTACTTGATAATCAAATGTTTTGAAAAATTAGTTCAACTTTGTATAGTAATGATTTATTTAAATTTTCAATAATGGTTTGCAACATTTAAAGTCACTTTATTATGGTTTGGGATAGATTTTACATCCTACATGAAGTGCTGACAATGGCTTATATTATGTAATGTACTATACGAGTATGTACTTCATTACGGTAATCACAATTTACAAAATTATTAACAAATTAGGTGAAGTAAATTTTCACATCTAAAGTTTCTTAATCTGTACTAGAACTAATGAATCATAACAGAAGCATTTAAAATATTTTAGATAGAGTGCTTTCCTTGTTATCCTAGACACACTTTCTCATAACCGTGTTTGCAACAAATGCCCAGTATTATAATAATTATTGAAATTTAGTTTAAAAAAATATAGCTTATTATTATTTTTTTTTGGTCAGGTTAGATATACGTTTAGAAGGTAGGAGAGCAAGTTTCATGACGAGTATGGCAGCGAGTCGTGTGGGCTCTTTGGATATCTTCTTATCTCGCCAGACTCCAATGTACAGCAAGTTGAGTATCAAAATTTTGCGGTTAATTCAGAGGTTAAAGCTGCTGAAACTAGCCAAGGAGCACAGGGCAAGGGAGGTGAGAACACTTGAACATTTCTGAATGATTTAGAATAACTCTTGAACTTTGTAGTTGATTACGTTCAGTGAAAATTAATTACTTTTACATTAGTTTATGACTATCCGAACTTTAATTAATTCTGTAAATATGTAAAAACTTACTGAGTCAGAAAGTTTTCGACCGCTCTACCTGCCTTTAAAAAACCGCCACTGCTTAATCTAAAAACTCCAAGCGGAAAATTTAGACACTGATGAAGATCACCACGGAGCGATCAAAACGTTCTGTCTCAGTAAGTTTTTACAAATTTACAAAATAAATTAAAGTTCGGATAGTCATAAACTAATGTAAAAGTGATTGATTTAGAATAATCTAACAAAACTGGAGAGGAGATACATTTTCTAGATATAAGAATATTGGCTTGATATACAAGCACAGTAGAAATCAGTTTATAAAATAATTGTGATAATTTACATTATGTTTATGGATACTCAATGGTTTTTATCAAGACTGGTTTTTATTCAGAATAATAGATATAACAGAAAAATAACATTTTCAAGTATATGTAAATGTACTTGCTTTGGCAGTACATATACTAAAAGGATACAAGTAATAATCATTTCCTTTCTCCACACAAGAGGTTTTTCAAATATGCGTATTTAAGGCATTTTTTACATGCCATTTGTTTAAAAGTTTATGTGATACTTCAATACATTTCCTCTGATATGCAGTATAAAACTTCATGCACTGTAATATTTAAGTAGTTTGTGAGACTGGATGAGGAGGATTCATATCCTTCAAGGATAGCCTAAGGTACCTTTTGCACTGTAAACCTTCATATATTTTGTTAGTTGGGTGACAAATTAAAACAATTTTTTAAAGTATAAACTTGGCATTTTAAATTTCAGCGTTCTAATGTCTGTTTTAATGTATTGTCCTCATATTTTGATTCCATTAACACCCTATTTAAGATCAGTCATTATTACGCAAACAGTATGAAGTTAGAGTCGTTATAGGGTCCTCTATAGAATTAATTATTAAAATACTTTGTTGTGTATTAAACAATCATTTGTAAAATTACAGGGTGCGGCAGCATAACTTCCTTTTTTAAAGGGAAGGAGCATGTAAAAAAAGGAAGTTATGCTGCCGCACCCTGTATTATATTACTTGTTCCAGTAAATTATTTGCATATTTTAACAGAATATTATATTATACATAGTTTGTAATATTTTTAATATGTTTTTACCTCTTGAATTGCTATTTGGAAATATCTAAGATACATGAATAATGTGTTATAATGGTGTAATTGTGTTTAGAATCTATTTAATAAATTCAGCTTTATTCATATAATAAAGACTTGAGCTGAGTTAAAGTGTTTCATTAATTTTCAGACTAAAATAAGAGTTTAGACATTTTGTAATATGCATATTATTTCAGCTTGGATAGGGATATGCATTTTTTAGTATTTATTCAAAGAGAAAGTAGCATTTAGATAAAGTGAGAGTTTTTAGAAATTTTTTATGCATATTCTGATTTTTAAAAATTCTGTTGGATTTCAAGTGGCACATTTTCTACGACCAGCAACCAGACATTAACGTAGATGATCCTGAGGATGTGAAAGCATTCAAATTGGCGGAAAAAACAATTGGTGATTTCAAATTGAAAACAGATCCAAGTTACATAGATTTAGAAAGCAAACGTGTGACAACATTGCAAAAATTTATGGAGCTACTGCAGATACATCGAGAGGTCAGTAAGAAACAGTAACTGTAACAAGTATCATCAACTCTCGTATCAAGTATAAAGATAACTGAGGCAAAAAACATACAAAGATTATTCATAATTTTGTGATGTACGTTAGTTATCATCCAAAATATAGAAGTTATTCCCATTTTATTTCCTAAATATTGACCAAATTATTTGAATCATTTTAGAAATGTTTTACCATTGTAATTATAGATTTAAACTAATACATTATTTTACTATATGGATAAATATTTATTGTTCTTTAAAAATATGTTTTTACCTTCTTTTTTGTATTTTTCACCAGCTTGCTCAAAACTACCCTAATAGTTGTATAACTAGCTTTTAAAAATGTTGCAAAAACAAGCTGAGGGACATCAAAAATACCGTCCGACCATGGAGGACATCTGTTCGTTCGAATCGTAGGGAGGAAGTGGTGGTTACTCGACTTCGCATCGGCCACTCTTTGTTAACGCATGGTTGGTTGATGCGACATGAGGATCCACCACTATGTCCGTTTTGTAGAAATAATATTACAATCAAGCATATCCTGCTTGATTGTGATAAGTTGGAAAATTTGTATATACGTTACGGTCTTCGAGGTAGTTTAAAGGTGGTATTAAGGGACGATGTCACGGCTATCGACCGTGTCATCGCTTTCTTACGCCACCTGAATCTATTTAATAATATTTAAATTATATATAATTTTAGTTTCTTTCTTTTTAGTTACATTTAGTATTAAACATTTATTTTATTTTGTTAAGTTGGTTAGTTCTATTTTGAAATAATTATTTAAAATAAAATTCTAGTTAGGCGATGATAACCTCAATAGGTTTTTCGCCTGGAAAAAAAAAAAAAAAAAAAAAAAAAAAAAAAAAAAAAAAAAAAAAAAAAAAAAAAAAAAAAAAATTAAAAATGTTGCAGGTGAAAGAAATCAAATTTAATAAGTAATTTGTATTCTTAGAATTTTAGTTAAGTTGCAATTTACACATATATCTAAATAACACTTTAGTATCAGAAGTTGGAATAGCTCAACAATGTACAAAGGAAATGTTTGAAATGGAGCCAAGAGGAATGGATACAATTTTAAGAACCACAAATATTTTCTAAACCAAATATTTAATCTAATAAACCATAAACTTGAATTTTATATTGAAGTGTAGGAAATTTATGAAATAAAATGTGTTGAGAGGCTTATCCTTTGTATATTTTTCACTTAGTTCTTTATACATGTATTCTTGGAAGAATTGATTAAAAAACAATGAAGTAAACTTTGCAGTTACCTATTGCTGTATTTAATATTTTACATAAATTTCGTATAATAATTTTATTTGTGTGTTTGTTGGTTAGATATTCCATAAGAAAAACAATTTTAATAAAAAAGTGTTGGAGCTGAGAGATAAGAAAATATCATTGGTAAGAAAAATAAAGCAAATGCTGCATGACTTGATAATCCTCCAGAGTGAATTGGCTCCGGAGAAGAGAAAGGAGCTGCCTACACTGGCTGAGATGAACATCTACCATCACTTTCCAGAAAACGAGTTCAAAGTAAGCCAAGACATTAATGAATTCTTTGAGAATATTGTGAAAAATATGTTTCAATTGTTTTAGCAGCATGTTAGACCCTTTTTGCAAACAAATTTTGTAAAAGTCAATGCTACCATTGCACTACAGTGTCTGGCAAAAACACCTATATTTTGAGGTTTGCTGTGAAAGGTGTAGTGGGGATATAGCGGCAAAGGAGTATTGATCAATGGCAGTCTGTATGCTATGTCCAGTAGTGTTTGTTGTGGAAAGTATATTCGTAATGGGAATTCTGTGATTGGGAAATGTGGCATGGTGAGAGCATCCATCTAGCAATCCAAGCAGTTTAGCACTAAAACATGCAGCTGACCTGGATTGTCTTCATATACACCCATACAAAATGATAGCTATACACAAATTAAGTGAGAGGTTTTGAAACTGGTTAGGCAGTGAGTGAGGAGGACATATTTCACAATATTTATCTAAAACATAAAAGTTGTTTTGCATTCACTTGATGAGGCCTACGTCCACATGACAGAGGTTGTAAATAAACAAGTTTTTTTATATCCAACAGAAAATCTCCATGAGTTTTATCTATGACTACTTTACTATTCTTGTATAAACAGTTTGGAGGGCCGGGTCAAGATAAGCTAACAGCAACAGTTACTTGTCACATGATCAAAACCTTCTTCCGATCTAAGTTAATCTAACTTGTTGGACAGAGAAGTCTGGTTCTGCTTCAGCTCACAGCTAAAGTGGTCTGGCTCTCAAGCTCACCCAATTTATCAGCCGATCATTTTTTTTTTTTTTTTTTTTTTTTTGGGACACATGAAGGCAAGTTTGTATAAACATTATTATACCATCTTAAAGAGGGCAATCACCAAGGCAGTTGCCACCATTTCAATAGAAATAACATGAAAGACTATATAAACATCATCCCACAATCTTAAAGGAGGCAATCACCAATGCAGTTGCCACCATTTAACTAGAAGTAACATGAAGGCAAGCTTGTATAAACATTATTCCACAATCTTTAAGGGGGAAATCACCAAGACAGTGGCCACGTTTTCACTAGAAGTAACATGAAGGAAAGATTGTATAAACATTATTCCACAAGCTTAAAGGGGGCAATCACCAAGGCAGTGGCCACCATTTCACTAGAAGTAACATAAAGGCAAGCTTGTATAAACATTATTCCACAAGCTTATAGGGGACAATGACCAAGGCAGTGGTCACCATTTCACTAGAAGTAACATAAAGGCAAGCTTGTATAAACATTATTCCACAAGCTTAAAGGGGCAATCACCAAGGCAGTGGCCACCATTTCACTAGAAATAACATGAATTACTATATAAACATCATCCCACAATCTTAAAGGAGGCAATCACCAAGGCAGTGGCCACTATTTCACTAGAAATAACATTAAGAACTATAGAAAAGCCTCTGTTAATATATCAACAATGAAGAACATCATTTGTTACACAAAATTTATAAAATCTGAGACATGGTATTTGTTCCATGCCATTTATGTATAGAAGGTGTTTTTGCTGGACCCTGTATAAAGCAATATTAGGTGTCCTACAATCTCTCTCTCAGTTCTATAGCAAATATAGTTTTACCGTAGAATACCTGATTTTAACATTTAAGTATAACTTTAAATGTAAGCTTTATATTTACTTATAAATATTAGGCTATTTAAAAACTGTGATTGTAAGGAATATTTGAATTGAGTGGTAATGAAAATGTAAACATTCTAATATTTTAACTGCTGTATATCCCCATCCTGAGGTTATAACCACTGATCCTGTGGTTAATATGTTTTAATGTTTCTTTACAAATACTTTAATCCTTTAGTCAGTGAATTGAAGCAGGTACAGGGATCTCCTAAACATGATTTTCATACCTTTTATAAAAATTTCATTGTTTAAAATTTTTTTCAAAAGAGGAGGTAGATAATAAATGTTGACTAGAATATGAAAACGATTATGTATATAAAAAAAATGTTATACTGTAGAACTTGTATAGTTAGAAATTGAAGGGATCCAAAGGAAAATTTTCAAATTATCAAACAATTTGAATTATAAAAGTCACAACTTTTAAAACTCTCAGGCTCTCAAAATAATATTTACTGTCAAGTATAAGCTTTCTTTGTATAAATTATAACAATAAACATAAACTATAATGGGCTGTTTTTCTCTTTATCTTGCATACACACATACACTGTTGAGGCTAGGGCCTCACGAGCGCACTCACTGCATCCGTTGCAACAAACTTTTTGACATCCATTGTTGAAATCAGTAGGTGTAAATACATGTCGATACAAGAGGCATATGCATACACAGATACAGAGATTGATTTCTGACTTATGCAGAAATGCTACAACACACATTGACAAATGTTAACGCACATCACTGGGCAGACGAGCACTCAGTTATGTCTGTCTTGTCATCAGTATTCTTGATTTTCCTCAGCTTGTTTTCATTCACATTTTATCATATTTCATAACTTGCAAGGAATAATGCATTCTCAACTTTTCGTGGAAGATGATAGTATACAAGATCAAGTGTAAGGACTCCCTTAACTTCTACATAGGTCAAAGACGGAAACTTCAACAGACAATTCAAGGAATACATTAAATACATAAAAACACAACCAAAATCAAATTTCGCTATTCATATAAAGAAGATACTATGCACACACACACACACACACCTATGCAAGCACACACCCACACACACTCACATACACGCACACACACACATGCACATGCACACCTCACACACACACACACACACACACACCTATACGTGTTTGTGGACACTTGGCCGGACGCAAACACTACACGCCTCTTGTGGATCCTCTTAGATCTAGTGAAGTAATCAACGTGAAATTTTGGATATAGTTGTTAAAAATTGTTATTAGTAAATGCACAACCTGTTCATTTATGTAACTTGAAATTTACATTTACGTTTAATACATTCCTTTCGAGGACGCAGTTACAGTGTGCACAGGCACTTGTGCATGGTATGTTGGGGGCTCTCTGCCTGACTATTATCGATCTGAGTCATCACATCCGTCTGTCCCACCGATGTTTACGCCTACGATCATAAGAATTTGAGATAAGACCTAGTTGTGTGATAAAAAGAGTATGCTAGATAAGTCTGATGTACAACGCTTTCAGATGAAGCCAAAGCACCTTGAGTGATGAAATGGTAGACCATTACATTGAATGTTTTTAGTTTCAGACACTATTAAATTCTGCAATATTAACAAAACAATTAATGCATTTTTTAAAATAAATTAAAGTTTTCTTCACTCTGCCAAGTTTAATTATGACTGAAATTTTGTTCTATATGTATTACAAAGTTTTACATTTAAACCCTTTTATAAAAAAAAAATAATAATTTATTAAGAGAAGTTACATATATAAACCATTAAATATATTTTTTCTTGACTTATAAAAACAAGGAGGTATATTCTATTAAAATTATTTTTAAAAAAATGAAAACATCTATTTTTATCTTTTTAAACCATGCAAAATGCCTGCCTCCACATAGAACATAAAATATAGATTATTTTGTATAAGAAAAATCTAAAATCGTAGTCTATAGTACCATATAATTGTATATGTATGAATTGGCGGTATATATTTATATATATATCTTGTATCATTGCCAAAAATGTAGGTGTCTTATTACTGACAAATAAAAGCAAAAATAAATTCAAGTTCTATCTATGTATACAAACTTTAAATCTAACCATATAAAAAATCCAAGGTTTATAGAATATTGCAAATATTATTTATACCTCCCAAAATATATAGATTGAATGTATTTGTATGTAAAATAGAACACAAACTCGTTCCTACAAACATGGCAAAATATAAATGGATACTGCAAAAAAAGTTAGACAAGCGTGACTGAATAGCCTGGCCTGAAATTAATAATTAGTTATAACACCAGTTGCTTACAACTAAATGAAATATCATAATGATTTTTTTTAAATCTTCCATTTTTGGTTTGAAATTTGAACAACTAAAGTTAATGTGTAAGATTTAAGATTTACAACACGTATACAATTTTAACACGATCTTAAAAATGTATGAAATTATTTAAAAGCTTAGAGCATCCTTTCTCGAACAGTTTCACTATTCAATTAGCAACTAAAACATCATTTTAACCAGTGTAACATAGGTCTTCAAGTTGCGCAATTAAAAACGTGGGTGGTCATTTTAGGGTAATAATGGAAATAGTTGTGATAAAACTAACTTGGCTAACTTTTTTCATATGCTGGGGATGACTCTGGACATACCGTAGTATTAGTAAACTCACAGCAACTTGAAACTTGGTATAGCTATCGCGGTAACATAAACTTAGCAGAATCTTACTTTTATGTATTCCGCAGTCATTATAAATTTGTTGAACCGAATTTTTACTCTTTTGACCTAATCCTAAAGGCGAAATCGATGATTCGCCAAACGGATTTTGCGAACCTAGAGACAGATCCAGTATTATATATTTGTATTGTTTTATTATTTAGATATCTTTACTGATTAATATTAAAATTATATATATATATATATATATATATATATATATATATATATATATATATATATATATAATTAAATTTTAGGAAAACCTTTAAAGAAAAACTATTACTCTATTTAAATTAACCTCGATATTTTATTTGTTTTCATAAAACTTACAATATGACAAGGTTCAGTTTTATCTGAGAAGGATGCACAGATATAAACTGTACTTTTCTCTGATCCGTTTACTGAGAAATATTTCTACAATAGCCTTCAGTTATATAATAACATGATTTCATTTGTTCTCTGAAAACTATTTGTAGAATTCTATTTAAACAAGAAGTAAGAGTTTAGCAGCTCATTTCAAGATTTTTGACAAAACCTACAAGTATCATTATCAAGTCTTACGATTTGATGGCTATTATACTACTACTTATTTGTCACAATTCATCCTTTCATATTTTAAAAATACTTTAGGCATTTGTGGCTCTAGACGTTGCGGGCCCATGGACGAGTCATTATTTCTGTCTAGTGCTGGGGATTTAATTGGAAAAAATGAGAGTTACCTAATGCTAATTCAGGATTTTACGTATATTCTTGAAATTAATTTATTATGCCTAAACCATTACTGTTTACTAAACCATTCATGTTGTAATGGGATATTTATAAATTTAAGTTTCCTAAATCAAAGTTTTAAATTAATCACTTGTTTAAAACGAATTGAAACAATATGGAAAATAAACAACCAACTATAAATATAGCTTTTACTATGGAATTACATTCAATGAAATACATAGATAGTTCAGCTCATATAACATTATGTCACGGTTCCCGGCGGGGCGGATATGGTGTTGGCGAATTGTTAGTAGAGTTCTGTCTTTTCATACATAAACTTAAAATATTTAGTTTATTATTTGAAGGCCTAAACTAAAATCTATTTTATAAAACATTATTTTATTTTACATTTGTATTGATTGTGGTATAACCTTGTGACGTTAAACCATAATCCATAATTGGGGGTTCGCGACATTGTATTGAACAGAAGTATGACCATGTGTATTTACAAATATGTGATTCAGTACTTTTATATCCAATCCAACGGTTTGGTTTACTCCATGTCAAACGATGAGCAGCAGTGTTAATGTACTTCGGTCATGTATATAAAGAATAAATAATTCAGACTACCACAACGAACAATGCAGAAATAAATCTTTGGTTGTATTTTGATAGCACAATATATCTTGTTTTTCTAAGAAGAGGATGGTAGTATGGACAGGTTTCCACAATCCTAACTTGCAATACTAATGGTCTGTGTGGTTAATATGTTGGAATATGCAACAGAAACCAATAGTATATTGTTACAATATCGTAGCATTGCATACTTGTTACCAATTATTTGTTCAACGTATGTATACTAAGTTTTAATTTCTATTTTTGCCCTAAAGAGATAAATAAACAAAAACATAGGTAACCAGAAGCTGAAGTCGAGGATAGAAACAAATAATGCTTTCATCTTTACATAAATATTTCAACATTGGATGAAAAAGTATTTTCCTTTAGCAGAGAGAAAAGCACATTATATCGGACAAAACTGTTGGTGTTATTTTATTATAAGTACAATCTTTACAAATCTTTCGGAGGGTTATTCAATACCCACTTCCCATAGTGATTCAAGTTTAACCTACGAATCTGAAAGAAAGAAAGAGATGAAAATGCTTGAAGAAAGCCAGATCAGCGTCATACTTAATGAGAATTCTTCTAGAACAGTGATCATCGCCCGTAGATTATATTGTAGACAAATATATATGAAGACTATGAGCTATGGAGCCCACAAAATGATCAGGTTCAGGCTTTCATCTTGGAGAAGTATAGCAATTAGCTTCATATTGTATCATAAACAACAGTGTCCCTTATGTTCGATGTAAAATTATTCTGATATTAGATATTGTTAATTGATGAAAGATGAGTTAAAACAAATACACAAAGAAAAAAAATTGAATAACCTACAAAGCAGTCAAAACCTTTTGTATTTCTTTATGCACTAACAATAAGACCGCAATCGCTAGTTTTTACCAGTAACTGTAGGCCTATAAACAGAATAACAATGAGCTTTTTATGGCGAGTTTTTTCAACTGCTTCTTCAGTCATTTCCTCATTTTTATTTGTACCTATTTAAACAAACGGAAAATAATTAATAAAAATTTAAAATCAGGAGAAAGATTTAATACAATAATTAGGGGAGATGTTTGAAATAAACTTAAATCTGGTTTGAAAATCTCCAGATTCTTCAACCGTCTTTGTAGAAAGTAACATCATTGTATTATCACAATGAAAGTTAAGGTTATTTCCCTGTAATCCTTGTGGAAAAGATATGGTAGAGGAATTAAATAAATTCTTACAACGACTGCAATAAAAATATAATGAATAAACAAGAGGATATTTAAAATTCTTGAATTTTGTAGTCCATTACGTTCAGTGAATCTTAAATAATAGTTTATGACTATCCGAACTTTACATTTAGTAAATTTGTTGAAACTTATCATAAGCGAGAAGACACTGATGAAGATCGGCACATAGCGATTAAAAACGTTCTGTCACAGTAAGTTTTAACAAATTTACTAAATGTAAAGTTCGGATAGTCATAAACTATTGTTTAAGTGATGAATTTTAAAAAATGGCAAAAATTGTATCTTTAAAAACAGATGGAGCTTAATAAAGTGGGTAAATATAATAGATATACTATATCGATTATCGAACCCGTTTAGAACCATGCTGTCCAGCTCCACTGCACTATACATACAACAGAAGGCACTGACTGTATCCTTGATATTAACTTGAAAGATATGGAGGCAAAGAAGTTTTAAATACTGCATTTACCTTAGCCTAATTGTCCTTTGAACTCCTGTCTAATTTATTCGACAGAATCACGATACATCAGTAAAAATTATATGAGTTCACTCTAAATCTCACTACACACTAGTTTCTCAAATAGTTATGCTCAAATTATAAACAGATATTATAAACAGTATTTTTCTCCTTTCCGTTTACTGTGAAATATTTCTACAGTAGCCTTCGGTTATATAATAACATGTTTCTATTTGTTCTCTGTAAACCATTTATATAATTCTATTTAAGCAATAAGTAAGAGTTTAGTAGCTCATTTCAAGACTTTGACAAAATCTTCATGTACCATTTTGAAGCCTTGCATTTGATGGCTATTATACTACTTAGTCGCCACCATTCATCATTTCATATTTGAAAACTACTGTAGGTATTTGTGGCTTTAGACGTTGCGGGCCATGGACCCATTATTGCTGTCTAGTCCTGGGGATTTAATTGAAAAATATGATAAAGTTACTTAAAGCTGATTCAGAATTTTACGTATATTGTTGAAATTAACCCTTACTGTTTACTAAACCGTTCATGTTATAATAGGATATTTATAAGTTTGTGTTGCTTAAACAAAATTTTAAAATAATCACTTGTTTAAAATGAATTAATATAATATATAAAATAAACAACCAACTATAAAAATAGCTTTTACTATGGAATTACATTCAATGGAATACATAGATAGTTCAGCTCATGTAACATTATGTCACGGTTCTCGTCGGCGTGGAGATATGTTGGCATTTCGTTAGTAGAATTCTGTACTTTTATACATAAACTTGAAATATTTAGCCCATAATATGATGGCCTAAACTAAAATCTACTTTAGAAAGCGTACATTTGTATTCATTGTGGTATAACCTTTCGATGTTAAACCATAACCCACAATTGATGGGTTGGCAATATTATATTGAAGAGAAGTATGACCATGTGTATTTACAAATATGCGATTGATAAGATAATATAGACTGTCAACGCTTCTATAGCCAATCCAACGAATTGGTATAATCCATGACAACTATACATAATCTTTAAACGACGAGAAGGAGTGTTTATGTACTTCGATCATGTATATAAAGAATAAATACCACAACTACCACAACTAAAACGCTATAGTAAATCTTAGGTTGTATTTTAATAGCCCAATATGTCCTGTTTTATAAGAATAGGGGGAGTATGGAAAGGTTTCCTCAATCCTAACTTGCAATACTAATGTTCTATGTGGTTAATATGTTGAAATATGCAATAGAAACCAATAGTATATTATTTTGTAATATATAATTGTTATCGCAGCATTGCATACAAGTGGCCATTTAATATGACCAAGGTATGTGTACTACGTGTTAATTTCTATATTTGCACTAAAGAGATAAATAAACAAACATAGGTAATCAGAGGCTGAAGTGGAATATAGAAACAATTACTGTTTTCATTTTTATACAAATATTTCCATATATATGGAAATAGTTGTGATAAAACTAACTTCGCTATCTTTTTTCATAACCTGGGGTTGACTCTGGACATACCGTAGCATTAGTACACTCACAGCAACTGAAAACTGTACTTAAATCCAGTGGTGAAATAAACACAGAATCTTACTGTTATGTGTTCCGCAATCATTATTGATTTCTTGAACCTAATTTCGACATTTTGACCTAATCCTAGAAGTGAAAACAATGGTAAGCCAAGCGGATTTCGCTAACTTAGAGACAGATCCACTAACATCTATTTGTATTTTTTTATTATTTAAATGTCTTCACTGATCAATATAAAATAATATGTAAATTTTATTTTAGAAAAACCTTTGAAAAAAAACTATTACCCTATTTAAATTACCCTCCATGATTTCTTTGTTATTCTACAACTCACAATATGACAAGGTTCAGTTTTATCTGAGAAGGACGTATAGATATAAACAGTATTTTTCTCTTTTCCGTTACTGGGAAATATTTATACAGTAGCTTTAGTTCTGTAAGGAGGGGCTCAGAAAAATGGTATTATACTACTACTTAGTTGTCACAATTCATCTTTTCATGTGTGAAAAATACTGTAGGCATTTGTGGCTTTAAAAGTTGCGGGTCAATGGGCGATTCATTATTGCTGTCTAGTCTTGAGGATTTAATTGGAAAAGAATGATAGAGTTACTCAATGCTGCTTCGGGCTTTTAAATATATGTTCTTGAACTTATTCTATTAACCCTAAACGGTTACACGTTCATGTTGTAATGGGGTATTTATAAGTTTATGTTTCTTATAGAGCAGTTTTAAAATAAACACTCCCTAAAAACGAAGTGAAACAATATGAAAAATAAACAACCGACTATAAATACACCTCTTAGTATGGAATTACATTCAATATATTACATAGATAGTTCTGCTCATGTAACATTATGTCACGGTTCCTGGTGGCGCGGAGATATTGTTGGAGAATTTTTAGAGTTAAATCGGTCTTTTCATATATAAACTTAAAATATTTATCTATATTTTGATGGCCTCAACTAAAATCTATTTTATAAAGCATTACTTTATTTTAATTTGTATTGACTATGGCCTAGCCTTGCGACGTTAAACCATAATCCGTAATTGTTGGGTTCGCGATATTATATTGAAGAGAAGTATGACCATTAGTATTTACAAATATGTGATTGATATGGTAACATAAACTGTCAACTCTTCTATATCCAGCCCAACGAGTTCATTTATCGGTGTCTACTATACTTAATCTTTAAATGACGAGAAGCAATGTCTATGTATTTCAGTCGTGGATTTAAGGACAGAAATCAACAGAAAATCAAGTTAGGGATTATTATATAATTATCAAAATTTATACATTACTTAAAACAAATGTTTAAATAAACTGGCGGTAGCAGCCTTTTTAATACTTATTAAGTCTTAAACAGAAAGCACAGTAATTAACTTGAATTAATCAGAAAAATAACGACAAAAACGCGAGAATATATCAAGAAAACACAAAACTGATAAACCTCAAATGTTTTGCGAAACAACACAGTAATCAGGAAAAAAGAGAGAAATCCTGAGCCGGGCAGACTCATTGATGACTGAGACATCTCGAAATTAGTTTATTATCCAAGTTTACCAAGCACCATGAGTGTTGTAGCTAATAACTTGTTTACCCTAGGATGGTCAGACGAAAATATATACTGATTGTCCAGGCAATGCTCGGTCATCGCTTCAGGTTTTTAGTTTTTAAAGTGCTGCTCCCTGCTTCTTGTCTTAATACTCATACGGGTTTGACCAATATATACTCCATCGCACATGTAAATTCCTGATTTCTCACAGGCGGAATTCTTGGCTTTTTTCTTTATGAGCAAGTTGAAGAGCAATGCTAAAGAGACAAAGAAATTTCTTCCGCTGATTTGGACCCTGTATGTCGACGATGTATTTAGAACTTAATGGATTCTTTCCCTTGATAAATTTACCACAGAGGTACATGTGTGGAATAGTATTGCCTGTATATTGATGATACAAAAAATACTAATTTAAAATAGATAACTCTCATGAGTAAGGAGTTTGGTGTTCTGTAGGTTAGAATATCTTTATTGTTTGACTTAAATGTATTGATTTGTTTGTTTTATAGTTGTACAATACGAAGCCTATACACAATTTATAATGACGTGGCTTGATGCAATTTGTTAGTAGTAGTCTATCACTGATGAAAACGGTATCGTCGTCGAAACTAGTCGATATGTTTTACTAAACTAGTGTGTATTGAGATTTAGAGTGAATTAAGATCTCTCTAGCCAAGCTCTAATCAACCTAATTTTAAGACACATATAAAAAAAATTAATGTTAATAATTTAACATTTATGTTGTATGTAACACATATGTTGTCAAAATATGTGTACTGATAAGCCATAGCTACTGGGCACCTTGCGTGAATGTGCTCCCTTTTGAGCATTTCCTCAAAAGCGGAAAAAAAAATTTTGGTTATATTTGGCTATTGTACTTATAGAAATACTATTATTAATTTTTATTAGGAAAGATAGTTTGGAATTGTTTGTAAATATATAAAGTAAGCGTAGAGTAAGCCTACGTGAACAAGAAAAGAGGATTAGGTTAGGCTCAACCATGTTATATGTTTAAATGGACCAAGTAAAAGCATTTTTATATTTAGAGTGCATAACTTAGCGATAATTTTTCTATTATCATCCCCCGATTAGCTACCTAAAACGTTTTTATACCTATCTAAATAAAGAATATGGAGAACAGTTTGAAAACTCTATTTATTGAAAATGCCAATAGCATTTGTTTTTTATTTTAAAGATTTTGAAATTGCTAATATAATCTTCAAAAATTATTTTAAAATTATCTTAAGTAGATTAAGCAGTGGTATGAATAAGATTAACCCGACTCACTAAACAGTGCCTCTGTACCGTCGTCGGTTGTGATCATTATCTTATTGGATCTTATTTTCTAATCTATACTTTTTTCTTGTTTTGACCTTTCTTTCTCAGAAGAAATTACCATAATTTTATAAGAATGGGTGGAGTTGCTGAGAATTGTAATATTTTGTACACATTAACATATAGTGATATATAAACAATTTCTATAGTAAAACACATTTTTCTATAAATGAGGAAGGCTGTTTCGGGAAATGTGTTTCTTTGTCATCTCAAACTGTAAAAACGTCTTGAGTTTATTAAAGCATAAAATGGAAGTAGGGATTAGTTTACATATTTATTATTAAAGTAAAATAGATGGTTAGTATGTTACAATATACAATATTGAGTTATCGTATATTTTTACAATATTTTAACATTGCATAGGCCTATATGTTTACACATGTATAAAAATATGTACACATATATGGTCACTAAAATCCAATATATACTTGTTTAGTCTAAAACATTTACTGTAATAAATTAATACTTAATGTTATTTATTTGTATACACTTAACATATAAATAAACAAATATAGTAACGGCTCAACACGAATATAGAAGCAAATAGTTTTTGAATTTTTATATCACTAATTTTACAATGGGAGAGAATGGCCATGGTCAAATATCACAGGAGAAATAAATGACTATTTCTCTTTATTTATTGTAAGAAGAAAAGTACATTATTTTACATCGGACAAAGCTGCTAATACAATATTATTTGAGGCTCAATATTTTCAAGATTTTTGAGGTTTTGTAGGGCAAACCCTACTGCCCTGAGTTATTTGCTTTTAAGTCACAAATGTAAGCGATTTCAAGAGATAAAAAACTGTTGAATGAAGAAAAACAGTGGAAACTTAACTCCGTTTGGATCGGTAGTTCACAACAATTTCTAGCCGCTATCACTTACAAAAACACTTGTGAGACAGGTGATAGCCGTTCGTAGATAGTTTTGCAGATGTACATGTATGTGTAAGCGATAAGACATGATATGCAGAATTGCTATGTCAAGTCGCCCTTTATCTTGGAACCACTAACCTTACACAAGTCTACCTGATATGACAACATAAACACTCGGACATTCTTTCTTTGGTCAGGGGTACAAGCTATGTATAGAGAAAAATGAGATTTAAACGTGATTTTTGAAGTTATTTGCCCGACAGGTTTCCAGCTACTGTTAGATTTAGACTTAGCAGTCGAAAAGTAGCCTACATTTTGTACAATTTATATGTTTACGATTATGTTGCAATCGTTATAAGATAATTTACCATCCATAAATTGTAATACAAGTTTCTAGCATTCACAAATGTTTACTTTTATCTAAAATTAAACAATTATATCTTGAAATTTTCTACATTTTTTTCTTAATTTAATATATAACTACAGCTATTTAATTCCTGTTACTCTCAAATGCTATTTCCAACGGGAATTAGAAAATCTTCATTACTTATAATTATATCTAAAATTTCCATTTTTTTCATTTTTACAAACCGTAAATTTCTTCTTACAATTATCTGTAGAATATTTATTTACGCCTTATTATTTCTATTGAAACTCTATTCTTCCTATCAATTACGACTTGTTAAAATACAAAAACTCTTTTTTAAATATCAAAAGGAACGAAATTGTGTAACCCGTGTACAATGAATAATTAGTTTGCAATCCTAAAGTTTAGTTTACTTTAAACATTAGCAAATAAAAATAAATAAAAGACAAACACTAAACTCATAACTTAGTAATTTATTTACTCAATGACAAAGTCATCATCATCAGTGAGTGTTGCTACTACAAACTGCAAGTTACAGCTTGTAATATCTTACTCTTCTTAAAAATCAAACATATTCATCAATTTATTTCCGTGTTTGGGTCTGCGCTGTTAAGGTTTATTCATAACGTTTTTAGATCAGAATAATGACCACTCCTTCAATAAATACACGAAGCTACATTTATTTGTCACTTTAATTTTGTTTAGTGCCCAAAATGTGTGTCACGTTTTGGAACTTGTGACCGTTAACATTCAGACCTAATAGGTAAAGGATTATGTACATGAATATTGTTAATCAAGTTTTAAAGTAAAAAAAAACACATTTGCGATTACATTGTGGATAAAACCACAAACATTATTTGTAAATAGATGAATCATGTTTTATACAGTAAAATATTTTTCAAGTTTATGAAGTTTTGTTTCTAAACAAATGTTTAATATTTCCAATAATGGAAAGAGAAGAACCAAGTTATATCACCTTTCAAAACATTTCAGTTAGTCTTGATGCATATATATATATATATATATATATATATATATATATATATATATATATATATATATATATATATATATATTAAATATGATGATATGTTTTTTTGTAATATAGTTCATAAATTAAAAATATTTCAAAAACAAGAATACTTTTAATGAATATAATTATTCAAAGCTTTTCGCCGATAAAATAGTACCAGCATCTTCAGGAAAATAATTATCTAATAAAATATTTTTACAAAATTAAATCATAAGAGCTACAAATGACCATATGTTTATAAGTGTTGCACTTTATGTAATTTTTTCTATAACATCAATGACCTTATAAATATATAAATAAGGTAGAACATATAAATATTGATACTGAATTGGCGATCAATAAATTAAAAGTAGAGGAACAAGAAAATATGCGAATAAAAACATCCCATGAAATAATAAAGTTAATTAAAAATAACAAAACTAATCATACACACATAAAACAATATTCGCAAATTCATCAAATTAAACAAAAATTACAAACTAATGATCTTATTATGACAAAAGCTGATAAAGGTAATGCTGTAGTTATTATTGATAAACAAGATTTATTTATTTAACATATAAATAAAACTGAAAATTTTATATCTAAAAACCAATATACAGAAATAAATAAAGATCCCACAGACAGATATCAAAATGAAATAAAAAATATAATAAAAACATCATCTAAATTATTTAATAAAAAATATACTAATAATTACATAAATGAGAATCCTAAAATTCCAAGATTAAATGGACTAATTAAATTGCACAAAGAAGATAAACCAATTAGGCCGTTAGTTAATTTTACAATTGCTCCTTCTTATAAAATTTCAAAATATTTGGCTTTATTACTTAAAGATAAGGTAAAATTAAATAATACTCATAATATAAAAAACTCGATTGAGCTTATTGAAAAATTAAAAGATATTAACATTGATAATAATACAAAATTAATATCATTTAATGTTACTAACATGTATAATAACATACCTATAATGAAAACACTTGAAATAATAAAAAATAATATAGATACGTTTGAAAAAGATAACACATCAACACAAGAAATAATAAATACATTAAAAATTATATTAAATCAAAATTATTTTTTATACAATAATAAAATTTATAAACAAAGGGATGGATTAACAATGGGCTCTCAAATGTCCAGCATATTATCAGAAATATTTTTACAAAATATAGACATTGAAATAAATAAGATTATTAAAACATATGATCAAAATGGACACTGGTTTAGATATGTAGATGATGGGTTATACATATCAAATAATAATGGTTTAAATATTGACAAAATATTAAAATGTATAAATAATATACACGAAAATATAAAATTTACTCATGAATTTGAATCAAAAAATAAACTAAATTATTTAGATATTACAATTACTAGAAATAATGAATCATTTGAATATAATATATATAGAAAACCAACGCAGACAAATCAAATAGTACCTAATTATTCAAATCATCCGTACAACCAAAAAATGGCAGCGCTTTATAATTTACTACATAGGATGCACAAAATACTAATGAACTTAAAAGATCAAATAAAAGAGAAAAATATAATATATCAAATTGGTTTAGAAAATGGATATAAAAGAAAAACTATAGATTAATTGAATAATAATATAATAAGAAAACAGAAACTCGAATATAACATTGTACATAATAAGAGCGAAAATATTTGTACAACTTTTACATTCACTGGTAACGAAATAAATAAAATTACAAGATTATTTAAAGAAACAAATTTACAAATTACATATAAAACTGATAATAAAATTAAAAATTTAATAAACAACAACAAAAATCAAAATAATATGCACGAAAGAAATGGAGTATATAATATAAAATGTCAAACTTGTAATAAATTATATGTAGGACAAACAAAAATGAAATTAAAAGAAAGATACAAAGAACATTTAAACGCTTATATAAAACCAAACATATACAAATCAAATTTAGCTACGCATTGTATTAATAATGGACACGAGTTTCCGGAAATAGAAAATATGAAATTAATAAAAAAATTAAATGAAGGATTAAAAATGAATATATTTGAAACATTGGAAATTTATAAGCATAAAGTTAAAGGCAAATTAATTGATGAACAAATTCAAGTGAGATCAAGGCACCAAACTATTTATAAGGTCATTGATGTTATAGAAAAAATTACATAAAGTGCAATACTTATAAACATATGGCCGTTTGTAGCACATATGATTTAATTTTGTAAAAATATTTTATTAGATAATTATTTTCCTGAAGATGCTGGTACTATTTTATCGGCGAAAAGCTTTGAATAAATATATTCATTAAAATTATTCTTGTTTTTGAAATATTTTTAATTATATATATATTTATATTCTTGATATTTAACGTTATCCATTGTTTTTCCGTTGCACTGACTTTATGAAGCTAATATATTACTATTGTAAGTAATTTTATCCACCATTAAGTGCAATAATTTTACCTTGAGTGATGAGGCACCTTTCGGTCTGGCCGAAAAGTGTCTCATCACTCAAGGTAAAATTATTGCACTTAATGGTGGATAAAATTACTTACAATAGTAATATATTAGCTTCATATATTTATATATATATATATATATATATATATATATATATATATATATATATATATGTGTGTGTGTGTGTGTGTGTGTGTGTGTGTGTGTGTGTGTGTGTGTGTGCAAAGTAATGTAAAAACAAATTTTTTTCTGAAAAATATAAGCATAACCTGCATGCAATGATTACAAATCAACATTAAAATTGTAAACTATAATTACGAGAAACATATTTTAATAATGATATACTACCTGGTAAAAATGTTTGTAACTGTCTAAGACAATTATCTTTACCCTAAAAAATTGAACTAAATAGAAGATATTAAGCCCAAATAATTAAATATATTAAGAAAAATTGTTCAGAGTTATATAATAAATAAATATTGAAATAATTAGTCTGGGTTTTGTGATTTTAAAAAGAATAAATTGAATAGCCTCTTTGGCACTACACGATTTGTGGTTTTAAAACAACTAATTAGTGTAAAGATATTGGCATAGGCTATGTGTCTGAAGTCGTCACAAGACACTCTCCACATAAGTGTGTCATACGAAAAATCCCCTAAACGTACCATGAACAAGAAGTGTGTGTAAATTCCAGTTCCTCATAAAAGCTCACCCACTTGTAAAAGTAGACACTGTACACATCGTTTGGCTACTCTAGCGCTCTGTGGTGCTAAAACTAGGAAGCGTTCAGAGGTGTGCGATAAACAGTCGTATGCAAAACAATGACGTTGTGGGGTCGCCTTCAGAATTAAATTAAACATGTTTTCTGATGATAAGACATATAGATAAACAAGTTTCAGCTATTAAAACCATAGGTGGCGTTTTGGGGACCTCTCACAAAACTTGGCGACCCCACAACTCGCTCGCTTTACAGACGAAACTCCCAACAAGTGTCCTCTCACAAACACATACACACACACACACAAACACTCACATACACACACACACACAAACACTCACACACGCACATACACACACAAACATAGACACTAATCTAAAAGATCTTCATTTCATCAACTATAAGATATATAAACACCACAAAAACCACCCACAACAAATTTTAAACAACAAAACACACTCTCAATCATATACTATATTTGAACACATAATTAACAACTACTCTATGAACAATATCACACTACAGACTCCCAATAACACAATACACCTGAGCAACAATCGAGTCCATCACTCACAGCATTGAACAATATACTGATCTAGTACGAAATGCGTCTGCTGATGAATAATCTCCCATGAATGATAACTGTCCTAAATATCTGAAAAACTGGAATATTTTTTAGAATTTAGTAATACTAAATGGTAAACATTTATTAATTTATTGTAGATTTCAGCCCATGATGACCCAGGAATTTATGTTCCTGTTCCTAATCCATATGATGAAGAGTTTTTAGTGTTGAAAGTGGACAAACAAAATCCAGCCAACACTGATTCTTATCAGAGCAATGTGTACTATTACTTCTACAGTGGTAATTCAAGACACTCTGAAGAATTAATGACAGATGATAATGAAGATACACCATGGGAAAAGGAGATGAAGACTTTACGTATGATACGGTAAAATGAGCTTTATTAGACAATTTGATAACAGTAGTTTTTATTTCAATCAGTAATTTATTGGGTATTTGTAAGTAACGACCTGGGTGGTTTGAAAAGTTGTTGGAATATAGAACAAAAACAACTTTCCTCAGTAAAATGTTTTTATTTTAGTCTCTCTGTTCAGTAATGCACGTGGACCAGTGGTGCTTCAATTCCTTGATACCATCTAGAAAGAAGTGAACGTCTGATGCGCCTAAATCAGGTGATAAGGCATCACACAAGAGGGTGCGGCACAATTCCTATCTCAGGTAATGAGTTTCTGAGATGCCACTTGTGTGAGGCTGCTCATTGTTTTGATGGTGACACTCTCTTTCCTCTCTAATATAACTTTTGCTGAAGTTGGTCCAAGAGGTTAGTGAGGTATTTTCCCGATATAGGTACTGTTATGGTTTTACCAATGAGAAGGTTGTCCATTCATGTCCCAAAAAACTGGTGCCATGAATTTTAAGCCCAACCATATGGTTTTTGTTTTCTTTGGTGGTGGTTAATCAACATGTTTCTTTAGGGTACAGTAATGGACCCAAGTTTTATCCATCAAATATTGTTTGAACATTTCCAATCTGATCTACTGTTAAGAGTCACAGCGCTCAACGAGCAGAAAACTTTCTCATTTCCAATTCCATTATTATAATATTATATACCCTTTCAATTACACTCCTGAAGTCACTTTTTCCTGAGTTATAGCACACTTGGCCAACCACTAAACTGATAATCCTCTCAGGTGTCCTGGCCAAAGTGAATAGTCCCCCAGTCTCTTTGAACACACTTTCCTTTCATATCTGAAGTCATTTTTGCCTGAGTTGTAGCACACTTGGCCAAACACCAAACTGATAATCCTCTAAGCTGTCCTGGCCAAGGTGAATAGTCCCCCAATCTCTTTCAACACACTTTCCTTTCATATCTGAAGTCACTTTTTCCTGAGTTATAGCACACTTGGCCAACCACTAAACTGATAATCCTCTCAGGTGTCCTGGCCAAAGTGAATAGTCCCCCAGTCTCTTTGAACACACTTTCCTTTCATATCTGAAGTCATTTTTGCCTGAGTTGTAGCACACTTGGCCAAACACCAAACTGATAATCCTCTAAGCTGTCCTGGCCAAGGTGAATAGTCCCCCAATCTCTTTGAACACACTTTCCTTTCATATCTGAAGTCATTTTTGCCTGAGTTGTAGCACACTTGGCCAAACACCAAACTGATAATCCTCTAAGCTGTCCTGGCCAAGGTGAATAGTCCCCCAGTCTCTTTGAACACACTTTCCTTTCATATCTGAAGTCATTTTTGCCTGAGTTGTAGCACACTTGGCCAACCACTAAACTGATAATCCTCTAAGCTGTCCTGGCCAAGGTGAATAGTCCCCCAATCTCTTTGAACACACTTTCCTTTCATATCTGAAGTCATTTTTTCCTGAGTTATAGCACACTTGGCCAACCACTAAACTGATAATCCTCTCAGGTGTCCTGGCCAAAGTGAATAGTCCCCCAGTCTCTTTGAACACACTTTCCTTTCATATCTGAAGTCATTTTTGCCTGAGTTGTAGCACACTTGGCCAACCACTAAACTGATAATCCTCTAAGCTGTCCTGGCCAAGGTGAATAGTCCCCCAATCTCTTTGAACACACTTTCCTTTCATATCTGAAGTCACTTTTTCCTGAGTTATAGCACACTTGGCCAACCACTAAACTGATAATCCTCTCAGGTGTCCTGGCCAAAGTGAATAGTCCCCCAGTCTCTTTGAACACACTTTCCTTTCATATCTGAAGTCATTTTTGCCTGAGTTGTAGCACACTTGGCCAAACACCAAACTGATAATCCTCTAAGCTGTCCTGGCCAAGGTGAATAGTCCCCCAATCTCTTTGAACACACTTTCCTTTCATATCTGAAGTCATTTTTGCCTGAGTTGTAGCACACTTGGCCAAACACCAAACTGATAATCCTCTAAGCTGTCCTGGCCAAGGTGAATAGTCCCCCAGTCTATTTGAACACACTTTCCTTTCATATCTGAAGTCATTTTTGCCTGAGTTGTAGCACACTTGGCCAAACACCAAACTGATAATCCTCTAAGCTGTCCTGGCCAAGGTGAATAGTCCCCCAGTCTATTTGAACACACTTTCCTTTCATATCTGAAGTCATTTTTGCCTGAGTTGTAGCACACTTGGCCAAACACCAAACTGATAATCCTCTAAGCTGTCCTGGCCAAGGTGAATAGTCCCCCAATCTCTTTGAACACACTTTCCTTTCATATCTGAAGTCATTTTTGCCTGAGTTGTAGCACACTTGGCCAAACACCAAACTGATAATCCTCTAAGCTGTCCTGGCCAAGGTGAATAGTCCCCCAGTCTATTTGAACACACTTTCCTTTCATATCTGAAGTCATTTTTGCCTGAGTTGTAGCACACTTGGCCAAACACCAAACTGATAATCCTCTAAGCTGTCCTGGCCAAGGTGAATAGTCCCCCAGTCTATTTGAACACACTTTCCTTTCATATCTGAAGTCATTTTTGCCTGAGTTGTAGCACACTTGGCCAAACACCAAACTGATAATCCTCTAAGCTGTCCTGGCCAAGGTGAATAGTCCCCCAATCTCTTTGAACACACTTTCCTTTCATATCTGAAGTCATTTTTGCCTGAGTTGTAGCACACTTGGCCAAACACCAAACTGATAATCCTCTAAGCTGTCCTGGCCAAGGTGAATAGTCCCCCAGTCTATTTGAACACACTTTCCTTTCATATCTGAAGTCATTTTTGCCTGAGTTGTAGCACACTTGGCCAAACACCAAACTGATAATCCTCTAAGCTGTCCTGGCCAAGGTGAATAGTCCCCCAATCTCTTTGAACACACTTTCCTTTCATATCTGAAGTCATTTTTGCCTGAGTTGTAGCACACTTGGCCAAACACCAAACTGATAATCCTCTAAGCTGTCCTGGCCAAGGTGAATAGTCCCCCAATCTCTTTGAACACACTTTCCTTTCATATCTGAAGTCATTTTTGCCTGAGTTGTAGCACACTTGGCCAAACACCAAACTGATAATCCTCTAAGCTGTCCTGGCCAAGGTGAATAGTCCCCCAGTCTATTTGAACACACTTTCCTTTCATATCTGAAGTCATTTTTGCCTGAGTTGTAGCACACTTGGCCAAACACCAAACTGATAATCCTCTAAGCTGTCCTGGCCAAGGTGAATAGTCCCCCAGTCTATTTGAACACACTTTCCTTTCATATCTGAAGTCATTTTTGCCTGAGTTGTAGCACACTTGGCCAAACACCAAACTGATAATCCTCTAAGCTGTCCTGGCCAAGGTGAATAGTCCCCCAGTCTATTTGAACACACTTTCCTTTCATATCTGAAGTCATTTTTGCCTGAGTTGTAGCACACTTGGCCAAACACCAAACTGATAATCCTCTAAGCTGTCCTGGCCAAGGTGAATAGTCCCCCAATCTCTTTGAACACACTTTCCTTTCATATCTGAAGTCATTTTTGCCTGAGTTGTAGCACACTTGGCCAAACACCAAACTGATAATCCTCTAAGCTGTCCTGGCCAAGGTGAATAGTCCCCCAGTCTATTTGAATATCCTTTCCTTTCATATCTGAAGTCACTTTTGCCTAAGTTGTAGCACACTTGGCCAACCACTAAACTGATAATCCTCTAAGCTGTCCTGATCAAGATGAATAGTCCCACAGCCTCTTTGAATATCCTTTCCTTTCATATGTTTCTTTATGAAACACTTAATCACTGCTTAAACCTTCACTTGATGTTCTCCATCTTCACAAACCACTACACAAGAACAACATACCTGTCCAGGCTACAGGTCTCTACTTAGAGTACTGTGATGCCGCATGTTCACTCATATGCAATGGCGAGGGAAGCTTGTTTCACTAGCACTGACCTATGATAATACTAACCATTCAAGCATTCAAAACATTTTATTCTAAAAGAAGATTTTAAATCTAAATTGGAGAATATATTTGATGTGTTATTCCCTACATCCTTATAAGTGCTGCAACATTAAGTAAATCTATTGCAAGTAAGCTTTCTGTGTAAATAAAATTCTACACAAAACTATCTACATTAGTATTAATGTTTTGTGTCAAATCTTGTGTTTTCTCTGTTGTTTCTTGTTTTTATCAGACTTTTACCTACCTTTTAACATTAGATATATGGGAGTGAATCTGTCGTTTTGAAACAGTGAAACTTTCCCATATACAAGCCCAGTTCTAGAGTTTAAAACTAAAATCCACTTTGAATACTCACTTGTTCCCTTGTAGAGTTTGTATATATTATTGTTTCTGCTGTAAATACATATGTGTTTGAACTTTTGAAAAATTTTAAAATGTTCATAAAGTATTTATTTGAGAAGGTTTAGATACAGCTGAAGAGTTGCAAAATCATTTACTTCCACAACCTTTAAAATTTTAAATTATACAGACATTCTTTGCAGGTGTATAAAGGGGTCTGGAGGATACTACCAATCCCAACACTTCAAACCACCCACACCAAAACCATGGTACATGGCCTATTAAAACCACTGTTAGATCAACAAGAACACTACCAAGGATTAAACACTATACAACATATACCATAAACCAATGGATAAAGCACAACAATGATTGACAAACCCAATAACCCAGCTCATTTCCATACAGATTAACCGAAACTCTCAAACTAACCGGCATATTTCTTAGATACAATTACATAATAGTTTACTTCACACACAACTCCCTCAACAAACAATTTAAACCCAACATCATAAACAAAGACATATACAACTCTGCCAGTGTTTACAAACTAACTTGCAGGCCTTGCCCCAGTTTGTACATAGGCCAAAGAGGAGGGTCATTTTACACACGCTACCAAGAACACATAAAAACACTCACAAACAAAAACACCCAATCATACTTTGCTGAGCACTCATTTCCACAAACCATAACTACACAAACATAGCATACAACCTACAAATTCTTCAGAAACAAAAAATAATTATAATAATAATCAACAATTTACAACTAAACAATATGAATTATACAAGAATTTTAAACTAAACCCAACACACATACTCAACACCCAATTACATTAAATTCACATACACTTTTCTACATTATAACCCCCAATTCTCGTTAAAAAATATACCTAATATCCTACCCCACCCCCACAACCCAGATGTCAGTTAGGGTTTGAGTTGACATTAAGACACATCACCCAAAACGGCGTATAATTAAAAAAGTAAGTGTTACTATAGGCAACATACTAACACATGTTCAAGTGTTTTTAGTTACAAATTGGTAGTGAAGAATCAGGTGAAGAATAATTGAAATAAAAATGTTTTTACAATATTTGCAGTTTGCTATACGAGCAGGACAACATTATCAGAGAGTTGAGATCAGATATTGAACTGTTTGATAAAAGTATTGAGGAGCTCTGTATTGAGCGGTTTCAAGTTGCAATTGATGTTAAATATTTGGAACACCATTACTTCTGTTGTTATCAGGAGTTTATCATCATTGAAAGTTATTCAGCTCTGGAAGATGAAATCTTTTCCAAGATATCAGAAAGTAGTGCAATTAAGGAAGACAAAGTAAATCAGGTTAGTTTGGTAAATTAAGGTTGTTACTAGTTTTTATAATAATATAGTAATAATAATAATAATAATAATAATAATAATAATAACAAATAAATAATAAACTTTATTTATGCAACTGAGACAGAATTGACAAGGTGTAAATGAGGCCGTTAGATCCAGATAGCCCAGCCTTGAAATGCTCTTATGTTAGATAATAAGTGTTAAAGATTTGTAAAATACATTAGAATAATACATATGGTCCAATAAAGTTTAGTGCTGCTATCTATTAAAAAGTAACATTACTGCAGTACATGCTACTACACCTATTTCTGCTCTTGACTAAATATCTTACTATTGTTCTAGCTTTACATTTCTGTGGCAGGTCACACTGAACCGCAACTACTTATGTTATACAGAATTTAAATTCTGACCTGAGTGTTACCAAGGAAAACTTGTAATTTTAAGTGGTTAGAGCCAGAGTGAGAAAATCTTTATTTTTTAACTAATCTATGAAATAATTAGGATTTAGAGAAAATTTATTTTCTCTTAACAAAGTGAATTTAAAAGGAATAGCATAGAGCCTCTAGGGTGAAGACTGCTTGAGGTTTCAGATGTCATCCAGAGGGACCTCTAGTTATCAGTTCTGACATTACAACATATTAGAAAAATAACTTGATATTTTAGAGTTTCCCTGGTAACAGATAACCAAACCCACCAGAAATCTATATTTAAGAGAGAAAAAATTATAAATGTATTGCTTATTTTCAACAAGATATTATAATTTTTATCCAAATATATTGGATCTTTAACTACCACATATTACAATCAGTAATTGAGAAAAAATTATACATTTTTATTTATATAAATAAATATGACTTATATTAAATCAAGAAGTAGAATTCAACTTCTTCTACAAGTATAAAACCATTACTTAGGCCCTCTGCACACTAGTCGACTATATTGCAATACGAGTTTAAAAAACCATATTGACTAAAGTTTACAGTGCAATGAGTTTGCAACCAAAATACAATCTGTACCACCCATTCACTAGTGTGATGGAACCTGGATCAGTTGACGATCTCAGTGCAAATAGTTTGTAGTATGCTATAGTTTATGCATATTTAATTAAATCCATATTTTTTGTTACTGAGCAAATTGTTAATCATTATATTGTCCTCAATAGCTGAATTATTCTTATAGACAAAGCTTACAGCGCAATAAGTTTGCAACTGTAATAAAATCTGTCTTCACACACAATCCTGATTGAATCTGAATAAGTTTTTTAATCTTAGTGCAAATAGATTGTAGTATAATATGGCTTATGCATTTTTTATTAAACCAATAATTTTCTGTTTTTCTTTATTTTGAGAATGCCTAATTTATTCCCCTCGATTTAAGTTATTCTCATAAACAAAGTTTATTGCACATTGTTATTTCTATAAACTTTTGACACTGCCGCTACAGGCGGAACACTCGTCATATTTATATAATTATGCTGGTAATAAAACTTATTTCATATTTAAACACTATTTATTACTTCACATCTTTCTTAAAACAAAACTCTAAACAAAGAACTGAGAAAAACCTAAAAAAAAATTACAAATCATCTGTTAATTTATATAATGTTCTTTTTCTTTTTTTTTTCCATAGAGGATTGTCATAGAGTATTATATTATTGCATTCACAACATACTCCCACCTTTTGAGTTATGGTTTAACTCAAAACATTAAAAAATAGTATATTGTTAAAAGATTAATCAACAAATTTTTGTGGAAGCTTAATTTGTCTGCCACTTCTTGAATATGTCACAATTTTATTTTCTTTTGTCACATTATCTTCTTCCAGGTGTAGTTCATGTTCATTGGTTTTTGTCACTTTTGGTTTAATCTTTTCTTTTAATTGTTCTTGGATGGTTTCTTCTTGCATTTCAAGAGGATATAGTCTTTGTATTGGTCTCAATAAACTTCCAAAAGCAGTCTTCAATTGCACTAATCTACACACTCCATCTCTACCAATGATAGTCTTTTCTATCAGTCCTATTGGCCAATCAATTCTTTTTTTATTTTCAACTTCAATCAGTACTAATTCTCCAACTTTCAACTGTCTGCCGTTTTTCTTACTTTTTAAAGCTAATTGTCCTAAATACTCAATCCTAAATCTTTTTCGCAATGCTTCTCTCAGGTGTTGTCGATAACGTACTCTCTTGTTAAGACTTTTTGTATTTACATGGTCACAATCTGGAACTCCAATTTCTTTTAAGTCATGTAAAAACATATTTGGAGTAATAGCAGTTAGGTCTGAAGAAGTTTCAGATAAATATGTCAAAGGTCTAGAATTCATGATACTTTCACAATCACATAAGATTGTCTCCATTTCCTCATAATCCAATGACGTTTTGCCCAAGGTTTTGCGTAGCAACTGTTTCATGAGTCGGATGAGTCGCTCCCACCATCCGCCCCACCATGCAGCAGAGGGAGGGTTAAACCTCCAGTCAATTTGTTGGCATGAGCTATATTTTAAGATAGCATTCCAATCTAGAATTTTAAATGCCTTTTCTGTACCTGTGAAATTGGTACCATTGTCACTATATATTATTGATGGTCTTCCTCGCCTTGCAATAAATCTTCTAAGTGTATCTATAAATGCTTCGACAGAAAGAAACTTTACTAACTCCAAATGAACAGCACGGTATACTGCACAAGTGAATATGCAGATCCAAACTTTACTGCCATCTCGTAGAAACAAAGGTCCCGCAAAATCAATTCCAACCACTTCAAATACTGCGGCATCTCGTACTCTACTTTCAGGTAAGGGTGGAGTGATTGTTTCTACATTTTTTGAATTATGTCTCTGACAAGGAATACATTTTTTCAAAGTATTACTTATTGTTTTTCTTCCTCTCAATATCCAATAGTTTTCTCTTAATAAACTTAAGAGACCTTGAACTCCCACATGACATGATCTCTTATGTATTGTAAGAATAAGAATATCTACAATGTCATGTTTTGATGGTAGAACAACAGGAAATTTAAAATTTTCCAAATCCTTTCTTTCTGTTAATTTTGTCTTTAGCCTTATAATACCATCAGCAGCCATAAATGGTGACAATGAAGCCAATTTAGGGTCCCTTATTCCTTCAAATGATTGCTGTTGAACAATTCTAATTATAAAATTGTTAGCTTCAATAATCTCCTTACATGACAAAACTTTACTCACACACCTTTCCTTCTTTGAGGGGTTACAATTATGAATAAATCTCAGCAACCATGCAAAAACACACACAATCTTATCAAAATCATTTGAAAAGTAATAAAACCAATCTTTTGGGTAATTATTACTTAAAAGTGAAGGTGTAGGTCCTTTCTTTTTTTCTAAAGAAATTAATTCTTCGTCAGGTTCAGGTTCATTTGATGGCCAGGTATCTTCAGGCAACTTCAACCATGACGGGCCCTCCCACCATCTGGAACTAATCAACCTGGAAACTGAACATCCTCTACTGGGCAAGTCCGCTGGATTCATAGTGCCGGGAATGTGCCGCCAAGATGTTCTGGAAGTGAGGCTGCAGATTTCTTCAACTCTATTTCTAACAAATACTCCCCAGTTTTCTTCTCTTTTAATCCAAGCTATTACTGTAGAAGAGTCACTCCAATAAAAAAATTTAATATTACATTCAAATTTGTTTTCATCTCTTAATTCTTGCACTACTGAAGAACCTAATCTAGCACCTATAGTAGCAGCCATTAGTTCAAGTCTGGGTATTGTCATCTTCTTTACAGGTGCTACACGTGACTTTGCCTGGATTAGCTGTAATTGAATACATGTACTAAGTTCAAAACGCATAAATACTGCTGTTGAGTACGCAAATTTGCTGGCATCACAAAATATGTGAACTGATACAGAAATGATTACGTCATCCACACCTTGTAGCCATCGTGGAATCTTCATCTCTTTTAATTGATCGAGTTCCTGAAACCATATATTGAATCGTTGTTTGATTTCTTCTGGTACTTCTTTGTCCCACCCACAATTATCTTTCCAGCATTCCTGCAATAATAACTTAGGGCATATGGAAATAGGACAAGTGAATCCAATAGGATCGAACAATCTGTGTGCAGTGGACAATATAACACGTTGTGTTACCAAGTTCTCTTCTAAATTTACTATTTTATGAAAACTCACAGAAATTGTGTCTTCTTTCTTGTCCCAGGTGAGACCTAGGACTGAAGCCTCTGTCTTGTCTTCCAGACCAGGTTCAGTATATTCCCATCCTCGCAGCTCAAACTTTCCCAAAGAAAATATTTGTATTGCTTCTGAAATGAACTGTTTCAAATCCCTTTCATTATTTACACCTGTAACACAGTTATCAACATAGAAACTTTTAAACAACTTTTCTATTGTACATTTAGAAAATTGATTGTCTTCAGCACACGGTACTAAATACTTCTGCAGGTGGTAGTTGATGACGGCATTGAGCAAAAATGGACTACTTGAGACTCCAAAAACAACTCTTCTATGTCGGAAAATCTTGAGTGATCCATCTGTGTTTTGCCACAGAAATCTTAGGAAATCTCTGTCCTCTTCATACAAACTTATTTGCAAAAACGCCTTTTTTATGTCAGCGATAACTCCTATTTTATAAAGTCGAAAACGTAAAAGCAAAGCTGGTATTATTTCAATTAAGTTAATACCTATTTCCAAACACTGATTAAGGGAATAGTAACCCTTTTCTTTAGACGAGGCATCAAAAACCGGTCTTACTGCAGTGGTGCTGTTTTCTTTTATCACTGGTCTATGAGGTAAATAGTGACCTTCATCCCATTTGCTTATTGGGATTTCCTCAATAACACCATCTTCCAGCCAATCTGAAAACACATTGTTATATACATTATATAAACTTTCATTTGTTAGCTTTTTCACTGAGTTTTCAAGCCTTTTTTTTGCAAGATTGAAATTTCTTGGAACTTCTGGGTGGTCTTCGGACCAAGGTAATTTGACTTCATAGCGTCCTTCTTCATTTACTCTCACAGTTTCCAAAAATTGTGTTTGAACAGAATGTTCAATTTCTTGTTTGCTTCTGGTCTGTAGTGGGTCTTTTATACCTAAAACATCCATTTCCCACAGCTTGCATATTGAATTACTTTGTACAAACATAGAAAGTGCTGTCATAGAACTAAATTCTTTACTTTCTTGAAATTTTCCTGTCAAAACCCATCCTAAATGAGTTTCAAGGGCTATAATACCACAATCTAGAACCTCTTTTCTTCCAGTTAGAAGTTTCCCATATATGTCAGCCCCAATTAATATCTCAATTGGACTGTCTGCATCCTGAAACAATTTAATACCTCTTTCCATCAGTTCATCAGTCCATCTTCCTGGTTTCAAGGCAGGAACATAAGTACAAATATTTATTTCACTAAGTGCCTTGAAATTACAAGAATATGTTTTATCTATACTTTGTAGTCTGACTTTGTAGCATGCATGATTGCGAGGCTTAGTGACCTCTCCTCCAAACAGGCCATGTAATAATGTTTCTTCACCACAAGTGTCATATTTCATTTTTTCAACAGTCGATTTCCTTATGTATGACCTCTGGGATCCACTGTCAAAAAGTAAACGCACATTGAGTTCTTTTGTGTCACTAACAGCCTTGACAACAAGAGTTTGCATGTAAACCTGATTGCCATTCACATTGGACAAGGAATTCTCAAAATTGGGCTCAGCTTCTTTTTCCTCGCATTTAGGTTTAATGTTAGACCTATTAAAATTATTCTGCAACTTTGAACACATAAGTGGTACATGTTTTCCATTACAAATAATACATTTAACAATAGCTCTGCAATGTTTACTTAAATGTCCTACTTTTGTACAAGAAAAGCAACACCTTTTGCTAGTAAGAATATTCTGCCTTTCTTCTAAAGACATGTCCCTAGCTTTAAAACAGTTTTCACTTAAATGACCACCGTCACAAAACACACACATCGATAACTTCGTCTTATCTGTGCTTACTGTAGACGTATTTGATTTTACATTTACAAGGCCAGCTGCTGTAACATTGCTGGTAGGCCTTCTTGTATTTTTAATATGCTTATCTTTACTTGCAAAGTCTCTTTTATATGAACTCGTAGTATTATCACCTGTTGATACTTTTGTTTTTTGTAAACCAAATCCCTGTTTAGCTAAGTTTATTCTTTCTTCTCCCTCCACTTCAATTTTCAAAAAATTCATTAGGCTATCTAGCCTACTTTTACTTTCTGACGCGGTCTCGTCCTGTTGAGAGTTAGGCCTACTTCTCTGCCAAGCTATTAATAAATCCTCCCTGAGACAAGATTCTACTAATGGGAAGAGCATAGCAGCGTACTTCTCCTTTGTTACACCTAAAGTTTCTAAACACCTTAGTTTTGACTCAATTTGATCATAAAGTGAGGAAATAGTAATTTTACTTTCACTGCTATTTAATGTTATTACAATTTTCAAGATTTCTCTTATGTAAAACTCTACTAACAGGTCATCTTTGGCAAAGCGAGATTTTAAATGTTCAATAGCCTGTTCATAACTACGTCCACATGGGGGAAAACTCTCGACAATTTCCCTAGCCTTAGTATTAGGGATAGTCGCTTGCAGGAGATACTGATACTTGTCATCAGAATCAATACAGGGGTCTTCATGGATTTTCTTAAATTGGCCCCAAAACGGCAACCAATCACTAATATCACCACCAAACTTTTTAAACTCAAGTGTGGGTAACTTAAATTTACGTTTTTCTACATTCACACTAGTATCTGTCTTAGGCCTAGCCTTGTCAATAGCCTGTTCAACTAAATACTCAACTATTTTAAACTTGCCTGAGTATTCATCGGCAGATTCTACCTCATTTTCTAAAACTTCAGTAGATGCATTTTCATTTAGTAAAACTTCAATAATTTCTCGGTCTAAGACCTCCAATTGATTATGTTTTTCACGTAATAGCTCTAAATTAGCTTTTAACAAAATCACATCATCTTCATTTTTTATGGATTCTAATAATGTATTGTGTAAACGTGAAAATCCAGTTCTAAACAATTTTCTTTTCTTTTTCAGAGCATCCATTATAAAATACTTACTAATGGATCATAGATTTTAACTGTAACCAAATTATTATCCTGTCACGGTCGCCATATGTTATTTCTATAAACTTTTGACACTGCCGCTACAGGCGGAACACTCGTCATATTTATATAATTATGCTGGTAATAAAACTTATTTCATATTTAAACACTATTTATTACTTCACATCTTTCTTAAAACAAAACTCTAAACAAAGAACTGAGAAAAACCTAAAAAAAAATTACAAATCATCTGTTAATTTATATAATGTTCTTTTTCTTTTTTTTTTTCCATAGAGGATTGTCATAGAGTATTATATTATTGCATTCACAACACACATCGTGTTAAGCAGTATGAGGGAGAAATAATTACTATTTTCACCATTACTGGGAATGAAGAGTATGAATAACAATTAGTGCCACTAATAGAAATATAAATAATGTCCTGGCTGTTTGTAGCAGCTGAACAATTTATTACACTTTTAGCATCAACTTGGCAGAAAAACCACTACTTACTGATATTTTGCTAGGGCTTGATACAAAAGTGTAGTTATAGAAAAACCTCAAGATTTACAACACAAAAACAATTAAATCTGGCATCACGTTTATAGCACTCTACATAAAGTCCAAAGAATCTTATTGGATTGGTGTAGATGGTAGACCTTTCAATAGAAAAGATCTAGTGCAAATTTAGAGTTAAATTTTTGTGAGCGGGGAAAATGTTTTCACACAACCTGTTGGAAACTTATTTGAAAATCATTGCATTTCTATTAACCCGTGTGCTGACCACCATCTATTCATGTCCAGTCTCACCAAACTGTTGCAGCTGCAACTAGTTGCAAATTTTCATTGCTCAGCAGCTAGTCGCTAGTCCTGGTATATATATATATATATATATATATATATATATATATATATATATATATATATATTTAGGTTAGTTCTAGTAGGCTTATTTAGGAATTTATAGACTAGATAGGAGACTGACAGACTTACCTAATGGCAATAGTCCAAAACTGCAATCTCTTGGAAATAAATTAATATAAACATATAAAAAACTTAACACACTACTGAAATATTTCGATCAAGAATGATCTCTGTTAAAACTTTTTTTTTTTTTATTGACAAATATCATTTTTGATCGAAATATTTTAATAGTGTGTTAAGTTTTTATATATGTCTATTTATTTATTTCCAAGAGATTGCAGTCTCCTATCTAGTCCAAAAATTCCTAAATATGTGTAAATATATATATATATATATATATATATATATATTCTTGATATTTAACATTATCCATTGTTTTTCCGTTGCACTGACTTTATGAAGTTAATATATTACTATTTTTGAGTAATTTTATCCACCATTAAGTGCAATAATTTTACCTTGAGTGATGAGGCACCTTTCGGTCTTTGACCATTGTCGAATCACTGATTGTTCTCTGCTGTGGATGCTACGTCCGTGAAGCCGGTGTTTGTTGAAGTTACGCGCACTATTTCTTGATCTGTGTGTATGATGTTTCTGTATAGTATGTCTTCTGTATATGTTGTTTGTAAATTCATTAAGTTGTTGCGTATGTTTTTATAAATGTGGTATTTTTCTAGTGAGTTTAGTTCTATTGGGTTGTTATTTATTTCCAGTATGGTTAGGTTATTTTCGTAATTTGTAATTTCGTGTTTATGGGATATGAGTATCAAATGTTGCAGCACACCTAATATCCCATAAACACGAAATTACAAATTACGAAAATAACCTAACCATACTGGAAATAAATAACAACCCAATAGAACTAAACTCACTAGAAAAATACCACATTTATAAAAACATACACAACAACTTAATGAATTTACAAACAACATATACAGAAGACATACTATACAGAAACATCATACACACAGATCAAGAAATAGTGCGCGTAACTTCAACAAACACCGGCTTCACGGACGTAGCATCCACAGCAGAGAACAATCAGTGATTCGACAATGGTCAAAGACCGAAAGGTGCCTCATCACTCAAGGTAAAATTATTGCACTTAATGGTGGATAAAATTACTCAAAAATAGTAATATATTAACTTCATATATATATATATATATATATATATATATATATATATATATATATAGTGATATTTCACGTTGTCCATTATTTTACTGTTGCACTGACTTTACGAAGTTATTATTATTACTTGTAAATAATTTTTTTCCACCACTAAGTGCAATAATTTTACCTTATGTGATGAGGCACCTTTCTGTCACTTAACCATTGTCAAATCACTGAATTAATTTTCCCTAATTTTCTGGTGTGGATGTTCGGTCCGTGATGTTGTTATTTGTTAGAGTCATACATGTTTCTTCTTGAGCCGCTTGTATAATATTTTTAAATAGTAAGTCATGTACATATGTTGTCTGTAGGTTCATTAATTTGTTGTGTATATTTTATAAATGTGGTATTTTTCTAGTGAGTTTAATTCTATTGGGTTATTATATATTTCAAGTATGGTTATATATATCAACAACACATACGATATAAAAAATGGATACGAATTAATTAATAAAATAAAAAACATAGAAACAAACAGCAACACAAAAATAATTAGTTATGACATAACCAAAATGTACCCTAGTATCCCAGTAGAAGAAATCATTGAAATAATAAAAAACAAACTAATATACAATAACGCAAAAGAAAACACAATAATTAGTATTATTAAAATAATCAAACACATATCTAACCAAAATTACTTCCAATTTAACTATAAATACTATAAAGAAACAACTGGACTCCCCATGGAATCACCCATATCATCAGTCATGTTAGAAATATATCTACAACACTTTGAACAAATAATAATTAAACCTATACTAAACACACATACTATTTTGCTATGGACAAGATACTATAAATAAACAGTGTAATAAAATAGAAACTACAGTACACAGAAAACCAACTTCCAACAACACCACAATACAACAAATCTAACCACCCCTGGACACACAAAATTACTAGAAAACTAGAAAACATCGAGATGAAACAAACACACCAGTAATAATTGGAAATACCAAATACATTAATTCAATGACAACCCACATAAAAGAAAATAAATACGAACCAATCCCAGACCCAACTAACAAATACATTAACACAATAAAAAACCTAACAGTCACACACAGAAATACCCAAAACTATAACAATAAATTAAAATACCAAACAAGACATTACCCATTCAAACCATGTGCACCAATATTAACAGGCATACCTAAAATTCACAAAGCCAACACACCATTTAGACCACTAATAAATTTCAAAACAGCACCATCAAACATAATCGCATAAATACTAGACAAAATAGTAAGATCTAAAATAATATGTATTTTAGATCTTATTATTTTGTCTAGTATTTTAGTCTTATAATAAACAATAATAAAATAGAAACTACAGTACACAGAAAATCAACTTTCAACAACACCACAATACACAACAAATCTAACCACCCCTGGACACACAAAATTAACACTTACAGTAACATGATAAATAAAGCAATAAAATACACAAAATAACAAACAAAATTAAATGAAGAATTAGAAAATCAAAATAGTAATAGAAAATGGATACAACAAGCACCTTATAAAAAACATATACAACAAGTATACAAAAAAACATAACCTCAACACTACACTACAACCTGAACACAAAAATAATAATAAGTCTAATAAAAAGTCTACCTAAAATATAAATACACCAATAACAAAGTATAAAAAATAAGAAATTTATACAACAAAGAACACTATTTACAAAATTACATATAACGACTGCAACACATTTTACATAGGAAAAACAACCAGATCATTTAAAATAAGATTTGAAGAACATTACGGAGCATTCAAAAATAAAAATACAAAAGCATCAAATGTTGCAGCACACCTAGTATCACATAAACATGAAATAACAAATTACGAAAATAACTAACCATACTTGAAATAAATAATAACCCAATAGAACTAAACTCATTAGAAAAATACCACATTTATAAAAACATATACAGCAATTTAATGAACCTACAGACATATTCAGACGACATACTATTCAAAAACATTATACACGCGACTCTAGAAGATATATGTATAACATCAACAAATACCAACATCACGAACCGAACATGGCGAAAGGCGCCTCATCACATAAGGTAAAATTATTGTACTTAGTGGTGGAAAAAATTATTTACAAGTAATAATAATATCTTCATAAAGTTAGTGCAACGGAAAAATAATGGACAACGTGAAATATCACAATATATATATATATATATATATATATATATATATATATATATATATATGAAGTTAATATATGACTATTGTAAGTAATTTTATATATATATATATGGGAATATAGAGTTCATAGCATTAATTCTTATACTTCAGAAAACAATTTGATATATGAGGAATATAAAAATTTAATGTTCTATTTATTAAATATTTCTTACTGTCTAAAACCTATATTATTATATTTTGAGTTACCTTTGATAAATGGAATAAATGGAATAAATGGTAAAAAAAACTATTTGTACTTCAGATAAATTATATTCTAGAAACAAGAAATACAGATTTTCATATTTCCTGTACAAATATAGACATCTACTAGAGATAGAGTATAGAATAAACATTTCCATTAGAGTTTCAGAAATTAATAAACTATTCTGGCCAATAATTATCATACATTTTCTTTCTGGATTCAGATACATTCTACAGAGATACAGATTGATTTAAAATTTGCTGAGGTGCATATGTTGGAGGAGAAAATTGCTGCTGTGCAAAAAGGGTTTATAGATATGGTATCAGGTAACAAGTTTGCTGTTTTCCTTACTAGGATATTTAAGAAGAAAAAGAAAATCCAGAGGGCTAGTACACTCTCAGATTCAGGTAAATAATATCTGTTTGCTACATGATTTTGTAGCTACTTGATTTAGCTGTGCTGTCCATTAAATATCTACACAGTTTCAAAGTTACTATTCAAGTATATCCAACTTTTTAAATTTATATCACATAAGGTTATAAATTATAAAACAACTACACACATATAGGCATAAATAAATATATATATGAATATGAAGTTAATATATTACTAATGTAAATACTTTTATCCACCACTAAGTGCAATAATTTTACCTTGTGTGATGAGGCACATTTCGGTCATTTGACCAGAAATATATACAAAAAAACCTGCAAAGTGGTTTTTTTGTATATATTTCTGGTCAAATGACTGAAAGGTGCCTCATCACACAAGGTAAAATTATTGCACTTAGTGGTGGATAAAAGTATTTACAATAGTAATATATTAACTTCATAAAATCAGTGTAACGGAAAAATAATGGACAACGTAAAATATCAAGATATATATCACTTTTACTATATGTACATATACAAGAATCTACTTGGTATTTATGCAAGTTAACTTTCAAAGATTGGTCGTATCTCCATCATCAGGCATCACTGGCCGGGGGTTGTTGTAGAGTGCGACCTGTGTGGAATTCCCGTTGTCACAAGGTGTGGTGTACCGTTATGTTCTATTTTCAAATTCACTGCAGTGTGCGAGTCTTTTAAGTTTCTCTTGGGGTTAATTTTGTCTATTAGGTTGAATAATTTATAGTTTTTTAAATTTTATTTGTATGTGTTCGTTTACGATATTATTTTATGTTTATAAATTTGTAGTTTTTCCCACATTGTCATTTTGAGGCCTTTTTGTACTTTTTTTATTAGGTGTACGTTTTTTAATGTGGGGAATGTGTGTTTGTTTTTGATGGCTTGTGTAGTTAAGTTTGAGTTACAAATTTCAGGTTTGATGTATGCATTGAGGTGTTTTTTATATCTGTCTTTTAATTTCTTTTTTGTTTGGCCTATGTATATTTTATTACAGTCTGGGCATTCGATTTTGTATATTCCGTTATTAAGTGTGGGACATATTTTTTCTGTTTGGTTTATTTTATTGATTATGTTTCCTATGTTATTGTAAGCTAAATTAATATTATTATTTTTTAGTGTTTTAGTTATTCCTTTTATGTTGTACCCTGTATATGTGAATGTGGCCCATTTTGTTCTTGTTTGTAGTTCGATTTTAGGTTGTTTTAATTTATTTAATATTTTAATTTCTAATTTATCTATAGTTTTTTATTGCATCCATTTTTTGGGGCTATTTGATATATTAATTGTTTTTCTTTGGCTTTTTCTTCATTTTTTAGAGGAAGTTTTAGCATTCTGTATAAGAGTGAGTTGTAAGCAGCCATTTTATGTTGTGGGGGATGGTTAGTGTGGTTTAGTATTGTATTAATGGTTTGTGTGGGTTTCCTATAAATTGAGTATTCAATGTTACTTGTATTTCTGGTTATTGTTAGGTCTAGATAGTTTATTTTATTGTTTATTTCTTCCTCCATGGTGAATTTTATGTTACGGTGTATGTTGTTGGTTTCATTTAGAATGATATTATTATTTATTGCTTTATTTTGTGAGATGTATAATCCGTCGTCAACATATCGTATCCAATGTCCGTTGGGATCGCATGTTTTTATGGTTTGTGTGATTAATTCGTCAAGGTTTTGGAGGTAAATTTCTGATGTTATACTTGAGAGGGGTGATCCCATTGATAAGCCATCTATTTGTTTATATATCTTATTATTAAATATGAAATAGTTTTGGTTTAGTATGGTCTTTAGACATTTTGTGATTTGGTTTGTGTATTTGGGGTTGGTTTTAAGGTCAGTTAATTTGTTTTTTATTATTTGGATGGTTTCGTTTATTGGTATATTAGAGTACATGTTTGTGATATCAAATGATACAGATTTGGTGTTTTCGGTTATGTTTATTGTTTTTAGTATTTCGGTTAATTTAATTGAGTTTTTTATGGTGTATTTATTTTCCAATTCAAGTTCGTATTTTAGGTTATTGGGGATTATTTGCGATATTTTATAGGCAGGTGCACTTTAAAATTTATTAAGGGACTTATGGAATTGTTGATTTTATGTATTTTGATGAGGGTGTTCATTTTGGGGGGATTTGGATTGCCTATTGTGTATTGGTAAGGGTTTTTTTGGCTGAATAAATTGTCATTGTTTTTTGCTAATTGTATGATTTTGTTTTGGTATTTTTTAGTGGGGTCTTTGTTTAATTCTATGCAATTGTTGGATTTTATGAATTCTTCTGTTTTTTTGTTATATTCAGTTTTTGATATGATTACTGTAGCATTGATGTACTTAAACAAGAATCTTACTTGGTATTTATGCGAGTTAACTTTCGAAGATTGGTCGTATCTCCATCATCGGGCATCACTGGCCGGGGGTTGTAGTAGACTGCGAGCTGTGTGGAATTCCCGTTGTCACAAGGTGTGGTGTACCGTTATGTTCTATTTTCGGATTCACTACACTGTGCGAGTCTTTTAAGTTTGTCTTGGGGTTAACTTTGTCTATTAGGTTGAATAATTTATCGTTTTTTGATTTTATTTGTATTTGTTCGTTTATGATATTATTTTTATGTTTATAAATTTCTAGTTGTTCCCAGATTGTCATTTTGAGGTCGTTTTGTACTTTTTTTATTAGGTGTATGTTTTTTAATGAAGTTATTATTATTATTGAAAATGAATTCAGTGATTCGACAATGGTCAAGTGACCGAAAGGCGCCTCATCACATAAGGTAAAATTATTGCACTTAGTGGTGGAAAAAATTACTTACAAGTAATAGCTTCTTATATATTTGTATATATATTCTTGAATTTTATAGTCCATTACGTTCGTTAAATCATATTAATCACTTAAACAATAGTTTATGACTATCCGAACTTTGAATTTAGTAAATTTGTTAAAACTTAACAAATTAAAAATTAAAATTGTTAAACAGTAAGTTTTAACAAATTTACTAAATTCAAAGTTCGGATAGTCATAAACTATTGTTTAAGTGATTAATATATATATATATATATATATATATATATATATATATATATATATATATATATATACATGCGTACATTTAATACTTCAACTTACGCTACCCTGTCTTACGCGATTCCCAAGTTACGCGGTTTCAAATCATGCTGTCGGAATTATGTAGAAACTGGCCTATTCTGGAAAAAAATGCCTAAAAGAACTTTTATAGTGCATGAAGAGAAAATATTTCAAGGTAGCAAGGCCACCAAAGACCGATTGACAGTGATGGTTGGCGCAAATACGACTGTAAGTTGCAACCTCTGTCAGTATATCGCTCAGAAAACCCAAGGGCATTAAAAAACATTTCTTAAGCTAGCTTGGTGTTTGGTAATCGAATCGGAAGGATTAGATGACAGCTTCCCTTTTGAGGACTGGTTTGGTCATCATGTCTTACCTCAAGTCGAACGTTATTGTCGATCTAAACAAATTTCTTCTAAAGTAATTCCTATTAATTGGCAATGCACATGGCCATCCTCCTACTACTTTAACTAATTTTGATACACACATGAAACTAATATTTTTGCCACCAAACACAACTAGTTTACTTTAACTGATGGTTGAGGGAGTTATCAAAACATTTAAAACTTACTACACAAGATCATTTGCGCATCTGTATGATGCCATGAGACAGAACAACGAGCTCTCTATTGAAGATGGTCAGAAACAATTCAACGTTTTAGATGCTTTGAAAATCATTGGGCAATCTTGGAATGAAATTTCACAAAAAAACTTTGAATGGCTTTTGGAAAAAGGTGTATCTTGTTTTGCCCCTGAAACTCAAGCAGAATCAGTGCCAGAGTCTGATGAAATTGCTGATGTGATTGAAGAAGTTGTCGGTTTTGCAAGAAAACTCAATTTTGAAGTGGATAATGATCTGCTGATCATTTTTGAGGATCGCAAGAACTGCTGGATTTACACAACCAGGAGCTGACAATTAATTGATGAGCTTATAGAAATGCGTAAGCAAGAGCAAGACATTAGAAACTCAGATTCTTTAGACCCAGTTCACGTAGAAAATGAAATGACTCTTAGAAACTTGACAAAATGTCTTAGTTTAATCAAGAAAGGCTTACAAAACAGAAAAATTAGCGTGTTACGAGGACATTCTGCGTGAGAAGATAAAATCTTCAATCTGTCATACTAATTTATTAGATTTTATGAAGTCTTCTATATCAAAATAACTTCTCTTAACTTATTTCTTTGTAATATGTATGTATGTAATACAATTTTTTGTTGTATTATGTATTTAAGATTGTAATACATATAAATTTTTCTTCTAAATTATTAGTTTATTTAGTCTTTGATCCAAATTAAACATGATTCCTATGTGATTGTATGTAAAAATATAACCCAAGTTAATAGAATTCGACTTACACAGTTATCGCTCGGTCCCACCTATCGCATAAGTACGGGGTATTACTGTATATATATATATATATATATATATATATATATATATATATATATATATATAGATTTTTTGGACTAGGAGACTGACAGACTTACCTTGGTAAGAGTCCACTCTGTAGTCTTGAAATAGAAACACATAAAAGCACTTAAACAATGATATATTTCAACCACACAGTGGTCTTTGTCAATCGAAGAGAAAACACAAAAAGAAATATGAGAGAATGAAATAAAATAACTTTATTTATTTATTTCATTCTCTCATATTTCTTTTTGTGTTTTCTCTTCGATTGACAAAGACCACTGTGTGGTTGAAATATATCATTGTTTAAGTGCTTTTATGTGTTTCTATTTCAAGACTACAGAGTGGACTCTTACCAAGGTAAGTCTGTCAGTCTCCTAGTCCAAAAAATCTAAATAATCTTTACCAACCAAAACTTACCTAAATATATATATATATATATATATATATATATATATATATATATATATTCTTGATATTTAACGTTATACATTGTTTTTCCGTTGCACTGACTTTATGAAGTTAATATATTACTATTGTAAGTAATTTTATCCACCATTAAGTGCAATAATTTTACCTTGAGTGATGAGGCACCTTTCGGTCAATTGACCATTGTCGAATCACTGATGTTTTTCTGTTGTAGATGTTCGGTCTGTGAAGTTGGTGTTTGTTGACGTTACGCGCACTTTTTCTTGATCTGTGTGTATGATGTTTCTATATAGTATGTCTTCTGTATATGTTGTTTGTAGATTCATTAAATTGTTGTGTATGTTTTTATAAATGTGGTATTTTTCTAGTGAGTTTAGTTCTATTGGGTTGTTATTTATTTCAAGTATGGTTAGGTTATTTTCGTAATTTGTTATTTCGTGTTTATGGGATATTAGGTGTGCTGCAACATTTGATACTTTAGAATTTTTGTTTTTGAATGCTCTATAATGTTCTTCATATCTTATTTTAAATGTTCTGGTTGTTTTTCCTATGTAAAAAGCGTTACAGTTGTTGCATGTGATTTTATAAATTCCTGATAGGTTATGTTTTTCTGAATTTGTTTTGTGGTTTGTGTTATTAAGATATTTTATTATTTTGTTGTTTGGTTTGTAAGTTGGAGTGTAGTATTCTTTGTTGTATATATTTGTTATTTTTTCTATTTTGTTATTGGTGTAAAAAGAAGAAGAAAAAGTGCGCGTAACGTCAACAAACACCAACTTCACAGACCGAACATCTACAACAGAAAAACATCAGTGATTCGACAATGGTAAGACAATAATGAAAGAATTAGAATTACTTGCAAATAAAAAGAACAGCAATGGGTACTAGGATGGCCCCGTCGTAAGTGTACATGGGTAATATCGAAGCAGATTTCCTAAAAACTCTAAACACACCAATCATTATGTGGCTACAGATATATAGACGACATCTTCGTAATTTGGACACAGGGAATCTCAAGGCTGGAAAGTTTTTTGAAGGGCATATCACTATTCCCTACACTTCAATTCACCTGGGAGAAATCTACAGCAACTATCACCTTCTTGGATGTAGATGTAACAATCAAAGATAGGAATATCTATACAGGTGTCCACATCAAACCGACAAACCATCTACAATACCTACATTTCAATAGCAACCACCCTATGAATATAAAAAAGGTCCATACCATACAGTCAGCCAATCAGGGGCAAGAGAATTTGTTTCAACGATATAGCATTGGAGGACTTTAATAGAAAGACCTTACTAGATTTCAAAAAAAAGGATATCCTAAACAACTTGTTGAGGATCAAATCTGCTTAGCTCAACCATCTGATGAACCCAGACCACCTATGGAAGACAATAAGCTGTCTTTAGTTACACATTACCATCCAGGCCTGCAGAAGCTGAACAAAATATTAAAGGATGGCTTCAGGATTCTTCAAGCTTCCACCCACACCGAAGATCTTCTCTCAAACCCACCACATATTTGGTTCAAACAACCTTTTAATTTGAAAAATATTTTAGTACATCCAAAATTACTAGATCCAAGTACTGAAAAACCGCTTAAGCTTCGTCATGGCTCCTTTCCGTGCACCTAATCTAGAACCTCCTAACCTCAACATCGGACACGACTCCTTTTACCTTCCCTCTAACTTCTACCATTTTTAACAACTCCATTTACCTTCTTTCTGACAGACTATTCATATCTAGTTTCAAATAATCAATATTTATACAAATCACATATAGTACATATCATAAACTATAAATCTGTGTGTGATGTATAAACTTTGGATATTTATGCACATCTGTGGTCCATTTCAGTCTTTTCTTTTTCTCTTTTTTGATTGACAGAGATCATTGTGTGACTGAAATATTTCAATAGTGTGATAAGTGTTTATATGTGTCTATTTATTTATTTCCAAGAGATTGCAGTTTTGGACTATTGCCACTAAGTAAGTCTGTCAGTCTCCTATGTAGTCCAAAAATTCATATATATATATATATATATATATATATATATATATATATATATATATATATATATATATATATATATATATATATATATATAGATTTTTTGGACTAGGAGACTGACAGACATTTTTTTTATTTTTTTTTTAAATTTTATTTCATTCTCTCATATTTCTTTTTGTGTTTTCTCTTCGATTGACAAAGACCACTGTGTGGTTGAAATATATCATTGTTTAAGTGCTTTTATGTGTTTCTATTTCAAGACTACAGTGTGGACTCTTACCAAGGTAAGTCTGTCAGTCTCCTAGTCCAAAAAATCTAAATAATCTTTACCAACCAAAACTAACCTAAAAAAAAATATATATATATATATATATATATATATATATACATATATATAAATATAAAATACGTTTTCTTGTTTAATAATTTAAAACAACACAGGTAATTCAAATACAAGAATATTTATTATTTTATATCCAAAGCTTTTCGTTGGCAAACAGTACCAACATCATCAGGAATGAAAATTTTCATTCCTGATGATGTTGGTACTGTTTGCCAACGAAAAGCTTTGGATATAAAATAATAAATATTCTTGTATTTGAATAACCTGTGTTGTTTAAAATATACATATATATATATATATATATATATATATATATATATATATATATATATATATATATAAATATGAAGTTATTGATACTTGTATATAATTATTTTCCACCACTAAGTGCAATAATTTTACCTTATGTGATAAGGCACCTTTCGGTCACTTGACGATTGTCTAATCACTGAATTAATTTTCTCTATTTTTCTGGTGTGGATGTTTGGTCAGTGATGTTGGTTTTTGTTGACGTCATACATGTTTCTTCTTGAGTCGTGTGTACAACGTTATTAAATAGTATGTCGTCTGCATATGTTGTATGTAGATTCATTAAAAAGTTGTGTATGTTTTGATAAATGTGGTATTTTTCTATTGAGTTTAGTTCTATTGGGTTATTATTCATTTCTAGTATGGTTAGGTTATTTTCGTAATTTGTTATTTCATGTTTATGTGATATTAGGTGTGCTGCAACACCTAATGCAAGACCTATGCTTTTGTATTTTTAATTTTAAACGCTCTGTAATGTTCTTCATATCTTATTTTAAATGATCTAGTTGTTTTTCCTATGTAAAATGCGTTGCAATCTTTCCATTTAATTTTGAAAATTCCTAATAGGTTATGTTTTTCTTTATTTGTTTTCTGGTTTGTGTTATCAAGATTTTTATTTTTTTGTTTTTTGGTTTGTATGTTGGAGTGTAGTATTCTTTGTTGTATATATTTGTTAATTTTTCTATTTTGTTATTAGTGTATTCATATTTAGGTAGATTTTTTTTACTTTTAATATTTTTGTGTTCAGGTTGTAGTGTAGTGTTGAGGTTAGGTTTTTTTGTAAACTTATTGCTTATGTTTTTTATAAGGTGTTTGTTATATCCATTTTCTATTGCTATTTTTCTAATGTTATCTAATTCTTCATTTAATTTTTGTTTGTTATCTTGTGTGTATTTTATTGCTTTATTTATCATGTTACTGTAAGTGTTAATTTTGTGTGTCCAGGGGTGGTTAGATTTGTTGTGTATTGTGGTGTTGTTGAAAGTTGATTTTCTGTGTACTGTAGTTTCTATTTTATTATTGTTTATTATAAGACTAAAATACTAGACAAAATAATAAGATCTAAAATACATATTATTTTAGATCTTACTATTTTGTCTAGTATTTATGCGATTATGTTTGATGGTGCTGTTTTGAAATTTATTAGTGGTCTAAATGGTGTGTTGGCTTTGTGGATTTTAGGTATGCCTGTTAATATTGGTGCACATGGTTTGAATGGGTAATGTCTTGTTTGGTATTTTAATTTATTGTTATAGTTTTGGGTATTTCTGTGTGTGACTGTTAGGTTTTTTATTGTGTTAATGTATTTGTTAGTTGGGTCTGGGATTGGTTCGTATTTATTTTCTTTTATGTGGGTTGTCATTGAATTAATGTATTTGGTATTTCCAATTATTACTGGTGTGTTTGTTTCATCTCGATGTTTTCTAGTTTTTCTTTGAGTTTCATAATTTTTTTTTATTCATATATTGTTTTGTTTTTTTGGGGGTTTTCATTAGGTTAATCTTATTATTAATGTTTTTTCTTATGTGTTCAGTGTTTTGGTGGGTAATTTTATAGATGTTAGATTCTGTGTCTACTATTAGGTTTTTTATTATTTGGTTTTTGTTAAAATTGGATAGGTTATATTTGAAAGCATTTGTTATTATTGTTTTTACTTTTCCAGTGAATTGTGTTTTAGTTAGGTTTATGAATTTTTTGTTGTTAGAGGTGTGGTTGGGGTGTTGGTTTGTTTTAGGCTAATTTTTAAATTATGTTTTTTTTTATTTCGATTTTTTGTTATGTCTATTTATTGTATTTATTTTGTGTTTTATTATGATTTGTTGCATCTTTTCGTGTATTATAGGTGTGAGATTATCAAAGGTTATAATAATTTCTAAATTGGTTGTGTACAGTTGTAGGTTAATTTGGCTTTTTTTATAGTAAGCAGATTTAATATTTTCTTTGATTACGTGTAATTCGGCTACTTTTATTGCTTTGTTAATAACTGTAATTTGTTTATTTCGTATGTATAGTTTAGCGTATTTTGGTGTGATCTTAATTGATATGCATTTTTTATTGAAATTTATTCTGTCAATACAGTTCTGGAGTTTGATGTTCAAGTTGAGATATTTCCAGTAGAGTTGTTTACCTTGGTTGGTTTTAAAATCATGATATTTCATGTTGTCTATTATTTTTCCGTTGCACTGACTTTATGAAGTTATTATTATTACTTGTAAATAATTTTTTTCCACCCTTAAGTGCAATAATTTTACCTTATGTGATGAGGCACCTTTTGGTCACTTGACCATTGTCGAATCACTGAATTAATTTTCTCTATTTTTCTGGTGTGGATGTTCGGTCTGTGATGTTGGTATTTTTTGACGTCATACATGTTTCCTCTTGAGCCACTTGTATAATGTTTTTGAATAGTACGCTGTGTGGTTATGTTATCTGTAGGTTCATTTGATAGTCACACAAATAATTAGTTTTGACATAACCAAATTGTACCCTAGTATCCCAATAAAAGAAACCATAGAAATAATAAAAAACAAACTAATACACAATAGCGTAAAAGAAAACACAATAAATAGTATTATTACACTAATCAAACACATAACACACGTAACCAAAATAACTTCAAATGTAACAATAAATACTATAAACAAACAACTGGACTCCTCATGGGATCACCCATATCATCAGACATGTCAGAAATATTTCTACAACACTTTGAACAAATAATAATTAAACCTTTACTAAACACACAATATTTTACTATGAACAAGATACGTAGATGATATACTTGTAATATACCAACCTACCATTCACAACAAACACATCATAATAATAAACAAATTAAATACATACAACAAAAACATACAATTCACCTTCGAAATAAAAACAAACAGAACAATTAACTGTCTTGACATTACATTACATATAAACAGTAATAAAATAGAAACTACAGTACACAGAAAACCAACTTCCAACAACACCATAATACACAACAAATCTAACCACCCCTGGACACACAAAATTAACACTTACAGTAACATGATAAATGAAGCAATAAAATACACACAAGATAACAAACAAATATTAAATGAAGAATTATATAACATTACAAAAATAGCAATAGAAAATGGATACAACAAACATCTTATAAAAAACATATACAATAAGTTTTCAAAAAAACCTAACTTCAACTACACTACAACCTGAACACAAAAATAAAAAAATCTACCCAAAATATAAATACACCAATAACAAAATAGAAAAAAACACACATATATACAACAAAGAATACTAAACTCCAACATACAAACCAAAAAACAAAATAATAAAATGTCTTAATAACGCAAACCAGAAAACAAATACAGAAAAACATAACCTATCATGAATTTACAAAATTACATGTAACGACTGCAACACATTTTACATAGGAAAAACAACCAGATCATTTAGAATAAGATTTGAAGAACATTACAGAGCATTCAAAAATAAAAATACAAAAGCACCAAATGTTGCAGCACACCTAATATCATATAAACATGAAATAACAAATTACAAAAATAACCTAACCATACTAGAAATAAATAATAACCCAATAGAACTAAACTCACTAGAAAAATACCACATTTATAAAAAAAAACATAACAATTTAATGAACCTACATACAACATAATGTAGACGACGTACTATTCAAAAACATTATACAAGTGGCTCAAGAGGAAACATGTATGAGGTCAACAAATACCAACATCACGGACCGAACATCCACACCAGAAAAATAGAGAAAATTAATTCAGTGATTCGACAATGGTCAAGTGACCAAAAGGTGCCTAATCACATAAGGTAAAATTATTGTACTTATTAGTGGAAAAAAATTACTTACAAGTAATAATAATAACTTCATATATATATATATATATATATATATATATATATATATATACACATAAAACTTTTGATGATATATTCAAATAAATATTTACAAATTGTCAATGTTAGACAGAATGGCACAGTTTAAATAATTATTTGTTTGTGATTTTGTTGTTAATCATATGTTTAATTATTTGTTTGTATTCAACACTATTCATATTTATAGGAATATTTACTTTTTGTAACCTATATTTTGACCTATGGATTTTTTATGTATGGTGATTGAAAATACTTTTGTACTTAAAGGTAATATAATAACTTTGGGAATTTATAATTTAAGTAAATTTACTTAAATTATAGTAAATAACCTAGAATACGTTATTATAGGTTGGTTAAGTTATAGGTTATAATAAGTTAACCTTATAGTAAGTTATTAACCTAAATTTAAGTAAATTTATGAAATATTAGCTGTGATATATTTTTGAAGAAAATCTTTTAGTGCAATCAAAAATGTTTTCCTCAGTAGATTTTTTCATACATTTGTGTATATTATAAGGGTGGAAAGTTGTTAAAGTTAAAACCTACATTTTGATTGAGCTAAATTTTAATTTATGTTGTGGTAAGTATATTGTGATTCATGGAAAAAATGCATGAGTGATTATTTATAAAATGAAGTGAATCTCCATGTTTTCAATAATTACAGACACAGAATCATCTACTACTGATGATGATGAGGTTGAGATGGAAGAGGATGATGACGAATCTCCAGATTACATTCCTCTCAGATTGGACGAGAACACATGTCCTACAGGCTGTGACCAATCATTGTTTGAAACAACCATTTCTATGAGGGGAGAAAAGTTAGTGTCCACATATTCTCTAGATTTTATGTTTATAATGTATCACACTTTTGCCCAACTAAAATATTCAAGTTTTAAATTGTATGCCCATTAATCACATTCCATGCCCTGATTTTAATTATAACAGAAGATTTCTAATGGGTTAGTATTAAGGATTGGCCGAGAGGGATAAAAGTTTTGATTCAGATTCTAAAATTTTTCATCCAATTTTTGATTCTTCAGTTGATTCTCAATTCTTTCACGTTATATATGCCAACACGATATTCTCTAATAATGAATTTAGTGAACATCTTGGTCATATGGTGAAGCCTTTTAAAAGTTCCATTTTAAATAATAGGTTACACAAAACGTTCAACATTCATTTATAAGTAGGAATTTCCGAAAGCAATACAAACATGTCAGATAGAAGTAATGATTTATTTAAAATTGCAAATTTGAACTTCAGTTCACAATTACATTATAATTTCAGTAATAGCCATTTAAGTTTGTCTAACTGGAGAAATTGGAACTTCTTTTTTGTGTTTTGTTTTGACATCTATAAGGCGTTGGCAGCCAGAGACGAGCTGAGAGAGAGAGGGAGAGAGAATTAAGCCCTTCCAAATAAGAGTGAGATAGCAGAGCGAGACGAGCAGTGACAAATAAGTGGACCAGAAATGCTTACGATTGTCTTTGTTGTTGCATGATAAATAATAATAATATTTTTATCAAGAATCGGCATTTGCTTCCAATCACTTAGTTAATTGAAAGCAATTAATTCATAAATAAGACATAGTTGATAATTATTTTCCCAATAAATTATTCCACACAAATATTTTAACACTTACAAAAAAATTGGAACCAGGAAACTTTAATCAATGGAGAATCAAGTATTGCTGATTTCTCGATATCATTAGAATCAACAATTCCTGGACTTGAGAATCGGAATCGGACAATCCCTAGTTAGTACTCCAATCTATTCTGCAGACCTCATTCAGTCATTTCATATGGATTAGTTACATACATAGAATGTATGGAAAAAGTAGGAAATGATATAGTTTAGAAAATGATGAAAACATATCAAACTGAAAAAATGTCCAATGAACATAGATCCAAAAATATTTGACTTTCCAACTGGCCACCATTTTGTAGTTTTCAAGAAGTTATACGATATATCATGAGAATAGTTTCACAGATTGAAACAAAATTTGTCATGTGCCAACCAAATGGCTTTTTTACTGCATAAAAGTATCTGCAAAAATTGTAACACACATTGAAATGGTAGCCTCCATAATTTTAAAATCTTTAATCGCTTTAATTATGAGTTTCATCACATTTGGCATCTATTAATATTTTAAAGCAATTTATTGAGTTCATAATGTCACTTTGGATATTCCAAAATCAGTTGAAAAAAAGAGAAATGGAGAATATATGGAAGCAGTTCAGTGGTCGTTTATGGGAAAATAATGAAATCATGATGTAAATTACAACCTGAAATCAATTTAAATTCAACCTATTTATTTCATGGATGGTTTATAGCAGTTTTTTCTTAAACTTTTCATCACACATTGTTTGATAAAACAATGTCGTAAACTTAAACATTGTTTTTCCTCACACTTTTAAACATCCATAAACTCAAGTTTTTCAGGGGGCCTAAAAATGTTGGAATTTTTTCATTATTTTTATCTACTCAAAAAGGGTTGATATGTACTAAATTTTGTTAAAACCAGTTTATTAGTTCTCACGATATTCTTGAACAATGCTAAATGGAAAATGAAGTAGTTTTGGAGCTATGTTCAATCAAGATTTTTTCTTAGGTTTGATGTACTTAACAGTTTCTCAGATTTCTTCTATTCACTACAGTTTGTTTCGATATAGTGAAATATTTTTATATTTGCAAAATGATAATTTGATTTTTCTTGCAGTTATTTGTCCTAAACTTTTTTTGCTTCTTATTGTTATCTTAGTTTTAAAATGGTAAATGTAGCATTAGAATTCACCTTCATAAAACAAAAAGCACACCTTATCACTGCACATTTTTAAACTGACTTCAGAAAATCTAACCATGAAAAAGACTCAGCACTGTTAAAAGATGAGTTGAAGTGATATGCAAATCAATTGTAATGGCACAATTACCTAAATTTCACAACCAGATTTCAATTATACTGTTCTGAAATTATTTAATCTCTCTTACCTACAGATCTCTGTTACAGATATTCATTTGAAGAGTCCTTGGTTGAATTAAAGAAAGTGATTGAATCTCTTCAAAAAGAAAGTGATGGAAACCAAAAGCTATTGACAATCTTAGATGCTGTGCTGCAGAAGAACATCTTAGAGCTAAAACTTTTACAGGTGGATGGAAAGATTTTTTTTTTTAATAAAACTAAAAATATTTAATTCAAGGATAGTTTTTTATGATTTTACAATTTTTAAAGCATTAATTTTTTAACCATACAAGGCATAATGCTGCAGTCTTACAGTGATAGACTTGAGGACCTCTTGGAATATATGTTTCAAACAATTAATTGTTAAAAATACATAATCCAAGTATAATATAATGTTGTATTATATATTTGAAAACTTTATAAATGTTTTTTTTCAAATTTTCACACTTTGTAATTTTTAAACCACTATAGTTGGCACCAAATAGTGAATAAACAAAATAAACTCCTTTTTATAACAATCAAAAAATGCCATTACAAGTACTGCTTGATATACAATAAAAAAGATATTTGGGAAAAACCATGTACAACTCTGACTTTCTTAGTTTTTATCATTGGCATTATCCGTCTTTTCTTCCCTTTGTTTGTAGTCATATAATAATGTCACAAATTGTGGAGGGAAATTGCTTGTGTCACACAGTTGCAACAATTAGCGATTTACAGCCTTGAGGGTTAGCATTATGCAAATTATTTCATCAAGCTAAGTGTACATCTCAGGTCATTTGGTCATATTTTACTAAAGCCAATAAAACAATTGTCAAGTTTGTAAATAAACCAGAAATAATGGCATGTTCCTATCATGGTTAGCCCTTTTCTAATGTGTTTTGAAAGAATCTCTGCAAAGAAACTGGTAAAAATACCAACAGAAAAAATAATTATATGTTCCCATCAAGAAATAAAATTTTTTGCTTAGATTGGAGATGAAAGATTGGGGCAGAAGATGCATTGTATGAAAGTCCAAACCTAGGATCTACCTTAAAAGGGGGAAATTTTTATTTACAGCACCCTCAAATACCAAAATATATTTAATCCCAAATAGTAAAATGCCATTCTGCAGAGACTTATAGTTTTTCTTAAAGTGTTGGTATTTTCTTTCATACTTATTACACTTTTGCTATTACTTGCGACTAGACTTTTGTTAACTAAAAGTTATTCAATTGTTAACTTACACTTGGAGGAAACATTTTTGTCTTACGACTTCTTCCACTACTAGCAAGAGAAAATCTGTTCTACAACCTTTAGTTAACAAAAAGTCTGGTCACAAGTAATAGCAAAAGTGTAATAAGTAATTAACAACCAGTTCGTCATGAACAGCGACAAGGTTTTGATATTCTTAAATACATTTAAATTAAATTCAATGTAACATAAAAAAAAAAGTTGAAAAAAATTTAATTAATCAATTCAAGTATATTTCCCCAGACCCATATATTATCACCTCAAATATCTTTTCAAAGGATGTTGTTACCTATATAGTATTAAGTAGATTCAATCTTTTGTGGTTATATTTCTTAATAATTTCCCTTGTAAAGGAAAATGGTCATATTCAACATAATCTCACAATAGTGACAACTGAAAATTGATATGTATCATTATAATATTTGTTTATATAAGTTTATGGTAAATTTGATTTATTACAACTAATTACAGACCAAAAACTGAAACAACGTCTAATTAGATTTAAAACATTGTTCTACTCATAGAAATTCTCTCCAGGAGCTAAAAATCTAATTACAAAACTATCCGTCGCACCAAAACACTAACAATTAAGATAAAACTAATTGTCATAAAAGTCAATGTAAATTTTATAGAGTCAAAGTGACTATTTTAAAATTTGTTGCATGCATCAGCTCACAAAGGCAGTTAATAGGAGGATGCTGTAAAATTAACTAGGGTTTGTATAATTGCTTGGAATAAACCAAATTAAAATGTTATGAGTAATTATTACATAACTGAGTGAATACAGCTTACTTGCTGATTCGTTTCAAAAACAATCATTTCAATTATGAAGCCTACCCGCTACTTCTGTTATGGTGGAGTTGTGTGGTATATAGATGTTTTTAATTTTGAGGATCAGGTTTGTGTTATTGTATATTATGTGTGGTTGTTAAAGTTTACTTTGTGCCTGATAAGTTTATCTATATATTTGGCTAGCTTATGTGAAGCTGCCTGTGACGTTAATTAATGGGTGAATGGGTGTGTTTTCTGTGAGGATTTTAGGTAATGCTTTTAGTATGGGTGCTTTGGTTTTATTTGTTTGTAATAATTCTTTTATTTTATGATTTTGTTTCATGACTTCAGTGCATTTATTTAGAAGGTTTTTAATTTGTGTTTCATATTTAGACCCTGCACCTAAATTCAAACATCGGAAAACACTAAAACAACTTATCTTAAATGATCACATACACTTCGAATCTAACAGTTTATTCCATTATATAGTAAAGAACTTGCTTAACCTAAACCCCCCTCCGCCTTTATAAATCATATGTCCAGAGCAACCTTAAGTGATCGCTGGCAGTAACCAGTTGGATTCATTTTATAAAATGATTGTTTTGAAACAGATCAGGAAATAAGTTCAAACGTGTTCACTCAGTTATGTAATAATTACTCATAATTCAATTAGTGATTTCAAGATGATTACAACAAGCATTTCAAATTAAAATGTAATTGTTTTTAGAGAGAGAAGCAAAAAAAACTGAACGATGTTGAAGGCTTGGTAGTGCTTCACCTGAGCCAGCTACAACACTTTTCTAACTCGCAAGCGGTCCTTCAACAGTCAGTGTTGTTTTCCAATGAGAATCTTACTATATTACAATGCAGAGTTGGAGAGTTGGAGAGTGAAATGAAACATGAAAAGTTAAAGTCTAAGTATGCTAAATTTCAGTCAGTGAGCTAATATTTGTATCACTTCATGAGGTGCTATTAACTTGTCAAACAATAGCAGTGCTCTGACATAAGTCTAAGTATGCTTAACTTCAGTCAGTTAGCTAATATTTTTATCACTTTATGAGGTGCTATTAACTTGTCAAACAATAGCAGTGGTATGACATACGTCTGGGTATGCTAAACTTGAGTCAGTTAGCTAATATTTGTATCACTTCATGAGGTGCTATTAACTTGTCAAACAATAGCAGGGCTATGCCAAAAGTCTAAGTATGCTAAACTTCAGTCAGTTAGCTAATATTTGTATCACTTCATGAGGTGCTATTATCTTGTCAAACAATAGCAGTGCAATGACATAAGTATGGAAAACTTCAGTCAGTTAGCTAATATTTGTATCACTTCATGAGGTGCTATTAACTTGTCAAACAATAGCAGTGCTCTGACATAAGTCTAAGTATGCTAAACTTCAGTCAGTGAGCTAATATTTGTATCACTTCATGAGGTGCTATTAACTTGGCAAACAATAGCAGTGCTGTGACATAAGTCTAAGTATGCTAAACTTCAGTCAGTGAGCTAATATTTGTATCACTTCATGAGGTGCTATTAACTTGGCAAACAATAGCAGTGCTGTGACATAAGTCTAAGTATGCTAAACTTCAGTCAGTTAGCTAATATTTGTATCACTTCATGAGGTTCTATTAACTTGGCAAACAATAGCAGTGCTGTGACATAAGTCTAAGTATGCTAAACTTCAGTCAGTGAGCTAATATTTGTATCACTTCATGAGGTGCTATTAACTTGGCAAACAATAGCACTGCTGTGACATAAGTCTAAGTATGCTAAACTTCAGTCAGTGAGCTAATATTTGTATCACTTCATGAGGTGCTATTAACTTGTCAAACAATAGCAGTGCTGTGACATAAGTCTAAGTATGCTAAACTTCAGTCAGTGAGCTAATATTTGTATCACTTCATGAGGTGCTATTAACTTGGCAAACAATAGCAGTGGTATGACATACGTCTGGGTATGCTAAACTTGAGTCAGTTAGCTAATATTTGTATCACTTCATGAGGTGCTATTAACTTGTCAAACAATAGCAGTGCTCTGACATAAGTCTAAGTATGCTAAACTTCAGTCAGTGAGCTAATATTTGTATCACTTCATGAGGTGCTATTAACTTGGCAAACAATAGCAGTGCTGTGACATAAGTCTAAGTATGCTAAACTTCAGTCAGTGAGCTAATATTTGTATCACTTCATGAGGTGCTATTAACTTGGCAAACAATAGCAGTGCTGTGACATAAGTCTAAGTATGCTAAACTTCAGTCAGTTAGCTAATATTTGTATCACTTCATGAGGTTCTATTAACTTGGCAAACAATAGCAGTGCTGTGACATAAGTCTAAGTATGCTAAATTTCAGTCAGTGAGCTAATATTTGTATCACTTCATGAGGTGCTATTAACTTGGCAAACAATAGCACTGCTGTGACATAAGTCTAAGTATGCTAAACTTCAGTCAGTGAGCTAATATTTGTATCACTTCATGAGGTGCTATTAACTTGTCAAACAATAGCAGTGCTGTGACATAAGTCTAAGTATGCTAAACTTCAGTCAGTGAGCTAATATTTGTATCACTTCATGAGGTGCTATTAACTTGGCAAACAATAGCAGTGGTATGACATACGTCTGGGTATGCTAAACTTGAGTCAGTTAGCTAATATTTGTATCACTTCATGAGGTGCTATTAACTTGGCAAACAATAGCAGTGCTCTGACGTAAGTCTAAGTATGCTAAACTTCAGTCAGTGAGCTAATATTTGTATCACTTTATGAGGTGCTATTAACTTGCCAAACAATAGCAGTGCTCTGACATAAGTCTAAGTATGCTAAACTTCAGTCAGTGAGCTAATTTTTGTATCACTTCATGAGGTGCTATTAACTTGGCAAACAATAGCAGTGCTCTGACATAAGTCTAAGTATGCTAAACTTCAGTCAGTTAGCTAATATTTGTATCACTTCATGAGGTGCTATTAACTTGGCAAACAATAGCAGTGCTCTGACATAAGTCTAAGTATGCTAAACTTCAGTCAGTTAGCTAATATTTGTATCACTTCATGAGGTGCTATTAACTTGGCAAACAATAGCAGTGCTCTGACATAAGTCTAAGTATGCTTAACTTCAGTCAGTTAGCTAATATTTTTATCACTTTATGAGGTGCTATTAACTTGTCAAACAATAGCAGTGGTATGACATAAGTCTAGGTATGCTAAACTTCAGTCAGTTAGCTAATATTTTTATCACTTCATGAGGTGCTATTAACTTGTCAAACAATAGCAGTGCTATCCCAAAAGTCTAAGTATGCTAAACTTCAGTCAGTTAGCTTATATTTGTATCACTTCATGAGGTGCTATTATCTTGTCAAACAATAGCAGTGCAATGACATAAGTATGGAAAACTTCAGTCAGTTAGCTAATATTTGTATCACTTCATGAGGTGCTATTAACTTGGCAAACAATAGCAGTGCTCTGACATAAGTCTAAGTATGCTAAACTTCAGTCAGTTAGCTAATATTTGTATGACTTCATGAGGTGCTATTAACTTGTCAAACAATAGCAGTGCTATGCCAAAAGTCTAAGTATGCTAAACTTCAGTCAGTGAGCTAATATTTGTATCACTTCATGAGGTGCTATTAACTTGGCAAACAATAGCAGTGCTCTGACATAAGTCTAAGTATGCTAAACTTCAGTCAGTTAGCTAATATTTGTATCACTTCATGAGGTGCTATTAACTTGGCAAACAATAGCAGTGCTCTGACATAAGTCTAAGTATGCTAAACTTCAGTCAGTTAGCTAATATTTGTATCACTTCATGAGGTGCTATTAACTTGGCAAACAATAGCAGTGCTCTGACATAAGTCTAAGTATGCTAAACTTCAGTCAGTGAGCTACTATTTGTATCACTTCATGAGGTGCTATTAACTTGTCAAACAATAGCAGTGCTCTGACATAAGTCTTAAGTATGCTAAACTTCAGTCAGTGATCTAATATTTGTATCACTTCATGAGGTGCTATTAACTTGTCAAACAATAGCAGTGCTGTGACATAAGTCTAAGTATGCTAAACTTCAGTCAGTTAGCTAATATTTGTATCACTTCATGAGGTGCTATTAACTTGTCAAACAATAGCAGTGCTTTGACATAAGTCTAAGTATGCTAAGCTTCAGTCAGTGAGCTAATATTTGTATCACTTCATGAGGTGCTATTAACTTGTCAAACAATAGCAGTGCTGTGACATAAGTCTAAGTATGCTAAACTTCAGTCAGTGAGCTAATATTTGTATCACTTCATGAGGTGCTATTAACTTTGCAAACAATAGCAGTGCTCTGACATAAGTCTAAGTATGCTAAACTTCAGTCAGTTAGCTAATATTTTTATCACTTTATGAGGTGCTATTAACTGTGCAAAAAATAGCAGTGCTCTGACATAAGTCTAGGTATGCTAAACTTCAGTCAGTTAGCTAATATTTGTATCACTTCATGAGGTGCTATTAACTTGGCAAACAATAGCAGTGCTCTGACATAAGTCTAAGTATGCTAAACTTCAGTCAGTGAGCTAATATTTGTATCACTTCATGAGGTGCTATTAACTTGGCAAACAATAGCAGTGCTCTGACATAAGTCTAAGTATGCTAAACTTCAGTCAGTTAGCTAATATTTGTATCACTTCATGAGGTGCTATTAACTTGGCAAACAATAGCAGTGCTCTGACATAAGTCTAAGTATGCTAAACTTCAGTCAGTGAGCTAATATTTGTATCAATTCATGAGGTGCTATTAACTTGGCAAACAATAGCAGTGCTCTGACATAAGTGTAAGTATGCTAAATTTCAGTCAGTTAGCTAATATTTGTATCACTTCATGAGGTGCTATTAACTTGGCAAACAATAGCAGTGCTCTGACATAAGTCTAAGTATGCTAAACTTCAGTCAGTGAGCTAATATTTGTATCACTTCATGAGGTGCTATTAACTTGACAAACAATAACAGTGCTATGACATAGGTCTAAGTATATTAAACTTCAAACAGTTAGCTAATATTTGTATCACTTTATGAGGTGCTATTAACTTGTCAAACAATAGCAGTGGTATGACATAAGTCTGGGTATGCTAAACTTCAGGCAGGTAGCTAATATTTGTATCTCTTTATGAGGTGCTATTAACTTGTCAAACAATAGCAGTGGTATGACATAAGTCTAAGTGTGCTAAACTTCAGTCAGTTAGCTAATATTTGTATCTCTTTATGAGGTGCTTTTAACTTGTCAAACAATAGCAGTGGTATGACATAAGTCTAAGTGTGCTAAACTTCAGTCAGTTAGCTAATATTTGTATCACTTCATGAGGTTCTATTAACTTGGCAAACAATAGCAGTGCTGTGACATAAGTCTAAGTATGCTAAACTTCAGTCAGTGAGCTAATATTTGTATCACTTCAAGAGGTGCTATCAACTTGGCAAACAATAGCACTGCTGTGACATAAGTCTAAGTATGCTAAACTTCAGTCAGTGAGCTAATATTTGTATCACTTCATGAGGTGCTAATAACTTGTCAAACAATAGCAGTGCTGTGACATAAGTCTAAGTATGCTAAACTTCAGTCAGTGAGCTAATATTTGTATCACTTCATGAGGTGCTATTAACTTGGCAAACAATAGCAGTGCTCTGACATAAGTCTAAGTATGCTAAACTTCAGTCAGTTAGCTAATATTTGTATCACTTCATGAGGTGCTATTAACTTGGCAAACAATAGCAGTGCTCTGACGTAAGTCTAAGTATGCTAAACTTCAGTCAGTGAGCTAATATTTGTATCACTTTATGAGGTGCTATTAACTTGCCAAACAATAGCAGTGCTCTGACATAAGTCTAAGTATGCTAAACTTCAGTCAGTTAGCTAATATTTGTATCACTTCATGAGGTGCTATTAACTTGTCAAACAATAGCAGTGCTATGCCAAAAGTCTAAGTATGCTAAACTTCAGTCAGTGAGCTAATATTTGTATCACTTCATGAGGTGCTATTAACTTGTCAAACAATAGCAGTGCTCTGACATAAGTCTTAAGTATGCTAAACTTCAGTCAGTGATCTAATATTTGTATCACTTCATGAGGTGCTATTAACTTGTCAAACAATAGCAGTGCTGTGACATAAGTCTAAGTATGCTAAACTTCAGTCAGTTAGCTAATATTTGTATCACTTCATGAGGTGCTATTAACTTGTCAAACAATAGCAGTGCTTTGACATAAGTCTAAGTATGCTAAGCTTCAGTCAGTGAGCTAATATTTGTATCACTTCATGAGGTGCTATTAACTTGTCAAACAATAGCAGTGCTGTGACATAAGTCTAAGTATGCTAAACTTCAGTCAGTGAGCTAATATTTGTATCACTTCATGAGGTGCTATTAACTTTGCAAACAATAGCAGTGCTCTGACATAAGTCTAAGTATGCTAAACTTCAGTCAGTTAGCTAATATTTTTATCACTTTATGAGGTGCTATTAACTGTGCAAAAAATAGCAGTGCTCTGACATAAGTCTAGGTATGCTAAACTTCAGTCAGTTAGCTAATATTTGTATCACTTCATGAGGTGCTATTAACTTGGCAAACAATAGCAGTGCTCTGACATAAGTCTAAGTATGCTAAACTTCAGTCAGTGAGCTAATATTTGTATCACTTCATGAGGTGCTATTAACTTGGCAAACAATAGCAGTGCTCTGACATAAGTCTAAGTATGCTAAACTTCAGTCAGTTAGCTAATATTTGTATCACTTCATGAGGTGCTATTAACTTGGCAAACAATAGCAGTGCTCTGACATAAGTCTAAGTATGCTAAACTTCAGTCAGTGAGCTAATATTTGTATCAATTCATGAGGTGCTATTAACTTGGCAAACAATAGCAGTGCTCTGACATAAGTGTAAGTATGCTAAATTTCAGTCAGTTAGCTAATATTTGTATCACTTCATGAGGTGCTATTAACTTGGCAAACAATAGCAGTGCTCTGACATAAGTCTAAGTATGCTAAACTTCAGTCAGTGAGCTAATATTTGTATCACTTCATGAGGTGCTATTAACTTGACAAACAATAACAGTGCTATGACATAGGTCTAAGTATGTTAAACTTCAAACAGTTAGCTAATATTTGTATCACTTTATGAGGTGCTATTAACTTGTCAAACAATAGCAGTGGTATGACATAAGTCTGGGTATGCTAAACTTCAGGCAGGTAGCTAATATTTGTATCTCTTTATGAGGTGCTATTAACTTGTCAAACAATAGCAGTGGTATGACATAAGTCTAAGTGTGCTAAACTTCAGTCAGTTAGCTAATATTTGTATCTCTTTATGAGGTGCTTTTAACTTGTCAAACAATAGCAGTGGTATGACATAAGTCTAAGTGTGCTAAACTTCAGTCAGTTAGCTAATATTTGTATCACTTCATGAGGTTCTATTAACTTGGCAAACAATAGCAGTGCTGTGACATAAGTCTAAGTATGCTAAACTTCAGTCAGTGAGCTAATAATTGTATCACTTCAAGAGGTGCTATCAACTTGGCAAACAATAGCACTGCTGTGACATAAGTCTAAGTATGCTAAACTTCAGTCAGTGAGCTAATATTTGTATCACTTCATGAGGTGCTAATAACTTGTCAAACAATAGCAGTGCTGTGACATAAGTCTAAGTATGCTAAACTTCAGTCAGTGAGCTAATATTTGTATCACTTCATGAGGTGCTATTAACTTGGCAAACAATAGCAGTGCTCTGACATAAGTCTAAGTATGCTAAACTTCAGTCAGTTAGCTAATATTTGTATCACTTCATGAGGTGCTATTAACTTGGCAAACAATAGCAGTGCTCTGACGTAAGTCTAAGTATGCTAAACTTCAGTCAGTGAGCTAATATTTGTATCACTTTATGAGGTGCTATTAACTTGCCAAACAATAGCAGTGCTCTGACATAAGTCTAAGTATGCTAAACTTCAGTCAGTTAGCTAATATTTGTATCACTTCATGAGGTGCTATTAACTTGTCAAACAATAGCAGTGCTATGCCAAAAGTCTAAGTATGCTAAACTTCAGTCAGTGAGCTAATATTTGTATCACTTCATGAGGTGCTATTAACTTGGCAAACAATAGCAGTGCTCTGACATAAGTCTAAGTATGCTAAACTTCAGTCAGTTAGCTAATATTTGTATCACTTCATGAGGTGCTATTAACTTGGCAAACAAAAGCAGTGCTCTGACATAAGTCTAAGTATGCTAAACTTCAGTCAGTTAGCTAATATTTGTATCACTTCATGAGGTGCTATTAACTTGGCAAACAATAGCAGTGCTCTGACATAAGTCTAAGTATGCTAAACTTCAGTCAGTGAGCTACTATTTGTATCACTTCATGAGGTGCTATTAACTTGTCAAACAATAGCAGTGCTCTGACATAAGTCTTAAGTATGCTAAACTTCAGTCAGTGATCTAATATTTGTATCACTTCATGAGGTGCTATTAACTTGTCAAACAATAGCAGTGCTGTGACATAAGTCTAAGTATGCTAAACTTCAGTCAGTGAGCTAATATTTGTATCACTTCATGAGGTGCTATTAACTTTGCAAACAATAGCAGTGCTCTGACATAAGTCTAAGTATGCTAAACTTCAGTCAGTTAGCTAATATTTTTATCACTTTATGAGGTGCTATTAACTGTGCAAAAAATAGCAGTGCTCTGACATAAGTCTAGGTATGCTAAACTTCAGTCAGTTAGCTAATATTTGTATCACTTCATGAGGTGCTATTAACTTGGCAAACAATAGCAGTGCTCTGACATAAGTCTAAGTATGCTAAACTTCAGTCAGTGAGCTAATATTTGTATCACTTCATGAGGTGCTATTAACTTGGCAAACAATAGCAGTGCTCTGACATAAGTCTAAGTATGCTAAACTTCAGTCAGTTAGCTAATATTTGTATCACTTCATGAGGTGCTATTAACTTGGCAAACAATAGCAGTGCTCTGACATAAGTCTAAGTATGCTAAACTTCAGTCAGTGAGCTAATATTTGTATCAATTCATGAGGTGCTATTAACTTGGCAAACAATAGCAGTGCTCTGACATAAGTGTAAGTATGCTAAATTTCAGTCAGTTAGCTAATATTTGTATCACTTCATGAGGTGCTATTAACTTGGCAAACAATAGCAGTGCTCTGACATAAGTCTAAGTATGCTAAACTTCAGTCAGTGAGCTAATATTTGTATCACTTTATGAGGTGCTATTAACTTGTCAAACAATAGCAGTGGTATGACATAAGTCTGGGTATGCTAAACTTCAGGCAGGTAGCTAATATTTGTATCTCTTTATGAGGTGCTATTAACTTGTCAAACAATAGCAGTGGTATGACATAAGTCTAAGTGTGCTAAACTTCAGTCAGTTAGCTAATATTTGTATCTCTTTATGAGGTGCTTTTAACTTGTCAAACAATAGCAGTGGTATGACATAAGTCTAAGTGTGCTAAACTTCAGTCAGTTAGCTAATATTTGTATCACTTCATGAGGTTCTATTAACTTGGCAAACAATAGCAGTGCTGTGACATAAGTCTAAGTATGCTAAACTTCAGTCAGTGAGCTAATATTTGTATCACTTCAAGAGGTGCTATCAACTTGGCAAACAATAGCACTGCTGTGACATAAGTCTAAGTATGCTAAACTTCAGTCAGTGAGCTAATATTTGTATCACTTCATGAGGTGCTATTAACTTGTCAAACAATAGCAGTGCTGTGACATAAGTCTAAGTATGCTAAACTTCAGTCAGTGAGCTAATATTTGTATCACTTCATGAGGTGCTATTAACTTGGCAAACAATAGCAGTGCTCTGACATAAGTCTAAGTATGCTAAACTTCAGTCAGTTAGCTAATATTTGTATCACTTCATGAGGTGCTATTAACTTGGCAAACAATAGCAGTGCTCTGACGTAAGTCTAAGTATGCTAAACTTCAGTCAGTGAGCTAATATTTGTATCACTTTATGAGGTGCTATTAACTTGCCAAACAATAGCAGTGCTCTGACATAAGTCTAAGTATGCTAAACTTCAGTCAGTGAGCTAATTTTTGTATCACTTCATGAGGTGCTATTAACTTGGCAAACAATAGCAGTGCTCTGACATAAGTCTAAGTATGCTAAACTTCAGTCAGTTAGCTAATATTTGTATCACTTCATGAGGTGCTATTAACTTGGCAAACAATAGCAGTGCTCTGACATAAGTCTAAGTATGCTAAACTTCAGTCAGTTAGCTAATATTTGTATCACTTCATGAGGTGCTATTAACTTGGCAAACAATAGCAGTGCTCTGACATAAGTCTAAGTATGCTTAACTTCAGTCAGTTAGCTAATATTTTTATCACTTTATGAGGTGCTATTAACTTGTCAAACAATAGCAGTGGTATGACATAAGTCTAGGTATGCTAAACTTCAGTCAGTTGGCTAATATTTTTATCACTTCATGAGGTGCTATTAACTTGTCAAACAATAGCAGTGCTATGCCAAAAGTCTAAGTATGCTAAACTTCAGTCAGTTAGCTTATATTTGTATCACTTCATGAGGTGCTATTATCTTGTCAAACAATAGCAGTGCAATGACATAAGTATGGAAAACTTCAGTCAGTTAGCTAATATTTGTATCACTTCATGAGGTGCTATTAACTTGGCAAACAATAGCAGTGCTCTGACATAAGTCTAAGTATGCTAAACTTCAGTCAGTTAGCTAATATTTGTATCACTTCATGAGGTGCTATTGACTTGTCAAACAATAGCAGTGCTATGCCAAAAGTCTAAGTATGCTAAACTTCAGTCAGTGAGCTAATATTTGTATCACTTCATGAGGTGCTATTAACTTGGCAAACAATAGCAGTGCTCTGACATAAGTCTAAGTATGCTAAACTTCAGTCAGTTAGCTAATATTTGTATCACTTCATGAGGTGCTATTAACTTGGCAAACAATAGCAGTGCTCTGACATAAGTCTAAGTATGCTAAACTTCAGTCAGTTAGCTAATATTTGTATCACTTCATGAGGTGCTATTAACTTGGCAAACAATAGCAGTGCTCTGACATAAGTCTAAGTATGCTAAACTTCAGTCAGTGAGCTACTATTTGTATCACTTCATGAGGTGCTATTAACTTGTCAAACAATAGCAGTGCTCTGACATAAGTCTTAAGTATGCTAAACTTCAGTCAGTGATCTAATATTTGTATCACTTCATGAGGTGCTATTAACTTGTCAAACAATAGCAGTGCTGTGACATAAGTCTAAGTATGCTAAACTTCAGTCAGTTAGCTAATATTTGTATCACTTCATGAGGTGCTATTAACTTGTCAAACAATAGCAGTGCTTTGACATAAGTCTAAGTATGCTAAGCTTCAGTCAGTGAGCTAATATTTGTATCACTTCATGAGGTGCTATTAACTTGGCAAACAATAGCAGTGCTGTGACATAAGTCTAAGTATGCTAAACTTCAGTCAGTGAGCTAATATTTGTATCACTTCATGAGGTGCTATTAACTTGGCAAACAATAGCAGTGCTGTGACATAAGTCTAAGTATGCTAAACTTCAGTCAGTTAGCTAATATTTGTATCACTTCATGAGGTTCTATTAACTTGGCAAACAATAGCAGTGCTGTGACATAAGTCTAAGTATGCTAAACTTCAGTCAGTGAGCTAATATTTGTATCACTTCATGAGGTGCTATTAACTTGGCAAACAATAGCACTGCTGTGACATAAGTCTAAGTATGCTAAACTTCAGTCAGTGAGCTAATATTTGTATCACTTCATGAGGTGCTATTAACTTGTCAAACAATAGCAGTGCTGTGACATAAGTCTAAGTATGCTAAACTTCAGTCAGTGAGCTAATATTTGTATCACTTCATGAGGTGCTATTAACTTGGCAAACAATAGCAGTGGTATGACATACGTCTGGGTATGCTAAACTTGAGTCAGTTAGCTAATATTTGTATCACTTCATGAGGTGCTATTAACTTGGCAAACAATAGCAGTGCTCTGACGTAAGTCTAAGTATGCTAAACTTCAGTCAGTGAGCTAATATTTGTATCACTTTATGAGGTGCTATTAACTTGCCAAACAATAGCAGTGCTCTGACATAAGTCTAAGTATGCTAAACTTCAGTCAGTGAGCTAATTTTTGTATCACTTCATGAGGTGCTATTAACTTGGCAAACAATAGCAGTGCTCTGACATAAGTCTAAGTATGCTAAACTTCAGTCAGTTAGCTAATATTTGTATCACTTCATGAGGTGCTATTAACTTGGCAAACAATAGCAGTGCTCTGACATAAGTCTAAGTATGCTAAACTTCAGTCAGTTAGCTAATATTTGTATCACTTCATGAGGTGCTATTAACTTGGCAAACAATAGCAGTGCTCTGACATAAGTCTAAGTATGCTTAACTTCAGTCAGTTAGCTAATATTTTTATCACTTTATGAGGTGCTATTAACTTGTCAAACAATAGCAGTGGTATGACATAAGTCTAGGTATGCTAAACTTCAGTCAGTTAGCTAATATTTTTATCACTTCATGAGGTGCTATTAACTTGTCAAACAATAGCAGTGCTATCCCAAAAGTCTAAGTATGCTAAACTTCAGTCAGTTAGCTTATATTTGTATCACTTCATGAGGTGCTATTATCTTGTCAAACAATAGCAGTGCAATGACATAAGTATGGAAAACTTCAGTCAGTTAGCTAATATTTGTATCACTTCATGAGGTGCTATTAACTTGGCAAACAATAGCAGTGCTCTGACATAAGTCTAAGTATGCTAAACTTCAGTCAGTTAGCTAATATTTGTATGACTTCATGAGGTGCTATTAACTTGTCAAACAATAGCAGTGCTATGCCAAAAGTCTAAGTATGCTAAACTTCAGTCAGTGAGCTAATATTTGTATCACTTCATGAGGTGCTATTAACTTGGCAAACAATAGCAGTGCTCTGACATAAGTCTAAGTATGCTAAACTTCAGTCAGTTAGCTAATATTTGTATCACTTCATGAGGTGCTATTAACTTGGCAAACAATAGCAGTGCTCTGACATAAGTCTAAGTATGCTAAACTTCAGTCAGTTAGCTAATATTTGTATCACTTCATGAGGTGCTATTAACTTGGCAAACAATAGCAGTGCTCTGACATAAGTCTAAGTATGCTAAACTTCAGTCAGTGAGCTACTATTTGTATCACTTCATGAGGTGCTATTAACTTGTCAAACAATAGCAGTGCTCTGACATAAGTCTTAAGTATGCTAAACTTCAGTCAGTGATCTAATATTTGTATCACTTCATGAGGTGCTATTAACTTGTCAAACAATAGCAGTGCTGTGACATAAGTCTAAGTATGCTAAACTTCAGTCAGTTAGCTAATATTTGTATCACTTCATGAGGTGCTATTAACTTGTCAAACAATAGCAGTGCTTTGACATAAGTCTAAGTATGCTAAGCTTCAGTCAGTGAGCTAATATTTGTATCACTTCATGAGGTGCTATTAACTTGTCAAACAATAGCAGTGCTGTGACATAAGTCTAAGTATGCTAAACTTCAGTCAGTGAGCTAATATTTGTATCACTTCATGAGGTGCTATTAACTTTGCAAACAATAGCAGTGCTCTGACATAAGTCTAAGTATGCTAAACTTCAGTCAGTTAGCTAATATTTTTATCACTTTATGAGGTGCTATTAACTGTGCAAAAAATAGCAGTGCTCTGACATAAGTCTAGGTATGCTAAACTTCAGTCAGTTAGCTAATATTTGTATCACTTCATGAGGTGCTATTAACTTGGCAAACAATAGCAGTGCTCTGACATAAGTCTAAGTATGCTAAACTTCAGTCAGTGAGCTAATATTTGTATCACTTCATGAGGTGCTATTAACTTGGCAAACAATAGCAGTGCTCTGACATAAGTCTAAGTATGCTAAACTTCAGTCAGTTAGCTAATATTTGTATCACTTCATGAGGTGCTATTAACTTGGCAAACAATAGCAGTGCTCTGACATAAGTCTAAGTATGCTAAACTTCAGTCAGTGAGCTAATATTTGTATCAATTCATGAGGTGCTATTAACTTGGCAAACAATAGCAGTGCTCTGACATAAGTGTAAGTATGCTAAATTTCAGTCAGTTAGCTAATATTTGTATCACTTCATGAGGTGCTATTAACTTGGCAAACAATAGCAGTGCTCTGACATAAGTCTAAGTATGCTAAACTTCAGTCAGTGAGCTAATATTTGAATCACTTCATGAGGTGCTATTAACTTGACAAACAATAACAGTGCTATGACATAGGTCTAAGTATGTTAAACTTCAAACAGTTAGCTAATATTTGTATCACTTTATGAGGTGCTATTAACTTGTCAAACAATAGCAGTGGTATGACATAAGTCTGGGTATGCTAAACTTCAGGCAGGTAGCTAATATTTGTATCTCTTTATGAGGTGCTATTAACTTGTCAAACAATAGCAGTGGTATGACATAAGTCTAAGTGTGCTAAACTTCAGTCAGTTAGCTAATATTTGTATCTCTTTATGAGGTGCTTTTAACTTGTCAAACAATAGCAGTGGTATGACATAAGTCTAAGTGTGCTAAACTTCAGTCAGTTAGCTAATATTTGTATCACTTCATGAGGTTCTATTAACTTGGCAAACAATAGCAGTGCTGTGACATAAGTCTAAGTATGCTAAACTTCAGTCAGTGAGCTAATATTTGTATCACTTCAAGAGGTGCTATCAACTTGGCAAACAATAGCACTGCTGTGACATAAGTCTAAGTATGCTAAACTTCAGTCAGTGAGCTAATATTTGTATCACTTCATGAGGTGCTAATAACTTGTCAAACAATAGCAGTGCTGTGACATAAGTCTAAGTATGCTAAACTTCAGTCAGTGAGCTAATATTTGTATCACTTCATGAGGTGCTATTAACTTGGCAAACAATAGCAGTGCTCTGACATAAGTCTAAGTATGCTAAACTTCAGTCAGTTAGCTAATATTTGTATCACTTCATGAGGTGCTATTAACTTGGCAAACAATAGCAGTGCTCTGACGTAAGTCTAAGTATGCTAAACTTCAGTCAGTGAGCTAATATTTGTATCACTTTATGAGGTGCTATTAACTTGCCAAACAATAGCAGTGCTCTGACATAAGTCTAAGTATGCTAAACTTCAGTCAGTTAGCTAATATTTGTATCACTTCATGAGGTGCTATTAACTTGTCAAACAATAGCAGTGCTATGCCAAAAGTCTAAGTATGCTAAACTTCAGTCAGTGAGCTAATATTTGTATCACTTCATGAGGTGCTATTAACTTGGCAAACAATAGCAGTGCTCTGACATAAGTCTAAGTATGCTAAACTTCAGTCAGTTAGCTAATATTTGTATCACTTCATGAGGTGCTATTAACTTGGCAAACAATAGCAGTGCTCTGACATAAGTCTAAGTATGCTAAACTTCAGTCAGTTAGCTAATATTTGTATCACTTCATGAGGTGCTATTAACTTGGCAAACAATAGCAGTGCTCTGACATAAGTCTAAGTATGCTAAACTTCAGTCAGTGAGCTACTATTTGTATCACTTCATGAGGTGCTATTAACTTGTCAAACAATAGCAGTGCTCTGACATAAGTCTTAAGTATGCTAAACTTCAGTCAGTGATCTAATATTTGTATCACTTCATGAGGTGCTATTAACTTGTCAAACAATAGCAGTGCTGTGACATAAGTCTAAGTATGCTAAACTTCAGTCAGTTAGCTAATATTTGTATCACTTCATGAGGTGCTATTAACTTGTCAAACAATAGCAGTGCTTTGACATAAGTCTAAGTATGCTAAGCTTCAGTCAGTGAGCTAATATTTGTATCACTTCATGAGGTGCTATTAACTTGTCAAACAATAGCAGTGCTGTGACATAAGTCTAAGTATGCTAAACTTCAGTCAGTGAGCTAATATTTGTATCACTTCATGAGGTGCTATTAACTTTGCAAACAATAGCAGTGCTCTGACATAAGTCTAAGTATGCTAAACTTCAGTCAGTTAGCTAATATTTTTATCACTTTATGAGGTGCTATTAACTGTGCAAAAAATAGCAGTGCTCTGACATAAGTCTAGGTATGCTAAACTTCAGTCAGTTAGCTAATATTTGTATCACTTCATGAGGTGCTATTAACTTGGCAAACAATAGCAGTGCTCTGACATAAGTCTAAGTATGCTAAACTTCAGTCAGTGAGCTAATATTTGTATCACTTCATGAGGTGCTATTAACTTGGCAAACAATAGCAGTGCTCTGACATAAGTCTAAGTATGCTAAACTTCAGTCAGTTAGCTAATATTTGTATCACTTCATGAGGTGCTATTAACTTGGCAAACAATAGCAGTGCTCTGACATAAGTCTAAGTATGCTAAACTTCAGTCAGTGAGCTAATATTTGTATCAATTCATGAGGTGCTATTAACTTGGCAAACAATAGCAGTGCTCTGACATAAGTGTAAGTATGCTAAATTTCAGTCAGTTAGCTAATATTTGTATCACTTCATGAGGTGCTATTAACTTGGCAAACAATAGCAGTGCTCTGACATAAGTCTAAGTATGCTAAACTTCAGTCAGTGAGCTAATATTTGTATCACTTTATGAGGTGCTATTAACTTGTCAAACAATAGCAGTGGTATGACATAAGTCTGGGTATGCTAAACTTCAGGCAGGTAGCTAATATTTGTATCTCTTTATGAGGTGCTATTAACTTGTCAAACAATAGCAGTGGTATGACATAAGTCTAAGTGTGCTAAACTTCAGTCAGTTAGCTAATATTTGTATCTCTTTATGAGGTTCTATTAACTTGGCAAACAATAGCAGTGCTGTGACATAAGTCTAAGTATGCTAAACTTCAGTCAGTGAGCTAATATTTGTATCACTTCAAGAGGTGCTATCAACTTGGCAAACAATAGCACTGCTGTGACATAAGTCTAAGTATGCTAAACTTCAGTCAGTGAGCTAATATTTGTATCACTTCATGAGGTGCTATTAACTTGTCAAACAATAGCAGTGCTGTGACATAAGTCTAAGTATGCTAAACTTCAGTCAGTGAGCTAATATTTGTATCACTTCATGAGGTGCTATTAACTTGGCAAACAATAGCAGTGCTCTGACATAAGTCTAAGTATGCTAAACTTCAGTCAGTTAGCTAATATTTGTATCACTTCATGAGGTGCTATTAACTTGGCAAACAATAGCAGTGCTCTGACGTAAGTCTAAGTATGCTAAACTTCAGTCAGTGAGCTAATATTTGTATCACTTTATGAGGTGCTATTAACTTGCCAAACAATAGCAGTGCTCTGACATAAGTCTAAGTATGCTAAACTTCAGTCAGTGAGCTAATTTTTGTATCACTTCATGAGGTGCTATTAACTTGGCAAACAATAGCAGTGCTCTGACATAAGTCTAAGTATGCTAAACTTCAGTCAGTTAGCTAATATTTGTATCACTTCATGAGGTGCTATTAACTTGGCAAACAATAGCAGTGCTCTGACATAAGTCTAAGTATGCTAAACTTCAGTCAGTTAGCTAATATTTGTATCACTTCATGAGGTGCTATTAACTTGGCAAACAATAGCAGTGCTCTGACATAAGTCTAAGTATGCTTAACTTCAGTCAGTTAGCTAATATTTTTATCACTTTATGAGGTGCTATTAACTTGTCAAACAATAGCAGTGGTATGACATAAGTCTAGGTATGCTAAACTTCAGTCAGTTAGCTAATATTTTTATCACTTCATGAGGTGCTATTAACTTGTCAAACAATAGCAGTGCTATGCCAAAAGTCTAAGTATGCTAAACTTCAGTCAGTTAGCTTATATTTGTATCACTTCATGAGGTGCTATTATCTTGTCAAACAATAGCAGTGCAATGACATAAGTATGGAAAACTTCAGTCAGTTAGCTAATATTTGTATCACTTCATGAGGTGCTATTAACTTGGCAAACAATAGCAGTGCTCTGACATAAGTCTAAGTATGCTAAACTTCAGTCAGTTAGCTAATATTTGTATCACTTCATGAGGTGCTATTAACTTGTCAAACAATAGCAGTGCTATGCCAAAAGTCTAAGTATGCTAAACTTCAGTCAGTGAGCTAATATTTGTATCACTTCATGAGGTGCTATTAACTTGGCAAACAATAGCAGTGCTCTGACATAAGTCTAAGTATGCTAAACTTCAGTCAGTTAGCTAATATTTGTATCACTTCATGAGGTGCTATTAACTTGGCAAACAATAGCAGTGCTCTGACATAAGTCTAAGTATGCTAAACTTCAGTCAGTTAGCTAATATTTGTATCACTTCATGAGGTGCTATTAACTTGGCAAACAATAGCAGTGCTCTGACATAAGTCTAAGTATGCTAAACTTCAGTCAGTGAGCTACTATTTGTATCACTTCATGAGGTGCTATTAACTTGTCAAACAATAGCAGTGCTCTGACATAAGTCTTAAGTATGCTAAACTTCAGTCAGTGATCTAATATTTGTATCACTTCATGAGGTGCTATTAACTTGTCAAACAATAGCAGTGCTGTGACATAAGTCTAAGTATGCTAAACTTCAGTCAGTTAGCTAATATTTGTATCACTTCATGAGGTGCTATTAACTTGTCAAACAATAGCAGTGCTTTGACATAAGTCTAAGTATGCTAAGCTTCAGTCAGTGAGCTAATATTTGTATCACTTCATGAGGTGCTATTAACTTGTCAAACAATAGCAGTGCTGTGACATAAGTCTAAGTATGCTAAACTTCAGTCAGTGAGCTAATATTTGTATCACTTCATGAGGTGCTATTAACTTTGCAAACAATAGCAGTGCTCTGACATAAGTCTAAGTATGCTAAACTTCAGTCAGTTAGCTAATATTTTTATCACTTTATGAGGTGCTATTAACTGTGCAAAAAATAGCAGTGCTCTGACATAAGTCTAGGTATGCTAAACTTCAGTCAGTTAGCTAATATTTGTATCACTTCATGAGGTGCTATTAACTTGGCAAACAATAGCAGTGCTCTGACATAAGTCTAAGTATGCTAAACTTCAGTCAGTGAGCTAATATTTGTATCACTTCATGAGGTGCTATTAACTTGGCAAACAATAGCAGTGCTCTGACATAAGTCTAAGTATGCTAAACTTCAGTCAGTTAGATAATATTTGTATCACTTCATGAGGTGCTATTAACTTGGCAAACAATAGCAGTGCTCTGACATAAGTCTAAGTATGCTAAACTTCAGTCAGTGAGCTAATATTTGTATCAATTCATGAGGTGCTATTAACTTGGCAAACAATAGCAGTGCTCTGACATAAGTGTAAGTATGCTAAATTTCAGTCAGTTAGCTAATATTTGTATCACTTCATGAGGTGCTATTAACTTGGCAAACAATAGCAGTGCTCTGACATAAGTCTAAGTATGCTAAACTTCAGTCAGTGAGCTTATTTTTGTATCACTTCATGAGGTGCTATTAACTTGACAAACAATAACAGTGCTATGACATAGGTCTAAGTATGTTAAACTTCAAACAGTTAGCTAATATTTGTATCACTTTATGAGGTGCTATTAACTTGTCAAACAATAGCAGTGGTATGACATAAGTCTGGGTATGCTAAACTTCAGGCAGTTAGCTAATATTTGTATCTCTTTATGAGGTGCTATTAACTTGTCAAACAATAGCAGTGGTATGACATAAGTCTAAGTGTGCTAAACTTCAGTCAGTTAGCTAATATTTGTATCTCTTTATGAGGTGCTTTTAACTTGTCAAACAATAGCAGTGGTATGACATAAGTCTAAGTGTGCTAAACTTCAGTCAGTTAGCTAATATTTGTATCTCTTTATGAGGTGCTATTAACTTGTCAAACCATAGCAGTGGTATGACATAAGTCTAAGTATGCTAAACTTCAGTCAGTTAGCTAATATTTGTATCTCTTTATGAGGTGCTATTAACTTGCCAAACAATAGCAGTGGTATGACATAAGTCTAAGTGTGCTAAACTTCAGTTGGTTAGCTAATATTTGTATCACTTCATGAGGTGCTATTAACTTGTCAAACAATAGCAGTGCTATGACATAGGTCTAAATATGCTAAACTTCAGTCAGTTAGCTAATATTTGTATCACTTCATGAGGTGCTATTAACTTGTCAAACAATAGCAGTGCTATAACATAAGTCTAAGTATGCTAACCTTCAGTCAGTTAAAGACTTCTTCTTCTATATCTCTTCTGTTTCATTGTTATTCTAATCCCATTATACCATGATTTCTTTGATCTTCTTTTCCTTCTTTGTTTTTTTGGGATCCATTTCCAAGTTTTTAATAATAATCTATCATCAGTCATTCTTCCCATATGGCCGTTCCAAGGAAACTCCTTTCCTTTAATGGTGTCTGTAAGTAATGTCTCTACATCCATTATTTCTTTGATTCTGTCCATCCTGTAATGTGTATCTATAACATCTTCTGCAGAAATTGTTTTTCATTACATTTATTAGTTTCTGTATGTTCTTGTTCATTGTCCAAACTCCAGAGCCGTAAGTCACTGTACTTTCCACCAGTATTATAAATAGATGTCTTTTTGTTCCTTTCTTTATGTCCATATTCCATACAAATGATTTTAGTTGCCTTGTAATATTTCGTCTTCTCCCTATTTCCTGCAATATGTCTTGTCTATGGTTTCCATCTTCTGTCAGTGTTACTCCATCAAGGGTTAAATCTTGTCCTTCACATCCTCATGCCATGTATTCAGTTTCCTCAGTATTAATTTACAGGACCCATTTGTTCAATTCTTCCCTTATTTTTCCAACCAAATACTTAGCATCATTAATATATCCAGTTAGAGCAACCTACTCATCTGCAAATAATAATGTTGTATTATATTGTATTCCCATCTACTTTTACAAAATGTTAAAGCGAGTTGGAGATAGATAGCATCCTAGCTGCAGACTCTTTTCAACTTGAAAATACTGGGAACATCCTTGTCTATGGTAACATGAGTTTCCTTTATACTATGCCAAAACTCTCTAGGTAGCATAGTTTAGAATGCCTTCTATATAAGTCTAAACAAGTTTTAAGGTATATTCGAGCAGTTCTATTTAATTTATGTATCCAATTTTAAATTTCTATTTAACCAATAGTTGAGTGTATGAGTTTCTCTTAGAAGTTTTGTGTGATTTATTTAAATTTTATGTTAATCTTCATTTATGCTAATAATTTAAGATTTGGAGACTTAAATTTTAAAAACTAAATTTAAAATATTCTTTAAAAGTATTAGCATTTAAAAAAAAATTTTAACAGTGTTTTTGTTTGTATGTTTAGAATGCATAAACGATACAGAGGGAAATTGGAGAAAGAGCAGAAAATATTAGAAGGCAAAATTGAAAATATGAAAAAACTTATTACTGAAACTAAAGTTCGTAAGTTTGGCAAAGTCATAGATGAGGAGGCATTGGAAGAGACTGTACTGCGGAAGATGATCTATGAAGCTCGAACTAACTACTATGTAACACTGTTGAGAAAAGAAATGGATAAGAGAGTCAATGAGGCTAAGGTAAGTACTATCAATTTTTCTTAAATTATATTTTTAAACTTGTAAAAGACACATTTTGTATATATATATATATATATATATATATATATATATATATATATATATATATATATATATATATATATATATATATATACGTATGTATATATATATATATATATATATATATATATATATATACGTATGTATATATGTATATGTATATATATATATATATATATATATATATATATATATATATATATATATATATATATAGATTTTTTGGACTAGGAGACTGACAGACTTACCTTGGTAAGAGTCCACTCTGTAGTCTTGAAATAGAAACACATAAAAGCACTTAAACAATGATATATTTCAACCACATAAACTATAATCACTTATATGCTCATGGGAACAATATATATCTTTAATCTGTGACATCTGATTTCTACTCTACATAATCTGTGATTACAATTTATAATTATTTTATTTCATTCTCTCATATTTCTTTTTGTGTTTTCTCTTTGATTGATAAAGACATATTGATTGATTGTGTGGTTGAAATATATCATTGTTTAAGTGCTTTTATGTGTTTCTATTTCAAGACTACAGAGTGGACTCTTACCAAGGTAAGTCTGTCAGTCTCCTAGTCCAAAAAATCTAAATAATCTTTACCAACAAAAACTAACCTAAATATATATATATATATATATATATATATATATATATATATATATATATATATATATATGTTATAATAATTATACATAGTATCAACAAAAACCTTTAGATTATTGAATAATAATTAATAAATATTTTTGTATTTGAATAACCTCAGTGGTTTTGATTATTTACAAGAAAACACACACACACACACACACATATATATATATATATATATATATATATATAGTTATATTTTTCACGTTGTCCATTACTTTTCCATTGCACTGACTTTACAAAGTTATTATTAATTATAAACAATTTCTTCCACCACTAAATGCAATAGTTTTACCTTATGTGTGATGAGGCACCTTTCGGTCACTTGACCATTGTAGAATCACTGACTTAATTTTCTCTATTATTCTGGTGTGGTTGTTCGGTCTGTGGTGTTTGTATTTGTTGATGTCATACGTGTTTCTTCTTGAGATGCGTGCATTATGTTTTTGAATAGTACGTCGTCTGCATATGTTGTCTGTAGGTTCATTAAATTGTTGTGTATGTTTTTAGATGTGGTATTTTTCTAGTGAGTTTAGTTTTATTGGGTTATTATTTATTTCAAGTATATATATATATATATATATATATATATATATATATCGTAATATTTCATGTTGTCCATTATTTTTCCATTGCACTGACTTTATGAAGTTATTATTATTAACTGTAAATAATTTTTTCTACCACTAAGTGTAATAAGGGTAAAAACCTTATGTGATGAGGCACTTAATAATTTTCAAAATAGCATCATCTTACATAATCGCAAAAATACTAGACAAAATAATAAGATTAAAATACGTATCAACAACACATGCATTATAAAAATGGATACAAATTAATTAATAAAATAAAAAACATAGAAACAAACAGCAACACAAAAATAATTAGTTATGACATAACCAACATGTACCCTAGTATCCCAATAGAAGAAACCATAGAAATAATAAAAAACAAACATACACAATAACGAAAAAGAAAACACAATAAATAGTATTATTACACTAATCTAACACGTATGTAATCAAAATTACTTCCAATTTAATAATAAATACTATAAACAAACAACTGGACTCCCCATGGGGTCACTCATATCATCAGGCATGCTAGAAATATATCTACAACACTTTGAACAAATACTAAATAAACCTATACTAAACACATATAATATTTTACTATGGACAAGATACGTAGTTGATATACTTGTAATATACCAACCTACCATTCACAACGAACACATCATAATGCTAAACATATTAAATACATACAACAAAACCGTACAATTCACCTTCGAAACAGAAACAAACAGAACAATTAACTATCGACATTACATTAAATATAAACAATAATAAAATAGAAACTACAGTACACAGAAAACCAACTTCCAACAACACCACAATGTACTACAAATCTCACCACCCCTGGACACACAAAATCAACACTTACAGTAACATGATAAATAAAGAAATAAAATACACACAAGATAACCAACAAAAATTAAATGAAGGATTAGATAACATTACAAAAATAGCAATAGAAAATGGATACAACAAACACCTTATAAAAAACATATATAATAAATTTCCAAAAAAACTTACCTTCAACACAATACTACAACCTGAACTCAAAATATACTATAAAAATAACCTGTACAAAAATAATAAAAATAAAAAAATCTTCTTAAATATAAATACACCAATGACAAAATAGAAAAAATAACAAATATATAACAAAGAATACTACACCCCAACATACAAACCAAACAACAAAATAATAAATATCTTAATAACACAAAAAACATAAAACAAATACAGAAAAACATAACCTATCAGGAATTTACAAAATTACATGTAACTACTGCAACGCATTTTACATAGGAAAAACAACCAGATCATTTAAAATACAATTTGAAGAACATTACATAGCATTCAAAATTAAAAATACAAAAGCATCAAATGTTGCAGCACACCTAATATTGTATAAACATGAAATAACAAATTACGAAAATAACCTAACCATACTTGAAACAAATAATAACCCAATAGAACTAAATTCACTAGAAAAATAACACATTTATAAAAACATACACAACAATTTAATTGACCCACAGACAACATATGCAGCCGACATGCTATTCAAAAACATTATACACGCGGCTCAAGAAGAAACATGTATGACGTCAACAAATACCAATATCACGGACCGAACAACTACACCAGAAAAATAGAGAAAAATTAATCAGTGATTCGACATAGGTCAAGTGACCATAAGGTGCCTTATCACATAAGGTAAAATTATTGCACTTAGTGGTGGAAAAAATAATTTACAAATAATAATAATAATAACTTTATAAAGTCAGTGCAACGGAAAAATAATGGACAATGTGAAATATCACGATACTATGTATAATATAATAATAATATATATATATATATATATATATATATATATATATATATATATATATATATATTTGTTTTTAATTGAGTCATTGAAGTTAGAAAAAAGTACTTTATTTTAAAAATTCATTTACCAAATCTTTTGACAAAAATTTATAAATAAGAAATTATTTAACTAAGCTTTCTTCTATGAAATTATAAATTTTTTTAAATATTTGAAATGCATATTGATCCATCTGAAAAAGATCCAAATATGAGAAAATAAGTTTTAAATGAATGTAGTTATATAGAAATGTTTATTTAAGTACTTATATTTTTTATTAAAAAATAGTTGAAAATACCTACTAAACGTTTTGGAGATTTTATTTTTAATTTTTGCTGATGATTTGGTTATATCAAAACCTCTTTATATGCAACATTGGCGGTTCTTCCATCTGGAGCTAGGATCACTAAACCACTGGAGGAGCTTTATCTAAAACATCCAACATAAACTTATCCATGTGAGAAACAGTTAACTCTCAAATTAATTTTTAGCTCTATGAGTTTTGCCTAACATTCAATGAATGTCATGTTAACTTTAGCTACACTTAATTTAGTATTTAAGAACATAATAGCTGACCCGACAGACATCCTATTATACCTATAAATATTCAATTAAAAATAATATGAGAAAAAAATTTCCAGAGTATAATGTTTTTTTTTGTAATATACAACAATATTCAATTTGTTTTAGATCATATCTAACCATGCACTTATAGCTACTGAAAAACAACTTTAGCCACTGCCCTATATACATGAAATGATAGTTATAAATAATTTTAAATTGGTATATCTACAAATTAAGTGTATATAATATCCTACTCCATATCTTTTTCAAAACAAAACTATTTAACATTTGTTGATTCCATCTTCGCGTGAGCTACTAGTAATCACTAAACACTTCTAAATGTCTTAAACTTGCCTATAGTAGCACTTACTTTGCTTGTTGAGGACGGCCGTTTCGGGAGATGTGTCCCTTTGTTAACTCAGACCGTAACTGTTCTCAAGGTTTAGGTAGGTTAGGGTGGGGGTGGGACATTTTGGTGGTGTGGGTGTATTTTGTGTGTATTAGGAGTTATGATGTCAAAAAGTGCATGTGAGTTGTACTGTAATTGTGTATTGAGTATGTGTGTAGGGTGTAGTTTGAAGTGTCTGTATATTTCGTATTGTTTGGTTGTGTAGCGTTGGTTATTTTTGTGTTGTTTATGAAGAATTTGTAGGTTAGATGTTATGTTTATGTAGTCATGTTTTGTGGAGTTGAGATGATCAGCGAAGTTTGATTGGTAGTTATTGTTTTTTAATGCTTTTATATGTTCTTGGTAACGTGTGTAGAATGACCTCCCTGTCTGGCCTATGAAAAAACTGGGGCATGAACTGCAAGTTAGTTTGTAAACTCCAGTGGTGTTGTAAATGTCGTTGATTTTGTTGTTGGGTTTAAATTGTTTGTTGAGAGTGTTGTGTGTGGAGTAAGCTATTTTGTAGTTGTATTTTCGTAGTGTGTTGGTTAGATTGTGGGTTTTTGAGGATCTGTATGGTATTGATAAGTATTTTATGGGATTGCCATCTTGTGTGTTTGTATTTGGGTTATTATGTTTATTTTTTAGGCGGTTGTATAATTTGTCATTGTTAATCATTGTTGGGTTGTATCCGTTCGTTTGTGCTATATATTTTATGATGTTTAACTCCTGGTAGTGTTCATCTTTGTCTAGCGGTGTTTTAAGCAGGCGATATATCATGGTGTTGTAAGCAGCTAGTTTATGTTGGTGTGGGTGGTTTGAGGAACTGTGTATGGTTGTATTAGTACTGGTGGGGTTTCGGTATATGTTGAATTTATGTGTTTGTTTGTCTGTTCGTTTAATTGTAAGGTCTAAGAAGTTTTGTTTGTTTTGGGGTTTTTAATTTAGGTTATTTTTTGTTTTATTTGGTGTCTGATTGCATCTTGTATTGATGCAGATTGCGTGGTGTCTAATTCCATTGGTGCAGATTGCAGAGTACATGGTGTCTGATTGCAACACCCAAGAATTAGAAGTAGCCAAATCCATCAAAAATAAAATAAAAAAACAAAATTTAACTATTACCAAAGCTGACAAAGGCAACATAACGGTAATTATTAACAATAGTAGTATACCCAACAAAAAAGTACACAGCTTCATCCAAAATAACAACATCATTACACTAAAAGAAGACCCAACAACAAAATACAATGCTCAAATCAAAGAAGTCATCAACAAAACAAAACTTATAATCCCACACCACACCAAAAAGCACCTAAAACAAATAAAGCCAATAGCCTCTAAACTAAACGCCCTGCCCAAACTTCACAAAACAGACATCCCAATACATCCACTAATCAACCACACAAGCGCCCCTTCTCATCTTCTAGCCAAATTCCTCGACAAAACTATTCGAAACCATATAAAATTTAATAATCATTGTAGCATAAAAAATAGCTTAAATCTAATAGACAAAATAAAAAACGTAAATATCCCACACAATTCCACCTTAGTCTCTTTTGATATATCAAATCTATATACAAACATCCCCATTCCAGAAACCATCAACATCCTCAAAAACATGCTAATAGACACAAATATACCACATACACACATTGACGAAATCATCCACCTCACAAGATTAATCACATCTCAAAATTACTTCACCTACAATAACACATTCTACAACCAAAAAGATGAACTACCTATGGGCTCCCCCATAGCTAGCATCTTAGCAGAAATATTCATACACCATATTGAACAAAACCACATTTTATACAACTATAAATACTCAGATAACATAATTTACTGGTACAGATACGTCAACGACATCATAACATTATATAAAGGCAATACACGCAGAGCACACATATATCTAAAACACCTAAATTCCATACACCCTAAACTAACATACACCATCGAAACAGAACAACAAAACTCCCTCAACTTCTTAGACCTCAACAGACAAACAAACACATAAATTCAACATATACCGAAAACCCGCCAGTACTAATATGACCATACACAGTTCCTCAAACCACCCATACCAACATAAACTAGCCGCTTACAACACCATGATATATCGCCTGCTTAAAACACAGCTAGACAAAGATGAACACTACCAGGAGTTAAACACCATAAAATATATAGCACAAACGAACGGATACAACCCAACAATGATTGACAAATTATACAACCTCCTAAAAAATAAACATAATAACCCAAATACAAACACACCACATGATTATCCCATAAAATACTTATCAATACCATACAGATCATCCAAAACCCACAATCTAACCAACACATTACGAAAATACAACTACAAAATAGCTTATCCCACACACAACACTCTCAACAAACAATTTAAACCCAACAATAAAATCAACGGCATTTACAACACCACTGGAGTTTACAAACTAACTTGCAGTTCATGCCCCAGTTTTTGCATAGGCCAGACAGGGGGTTCATTCTACACACGTTACCAAGAACATATAAAACCACTAAAAAACAATAACTACCAATCAAACTTCGCTGATCATCTGAACTCCACAAAACATGACTACATAGACATAACATCTAACCTACAAATTCTTCATAAACAACTCAAAAATAACCAACGCTACACTACCGAACAATACGAAATATACAGGCACTTCAAACTACACCCTACACACGTACTCAATACACAATTACAGTACAACTCACACGCACTTTTTGACATCATAACTCCTAATACACACAAAATACACACACACCACCAAAATATCCCACCCCCACCCTAACCTACGTAAACCTTGAGAACAGTTACGGTCTGAGTTGACAAAGGGACACATCTCCCGAAACAGCCGTCCTCAACAAGCAAAGTAAGTGCTACTATAGGCAAGTTTAAGACATTTAAAAGTGTTTAGTGAAAACTATTTAGTCTAATTCTATATCTAATATGTTCAAGTATTATGTTAACACACAAAAATACTCATAACTATTATTTTTAATAATTTAGTAAGATTTGTTTTATGAATAAATATATTTATTAATTCACAAATTGAAGAAGTTTTCAATTCAATAGCATATTAACTTAATATCATACAATAAATAAAGTAATATAACTCATACGTTAAAACAGCTGTTATGCAAACTAACCTAAATATTCTACATACACTAATTGTTGTATGAACCTTATTTTCACTTAATTTAAGTATCAGCTGTATGTCATAGCATAATTACCGCCATCTATTGATATCACTTGCTTCTATATTAATAAGTATTAATTTCAATTAAAGTGACTGAATGCTCGGTCAGAAAAGTAGGCTGTTGAAATTTTAGGTTTTTTGAAAAATATCGACTTAGGCACTCCCAGTTGGGTTACAAATATGCCAGAACCTTTCCAGGAGTGTATTCAATAACTTCCCAAAGTTTCATGTCGATCGGATGAACGGATTACGTTATACAACCATGTAGATTATGAACTCTGCTTTTTTGATTTGTACCCCTTTAAATTAAAATTTTGCTAAATTCTTCCTGATACCTGTATAGTATAACAAAAGTCTACAATAAATTTCAAGTCTGTATCATTAATAGTTTCGGCTCTGCTTTGATCATCAGTCAGGACTTCAATTTATATATATATTTGAGTACATTTTTCTGCCTTCCTTAACATTGCAATATTTTACTTTGTTGACGAGTTTTAGAATGACTATATTTTCAAAATTTAAATACTACTGTTTGGCCAAATCTTGAGTTTGTTTTCAAATACAGTTAGCCATACCCCCCTTACCGCCATACCAGTTTGAGACCTTGCTTCCTAATGGTACACGCCTACTCTTGACTTCTCGCGTTTAGGTAATTAATAATTTTTAACTTTTAAAAAAACCGCCAGGCTGGGTATTTATGTGTTTGTTTATGATATTATCTTTTTTTAACTTTGCCTTATTAATTTCCAAATTTTCTAAAAACAGTTCTTTTGCTCTTGTGGATGAACTACTTCTGATTGTAGGTTGTACAAAAAGTGTGACATTTTTTTATGGAAAACATTTTTTAAACATTCATGAATGTAGTCTTTGTAAGGATAGAATCTGATTAACTTGCACACCCCATCTCTTAGGCATGTTTATCCATATTAATTCAAACTTCCAGCAAGTTTTGTGGGTAGTTCACTACAAATATCTATATATTACAGTTAAGACATTTGAGGCCTATGTCATGCTTGCATAACTTGAATGCTTGACATGTTTGTAATATGAATACTTGTATGGCATTTGTTTGTTATCAGTTGCATGATATTTATATTATAAGGGTTTCATCTTTAAATGTATAATATTTTTCCATTAAGAATTTTTTTTTAAATTTTATTGTTTATGTATTTAAATCATGTTGTTAAGTTTTTATTAATCTATTTTTACTTATTTAATTTTATATTTGATCATGAATCAGATTTCGCCTCATGTACTTATGAAATTTTGTAAAGTTGGTACACAAATAATTTAAATTGTTAATTAAGAAAATAAAAAAAGTTTGAGCTAAATGTTTTACAGTTCATAACACTGAAGTAAGTTTTATCAAAAAGTGAAATTTTTCATCAGACGTTTTAAATTTTATGAGAATTTGCTTTTAATAAGTTAGAACTTAATACAGTTAAACAATTTTAAAATGCATTTGAAGTTTAGATTTTTTAATACTTTCAATCTTTTTAAAACTTCATTCTTTGGTTGCACTAAAACAATTGTTTTTATTCTTCACATTGCTAGCAACAATGGTTAATATTTAGAAAAAAGAAAGAAAGAAAAACTATAGTAATATTGTCTCCTAATAATTGGTGTTTTTAAAAATTTTGAACCATAAAATTTTTGAGATATTGAAGTGTGAAACTGTATTGTTTTATTGGGAATGCAAAATATTACCATACCCAATATATGAAATGAATTTCCAATGCATTAATTAAATTAAATTTGGTTTATTTATCATTTGAATGAAAGGATATTTCTTGATACAATGTAATTAGTTTTTTCAACAATTGTAAGAAGTTTTTGTTTATATATTATAGAAGTACTGTGGGGAAGGTCTAAATACACATGTATTTTGTGTGAAAACTGTTTAATTGCACTTCCGCATTATTCCACTTATAGAGGGAGCATTTTCTCTGTATTTAGTTGTGTACAAGTAGCTTAATCCCTGGGCAACTGTAATAATTCCACTCAATGTACTCCTCATTTCTCCATTCATATTTTCTTCCATTTTTAAGAATTGCTTATTTTCTATCTCTTTTTTTCAGACACACGATCGAAATGTATGAACTAGTGTAACCTAGTACCTCAGGTTAAAGATGGACACAAGTAATATTAAGGATATTAATGTTAACATTAATTGAAAACTGCAATTAATTACTAAGATAGTAAATTGGAGTTTATTGTATTAAAAAAATGTTTTAATCAGATATGGAAGCTTTAAATGTAGGTAAAATTGCAGTTTTTCTCTTCTCCATTCTTTCACCTATTCACCTTTAAATTAGTGATTGTGTAACGAGGATTCATATGCTGATGATAAGCTGTCCTGAAACCCTAATGTAGGTTATAGAGATCACCTTTGCCCTACACTGCAGGATTTGAAATAAATCCTATGTGACTATGGGTATCCAATATGTAAGATAGAATACCCGTGTTATAAAAACTTAGGCAAAAAACTTTAGGAATTAAATCAAAAAACTTTAAAAAATTTACCTACTCAATTTTGGTTTTTACTTTGTGACTCCAAATGGAGTCGTCATGCATTGCAGGGAATAAAATAACAGAATAATGATTAATACATAATTTTCATTTACCACCTTTTTTAAAGATTCTTTGCCATTTTATTGTTTACAATTATGTTTATATGTTTAAATACTCGATAAAATATACATAACTCAACAAATATTATTTATAACTCACAAAAACTAAACTGAAGATTAAACATTTTTAGTTGTGAATTTTTTTTAAAAATTCAGTTTTATTGAAACACAGGAAGAAAACACATTTATTACATTTAATAGTTGAGTAATTCATACAAGTTTTGTTCTTATACCATTGTTTTGGTTCTGCATGCTGTGGCCAGTGGTCAGTCATATCTTTTCGGACATCAGCTATAGGTTGATAAGCTATCAGTTTACTTTTTTTTTTTAAAAGGATGGTTTTCAGTTGATGGACTCTCGCTTTTTGTCATTGATTTACTGCCAATGTTACAAAGAGCTTCTTCCAGTTCAATAAGAAACTCTGATAATTTGAATTCCTTAACTAGTTGACGACTTCAAAACGTGCTCTTTTTTTATATAGCAACCAGAAATTATAACACATAGGTTTTCTGGCAGTGTAGAATATCAATAAATTTAAATAAATCACTGGATGGTTCTATTGCTTCATTTTCATCCTCATTACCACTAGGAACAGAGCATACAGCCACAAACAACGTACAGTGGCAAATAGAGTTTGGAACTACACTAACGGCCAATGCATGTTGATTCCAATTGGAGTCAGGAATGTTTAGTTATGAATATTTTTATATCTGTTTAGAAATAACAAAAACACAACCAAACTTATAATATAACAAATTAGAAATATAATTGATATATGAAAACATTTTTTTAATAATAATTAATTTATCATTTATTTGATTATTATAGACCGTTGAAAATTAAAAAAATACAAAATCAAAAAGGCTGTACTTTATTTCCAGTATGATTTGCTACACTCTTTGATATTTTAGTATGAACTATTTTAAAGAAGAAGGTTTATACTTTACAGACATAAGCAGAAAGATTTCTTTTGGAATCATATTTTGGTTGTAGATCTAAATAAAAAAGATGATTCCATTTGGAGTTAATATGCAATGTAGGGCTATGTGAGATGAGTAGCTTAGTCATTTAGTAAAGCCTACTGATTGTGCAGGAAATGGTAATGGTGAAATCTGAAGAGTTGGCAGGCTATTTAAAGAAAAACACAAAGAAGCTCAAACTTTTGACAATGTTAATGGAAGAAAATACTAACTTGGTAGAGCTTCTACATAATCAGACACAAGAAAAGGTATGGCTTCAAAATATTGTTTTTAATATAAATACAGTACTTCTTATCTACTACTTCTTAAGAAATCTGACTTTAAGGCAAAGTGCTAGTTTATGGTGTGCACACATATATATATATATATATATATATATATATATATATATATATATATATATATATATATATATATATTTAGGTTAGTTTTGGTTGGTAAAGATTATTTAGATTTTTTGGACTAGGAGACTGACAGACTTACCTTGGTAAGAGTCCACTCTGTAGTCTCGAAATAGAAACACATAAAAGCACTTAAACAATGATATATTTCAACCACACAGTGGTCTTTGTCAATCAAAGAGAAAACACAAAAAGAAAGAAATAAAATCATTCTATTATTATTATTTTATTTCTTTCTTTTTGTGTTTTCTCTTTGATTGACAAAGACCACTGTGTGGTTGAAATATATCATTGTTTAAGTGCTTTTATGTGTTTCTATTTCAAGACTACAGAGTGGACTCTTACCAAAGTAAGTCTGTCAGTCTCCTAGTTCAAAAAATCTATCTATCTATCTATATATATATATATATATATATATATATATATATATATATATATATATATATATATATATTCTTGAATTTTGTACTTCATTAGGTTCAGCGAATCTTATTATATATAATATATATATAAAACTTTCACTATATGTACTTAAACAAGAATCTTACTTGGTATTTATGCGAGTTAACTTTCAAAGATTGGTTGTATCTCCATCATCGGGCATCACTGTCTGGAGGTTGTAGTAGACTGCAAGCTGTGTGGAATTCCCGTTGTCACAAGGTGTGGTGTACCGTTATGTTCTATTTTCGGATTCACTGCACTGTGCGACTCTTTTAAGTTTGTCTTGGGGTTAATTTTGTCTATTAGGCTGAATAATTTATCGTTTTTTTATTTTATTTGTATTTGTTCGTTTATGATTTTATTTTTATGTTTATAAATTTGTAGTTGTTCCCAGATTGCCATTTTGAGGCCTTTTTGTACTTTTTTTATTAGGTGTACGTTTTTTAATGTGGGGAATGTGTGTTTGTTTTTGATGGTATGTGTAGCTAAGTTTGGCTTATGAGTTTCAGGTTTAATGTATTCATTGAGGTGTTTTTGATATCTGTCTTTTAATTTCTTTTTGTTTGGCCTATGTATATGTTATTACAGTCTGGGCATTTGATTTTGTGTATTCAGTTATTAAGTGTGGAACATATTTTTTCCGGTTGGTTTATTTTATTGATTATGTTTCCTGTGTTTTTGTTAGCTATGTTAATATTATTATTTTTTAGTGTTTTAATTATTCCTTTTATGTTGTACCCTGTAAATGTGAATGTGGCCCATTTTATTGTTGTTTGTAGTTCAATTTTGATGATGGAGATACGACTAATCTTTGAAATTTACTCGCATAAATACCAAGTAAGATTCTTGTTTAAGTACATATAGTGAAAGTGATAAGTGAATACAAGAAAACAGTGTTACAAAGCTACATATATATATATATATATATATATATTTAGGATAGTTTTGGTTGGTAAAGATTATTTAGATTTTTTGGACTAGGAGACTGACAGACTTACCTTGGTAAGAGTCCACACTGTAGTCTTGAAATAGAAACACATAAAAGCACTTAAACAATGATATATTTCAACCACACAGTGGTCTTTATCAATCAAAGAGAAAACACAAAAAGTAATATAAGAGAATGAAATAAAATAATTATAAATTGTAAGCTGATTTCTACTCTACACAATCTGAGATTACAATTTATAATTATTTTATTTCATTCTCTCATATTTCTTTTGGTGTTTTCTCTTTGATAGATAAAGACCACTGTGTGCTTGAAATATATCACTGTTTAAGTGCTTTTATGTGTTTCTATTTCAAGACTACAGTGTGGACTCTTACCAAGGTAAGTCTGTCAGTCTCCTAGTCCAAAAAATCTATATATATATATATATATATATATATATATGAAGTTATTATTGTTGTAAATAATTTTTTCCGCCACTAAGTGCAATAATTTTACCTTATGTGATGAGGCAACTTCATGTACCTTTCATGTTCACATACCTTTCGGTCACTTGAACATTGTCAAACCACTGATTCTTGATTCATTGTCAGAATCAGTGACTCGACAATGGTAAAGTGACCGAAAAGTGCCTCATCACATAAGATAAAATTATTGCACTTAGTGGTGGATAAAATTATTTACAATAATAATAATATCATAAAGTCAGTGCAACGGAAAAAAAATAATATGGACAACATGAAATATCATGATATATATTTATTTATTTATATATTTATTTATTTATTTATGAAGTTATTATTATTACTTGTAAATAATATTTTCCCACCACTAAGTGCAATAATTTTACCTTATGTGATGAGACACCTTTCAGTAACTTGACAATTGTCGAATTACTGAATTAATTTTCTCTATTTTTCTGGTGTGGATGTTTAGTTCGTGATCTTGGTATTTGTTGACGTCATAAATATTTCTTCTTGAGCCTCGTATATAATGTTTTTGAATAGCACGTCGTCTGCATATGTTGTCTATAGGTTCATTAAATTGTTGTGTATGTTTTTTTAAATGTGGTATTTTTGTAGTGAATTTAGTTCTATTGGGTTATTATTTATTTCAACTATGGTTAGGTTATTTTCGTAATTTGTTATTTCATGTTTATGCGATATTAGGTGCGCTGCAACATTTGATGCTTTTGTATTTTTATTTCTGAATGCTCTGTAATGTTCTTCAAATCTTATATTAAAAGACCTGGTTGTTTTTCCTATGTAAAATGTGTTGCAGTCGTTACATGTAATCTTGTACGACATTATATGTAGTACATGTTAAACCTATACTAAACACACTTAATATTTTGCTATGGACAAGATACGTAGAGGATATACTTGTAATATACCAACCTACCATTCTCAATGAACACATCATAATACTAAACAAATTAAATACATACATCGAAAACATACAATTCACCTTCGAAACAGAAACAAACAGAACAATTAACTATCTTGACATTACACTAAATATAAGCAATATTTAAATAGAAAATACAGCAATACCTAAACAGAAAACCAACTTCCAAGAACACCACAATACACTACAAATCTAACCATCCCTGGACACTCAAAATTAACACTTACAGTAACATGATAAATAAAGCAATAAAATAAACACAAGATAACAAACAAAAATTAAATGAAGAATTAGATAACATTACAAAAATAGCCTTAGAAAATGGATACAACAATCGCCTTATAAAAAACATATATAATAAATTTACAAAAAAACCTAACTTCAACACAACACTACAACCTGAACACAAAAATAATAAAAATAAAAAAAATCTACTTCAAATATAAATACACCAATAACAAAAAAAAAATAACAAATATATACAACAAAGAATAATACACTCCAACATACAAACCAAACAACAAAATAATGAAATATCTTAATAACACAAACCCCAAAACAAATAAAGAAAAACAACCTATCAGGAATACAATATTACATGTAAAGATTGCAACACATTTTACATAGGAAAAATAATCAGGTCATTTAAAATAAGATTTGAAAAACATTACAGAGCATTCAAAAAAAAAAAAAATACAAAAGCATCTAATGTTGCAGCACCCGGCAAGCTGGCCTGAGCAACCGGGCGGGTCCACAGGTGGCGGATAGTGGGACGGCCTACAGAAATGTAGGTTACCTGTGAATAAGGATTCCGGAAGGTTTCTGAATATGCAGGCCTGGACCAAGGCTATGGTTCAAAGGTGAGGAATTATCCCTCCTCGTCAGTCAACCGGTTGGGCTTGGTAGAAATAACCGAGTGCTCTGACCGGGGAGACTGGGGTAGTTGGGAATTAAGTCCTCACAATGCTACTCTCACCTCCCGGGTGAACCAAGGGCAATGCGACAGTGAAGTAGGGGCGGGAAACTGCCCAAACGACACAGTTGTAAAAAAGAGAGTAAAGCAGGCTGTTCATCTGAGCAGTTAATAATGTCCTGAACTTGGGGTGTGCTTCAAGGTCAGTGACTGAATACCCAATCCAAGGTGGAAGGCATCGTGCCGAAGGATGAATGGCTGCAGGGTATAAAATGCAGTTGCACACGATCCCCTTGAGGAACCAGACAAAACCTCATTGTATGTTGTCTTGCCAGGGCAGTGGGGGCTCTGCTCTGGTCGACCGTTATTTCCCCCATACTTGTGGGACTTTAATGGACCAAGTAAGTAAAAGAATTGATTTCGAGACTGCACAGACAGTGGGAGCCAATGAGACGGCAAACCGTGAGTCTGTAGCAGATGTGTCAACGGCAACCATCACTGGGGGTGCGGGGGCGGCTGTCAAGCTGCCGACTGCAGAAACTGGTGAAGTGGCTGTAGAGTTGAGCACGCTGTCTAGTCCTGGGGCTGCTCTGCGGACCCAGGCGACTGCAAATTAAGCAGAACAATGATCAAGATCCTCCAAGTGAACCTACAGCATAGCATGGCGGCGAGTGCTGTCGTGTGTAGGATGCTGGACAGGGGAGAGGTGGACTTGGTTCTCATCCAGGAGCCATGGATTTCTGGAGGACGAATATGCGGGCTGGCGACATCTGGAGGTAAGTTGTTGTACGATAAGGACTCCGGTGTTCCCAGGATGTGTATCCTGGTTAGGAGGGGGTTGATTGCTTTTGTACTAACGGACTTCTGCTGCAGGGACTTAATAGCAGTGACGGTGGAGCTGCAGGCGGAGGGGAGGATGAAGAGGCTGAACCTTGCCACGGCATATCTCCCCTTTGACTACGCGGGGGCTCTACCAACACAAGAGCTGAGGAGGCTGGTCGAGCACTGCGGGGCTGTGGATGAGGAGCTGCTGGTGGGTATGGATGCTAACTCCCATCACACTTCGTGGGGAAGTACAGGTACCAACACTAGAGGTGAGGAACTTTTAGCTTATCTTAGCTCTAAGAATTTACTAGTCTTAAATCAGGGGGAAGAGCCGACGTTTGTCACTAGGGCCAGACAGGAGGTCCTGGACATTACGGTAGCATCGAACCAGACGGCTAGGTATGTACTAAACTGGCATGTGTCGGATGAACCATCTTCTTCTGACCACAGACATATTAGGTATGATATCTCTCTAAATCCAGCCATGCTTCGGCCAACCAGGGATCCAAGAAGAACAGACTGGGGCTCCTACAGGAGGGACCTGGGAGTTTGGATTGAGGAGGCTGGATTGGAGTTTGGTGGGAGGAGAGAGCTAGAAGACTCTGCCGCATTGGTTGGCGAGGCTATAGTAGAATCCTTTACTGATAACTGCCCTCTTAGTGAGGGGAGAAAAGTAGGGGATCCGTCATGGTGGAGCAAGAAGCTAGCCAAACTTCGGAAGATCACCAGGAGACTCTTAAATAGAGCAAAAAAGAACGGGGAGTGGGACCAGTATAGGAAAACACTAACCGAATACAACAGGGCAATTAGAGAAGCACGCAGGAAGTCCTGGAAGGAGTTTTGTCAAGAGATTGACAAAACTCGGGAAGGGGCACGACTGCATAAAGTGCTATCTAAGGACCCAGTTAACCCGGTGGGGATGCTAAGAACCCCACTGGGAAATATAACAAAAACTGCAGGGGAAACTGTGGAAGAATTAATCAGAACACATTTCCCTTCCAGTACCCTGAGGAAACTTGGGGAAACAGACACTGAACCAGTTGCCAAACTCTCCACAAGACGTGGTAAGAGGGAGGACTGGGAAGTGGCAAGGAGGATAGTAACTCCACAAAGGGTAAGATGGGCTATTGGCACATTTAAACCCTACAAATCTCCAGGTCCAGATGGGATCTATCCTGTGCTGCTGCAGCAGGGAATGGATTTGCTGGTACTGGTACTTACTAAATTATACAGGCTAAGCATTGCTTTAGGGCATATGCCGGCAGCCTGGAAAGCTAGTAAGGTGGTCTTTATACCTAAGCCCACCGGTAACCAATCGGAAGGGAAAGGATACAGACCTATTACACTCATGTCCTTTGTTCTTAAGGGACTTGAAAAACTGGTTGATAGGCATATTAGGGGGGATGCTTTGGCCATAAAACCACTGCATTGGAACCAGTATGCTTATCAACCGGGGAAATCCTGCGAGGGAGCTCTCCATCAAGTGGTTGGTAGGATTGAGCAAATGATCGCCAAGAAAGGTTGTGCCATAGGTGCCTTCCTCGACATTGAAGGGGCTTTCAATAACCCCTCAGTGGAGACAATGGTAAGTGGTGCAAGACGTCATGGAGTGGATGCAACCACTTGTGGTTGGATAAGTTCCATGTTAACAAACAGAAGCATTTCTGTAGAGGTGGCAGGGGAGGTCAGAAGGGCGGAGACAAGTCTGGGCTGTGCGCAGGGGGGGGGGGGTTCTCTCTCCTCTGTTGTGGTGCCTAGTGGTTGACAACCTTATTGAACTCCTGAATGAACAGGGGTACTTCTGTCTAGGATATGCGGACGACATAGTTGTTTTGATCCTGAGCAGATTCCCTGATACAGTCCTTGAGGTAATCAGAAATCCTCTACGACTGATTGAAGAGTGGTGTAAAAAGGAGAACCTTAGGGTAAATCCAAAAAAGACTGCTCTCATTAACTTCACCAGACAGCAAAAAGATCTGACGACCAGGATGCCCCGCTTGTTTGGTGAATACCTTGAGTTTGTGGGGGAGGTGAAGTACCTGGGAGTTTTTTTTTTTTTTTTTTTTTTTTTTTAACTTGGGAGCGGGTTTGAATTGCCCGAAGCACTGCTACCTTAAGGTATATTGTACTTACCTCCCTGATCTAGTCAAATAACCCCTTCCCTCTTACCAGGTTTAGGAGTTTCCTGACTAGAGTTTTACCTTCAGCATCCACCAAAGCCGTTCCATCACCAAAGAGGTTGAAGCGCCTCTCAGCAAGTACTCCACATCTGTAAATAATGTGTGTGGCAGTCTCCTGTTCCTGCCCGCACAATCTGCACACTGGTTCATCCTTGTAGATACCCATTTTATGCAAATGTTTCCTTAGTCCACAGTGTCCCGTGAGTAGTCCTGTGGCTATCCTTAATTCCTGCCTAGACAGATAGATGAGACTCTTCTGCAGCCCCAAGGAAGGTCTCCTAAGGGTTAGCTTACTGTGCCTCATCCCTTCGGCCCTGATCCAGTGCTCACAGTGTCTTTCAGCCATCCACCTTCGCACTGTCATCCTGACCATGGATTTGGAAATACCCACCGCAGGTTCCGGTCCAATCAGGGGAGTCGAGGACCCCTCCCTGGCCAGCGCATCTGCGGCTTCATTTCCAAGTATTCCCCTATGCCCTGGCACCCAACCAATCTTGACTTGATTGTGCCTTGCCAGAGCTTGTAGGTTAATTAGGCACTCCCTGACTATGGCCGAGGTGACCACGTGTCCGTTTAGTGCCTTAATTGCTGCCTGACTGTCGGAGAAAATAGCAATCCGGGCCCCATGTGTTTCCCCTCTCGCTATCTCTCCCAGACAGGCATTTATAGCATATACTTCGGCCTGAAAGACAGAGGTATGCCTCCCCAAGGAAAAAACTAGTTCTACCCTTGGGTTTTTACAATACACCCCCGCTCCAGTGCCGAAGTCCATCTTGGAGCCATCTGTGTACCAGATCTGAGCTCCCGATGTTAATGTCCCTGACCATTCCATCACAGTTTGGTGGACCTGGTCAGGTGCAAACATTCGAGTATTGTGGTCGCTGCCCATTTCCAAGACGGGTTCTTTGACCACGCACTCGATACTCATATGTCCCGAGACATCTGGGAGGTTAGCCCAGTTGCTCGAGTTGCGCAATCTCCATGCCGCTAGCCTCGCCTCTCCCCTAAGGACAAGCTCAAGGGGAGGGAGGTTAAGCATTACTTCCATTGCTGCACCTGGTGTAGTTGACATCGCTCCCAGTGTGCACAGACAGGCCAATCTCTGGATAGAGCTCAGTTTAGCTCTTGTCTGTGCCTGGTTGGCCTTTGTCCACCACACCAGAGCTCCATAGGTAATCATAGGTCTTATCACCCTCAGATACATCCAGTGCATCATTGATGGCTTCAGTCCCCATTTCTTACCCACCATTCTTCTCACAGTCATCAGTGCCCTTTTGGCCCTGTTAACTGTCCTCTCAAGATGTGGATTCCAGGTGAGTTTCCTGTCCAGAGTAACTCCCAGGTACTTCACCTCCCCCACAAACTCAAGGTATTCACCAAACAAGCGGGGCATCCTGGTCGTCAGATCTTTTCGCTGTCTGGTGAAGTTAATGAGAGCAGTCTTTTTTGGATTTACCCTAAGGTTCTCCTTTTTACACCACTCTTCAATCAGTCGTAGAGGATTTCTGATTACCTCAAGGACTGTATCAGGGAATCTGCCCAGGATCAGGACAACTATGTCATCCGCATATCCTAGACAGAAGTACCCCTGTTCATTCAGGAGTTCAATAAGGTTGTCAACCACTAGGCACCACAACAGAGGAGAGAGAACCCCCCCCTGTGCACAGCCCAGACTTGTCTCCGCCCTTCTGACCTCCCCTGCCACCTCTACAGAAATGCTTCTGTTTGTTAACATGGAACTTATCCAACCACACGTGGTCGCATCCACTCCATGACGTCTTGCACCACTTACCATCGTCTCCACTGAGGGGTTATTGAAAGCCCCTTCAATGTCGAGGAAGGCACCTATGGCACAACCTTTCTTAGCGATCATTTGCTCAATCCTACCAACCACTTGATGGAGAGCTCCCTCGCAAGATTTCCCCGGTTGGTAAGCATACTGGTTCCAATGCAGTGGTTTGATAGCCAAAGCACCCCCCCTAATATGCCTATCAACCAGTTTTTCAAGTCCCTTGAGAACAAAGGACATGAGTGTGATAGGTCTGTATCCTTTCCCTTCCGATTGGTTACCGGTGGGCTTAGGTATAAAGACCACCTTACTAGATTTCCAGGCTGCCGGCACATGCCCTAGAGCAATGCTTAGCCTGTATAATTTAGTAAGTACCAGCACCAGCATATCCATTCCCTGCTGCAGCAGCACAGGATAGATCCCATCTGGACCTGGAGATTTGTAGGGTTTAAAAGTGCCAATAGCCCATCTTACCCTTTGTGGAGTTACTATCCTCCTTGCCACTTCCCAGTCCTCCCTCTTACCACGTCTTGTGGAGAGTTTGGTAACCGGTTCAGTGTCTGCTCCCCCAAGTTTCCTCAGGGTACTGGAAGGGAAATGTGTCCTGATTAATTCTTCCACAGTTTCCCCTGCCGTTTTTGTTATATTTCCCAGTGGAGTTCTTAGCATCCCCACCGGGTTCACTGGGTCCTTAGAGAGCACTTTATACAGTCGTGCCCCTTCCCGAGTTTTGTCAATCTCATGACAAAACTCCTTCCAGGACTTCCTGCGCGCTTCTCTAATTGCCCTGTTGTATTCGGTTAGTGTTTTCCTATACAGGTCCCACTCCCCGTTCTTTTTTGCTCTATTAAAGAGTCTCCTGGTGGTCTTCCGAAGTTTGGCTAGCTTCTTGTTCCACCATGACGGATCCCCTACTTTCCTCCCCTCACTGAGAGGGCAGTTATCGGTAAAGGATTCTATTACAGCCTCGCCAACCAATGTGGCAGAGTCTTCTAGCTCTCTCCTCCCACCATACTCCAATCCAGCCTCCTCAATCCGAACACCCAGGTCCCTCCTGTAGGAGTCCCAGTCTGTTCTTCTTGGATCCCTGGTTGGACGAAGCATGGCTGGATTTAGAGAGATATCATACCTAATATGTCTGTGATCAGAAGAAGATGGTTCATCCGACACATGCCAATTTAGTACATACCTAGCCATCTGGTTCGATGCCACCGTAATGTCCAGGACCTCCTGTCTGGCCCTAGTGACAAACGTCGGCTCTTCCCCCTGATTTAGGACTAGTAGATTCTTAGAGCTAAGATAAGCTAAAAGTTCCTCACCTCTAGTGTTTGTACCTGTACTACCCCACGAAGTGTGATGGGAGTTAGCATCCATACCCACCAGCAGCTCCTCATCCACAGCCTCGCAGTGCTCGACCAGGCTCCTCAGCTCTTGTGTTGGCAGAGCCCCCGCGCAGTCAAAGGGGAGATATGCCGTGGCCAGGTTCAGCCTCTTCATCCCCCCCTCCGCCCGCAGCTCCACCGTCACTGCTAACAAATCCCTGCAACAGAAGTTCGTTAGTACAAAAGCACACAACCCCCTCCTAACCAGGATACACGTCCTGGGAACACCGGAGTCCTTATCATACAACAACTTACCTCCAGATGTCGCCAGCCCGCATATTTTTCCTCCAGAAATCCATGGTTCCTGGATGAGCACCAAGTCCACCTCTCCCCTGTCCAGCATCCTACACACGACAGCACTCGCCGCCCTGCTATGCTGTAGGTTCACTTGGAGGATCTTGATCATTGTTCTGCTTAATTTGCAGTCGCCTGGGTCCGCAGAGCAGCCCCAGGACTAGACATTGAGCTCAACTCTACAGCCACTTCACCGGTTTCTGCAGTCGGCAGCTTGACAGCCGCCCCCGCACCCCCAGTGATGGTTGCCGTTGACACATCTGCTACAGACTCACGGTTTGCCGTCTCATTGGCTCCCACTGTCTGTGCAGTCTCGAAATTAATTCTTATACTTACTTGGTCCATTAAAGTCCCACGAGTATGGGGGAAATAACGGTCGACCAGAGCAGAGCCCCCACTGCCCTGGCAAGACAACATACAATGAGGTTTTGTCTGGTTCCTCAAGGGGATCGTTTGGGACTGCATTTTATACCCTGCAGCCATTCATCCTTCGGCACGATGCCTTCCACCTTGGATTGGGTATTCAGTCACTGACCTTGAAGCACACCCCAAGTTCAGGACATTATTAACTGCTCAGATGAACAGCCTGCTTTACTCTCTTTTTTACAACTGTGTCGTTTGGGCAGTTTCCCGCCCCTACTTCACTGTCGCATTGCCCTTGGTTCACCCGGGAGGTGAGAGTAGCATTGTGAGGACTTAATTCCCAACTACCCCAGTCTCCCCGGTCAGAGCACTCGGTTATTTCTACCAAGCCCAACCGGTTGACTGACGAGGAGGGATAATTCCTCACCTTTGAACCATAGCCTTGGTCCAGGCCTGCATATTCAGAAACCTTCCGGAATCCTTATTCACAGGTAACCTACATTTCTGTAGGCCGTCCCACTATCCGCCACCTGTGGACCCGCCCGGTTGCTCAGGCCAGCTTGCCGGGTACCTGGGAGTTACTCTGGACAGGAAACTCACCTGGAACCCACATCTTGAGAGGACAGTTAACAGGGCCAAAAGGGCCCTGATGACTGTGAGAAAAATGGTGGGTAAGAAATGGGGACTGAAGCCATCAATGATACACTGGATGTATCTGAGGGTGATAAGACCTATGATTACCTATGGAGCTCTGGTGTGGTGGACAAAGGCCAACCAGGCACAGACAAGAGCTAAACTGAGCTCTATCCAGAGATTGGCCTGTCTGTGCACACTGGGAGCGATGTCAACTACACCAGGTGCAGCAATGGAAGTAATGCTTAACCTCCCTCCCCTTGAGCTTGTCCTTAGAGGAGAGGTGAGGCTGGCGGCATGGAGATTGCGCAACTCGAGCAACTGGGCTAACCTCCCAGATGTCTCGGGACATATGAGTATCGAGTGCGTGGTCAAAGAACCCGTCTTGGAAATGGGCAGCGACCACATTACTCAAATGTTTGCACCTGACCAGGTCCACCAAACTATGATGGAATGGTCAGGGACATTAACATCGGGAGCTCAGATCTGGTACACAGATGGCTCCAGGATGGACTTCGGCACTGGAGCGGGGGTGTATTCCAAGGGTAGAACTAGTTTTTTCCTTGGGGAGGCATACCTCTGTCTTTCAGGCCGAAGTATATGCTATAAATGCCTGTCTGGGAGAGATAGCGAGAAGGGAAACACACGGGACCCGGATTGCTATTTTCTCCGACAGTCAGGCAGCAATTAAGGCACTAAACGGACACGTGGTCACATCGGCCATAGTCAGGGAGTGCCTAATTAACCTACAAGCTCTGGCAAGGCACAATCAAATCATGATAGGTTGGGTGCCAGGGCATAGGGGAATACTTGGAAATGAAGCCGCAGATGCGCTGGCCAGGGAGGGGTCTTCGACTCCCCTGATTGGACCGGAGCCTGCGGTAGGTATTTCCAAATCCATGGTCAAATGGCAGTGCGAAGGTGGATGACTGAAAGACACTGTGAGCACTGGATCAGGGCCGAAGGGATGAGACACAGTAAGCTAACCCTTAGGAAACCTTCCTTGGGGCTGCAGAAGAGTCTCATCTATCTGTCTAGGCAGGAATTGAGGATAGCCACAGGTCTACTCACGGGACACTGTGGACTAAGGAAACATTTGCATAAAATGGGTATCTACAAAGATGAACCAGTGTGCAGATTATGCGGGCAGGAACAGGAGACTGCCACACACATTATTTACAGATGTGAAGTACTTGCTGAGAGGCGCTTCAACCTCTTTGGTGATGGAACGGCTTTGGTGGATGCTGAAGGTAAAACTCTAGTCAGGAAACTCCTAAACCTGGTAAGAGGGAAGGGGTTATTTGACTAGATCAGGGAGGTAAGTACAATATACCTTAAGGTAGCAGTGCTTCGGGCAATTCAAACCCGCTCCCAAGTTAAAAAAAAAAAAAAAATGTTGCAGCACACTTAATATCACATAAACATGAAGTAACAAATTACGAAAATAACCTAACCATACTTGAAATAAATACTAACCCAATAGAACTAAATTCACTAGAAAAATACCACATTTATAAAAACAAACATAACAATTTAATGAACCTACAGACAACATATGCAGACGACGTACTATTCAAAAACATTATACACGCGGCTCAAGAAGAAACATGTATGACGTCAACAAATACCAACATCACGGACCGAATATTAACATCAGAAAAATAGAGAAAATTAATTCAGTGATTCGACAATCGTCAAGTGACCAAAAGGTGCCTCATCACACAAGGTAATATTATTGCACTTAGTGGTGGAAAAAAATTATTTACAAGTAATAATAATAACTTCATACAGTCAGTGCATCGGAAAAATAATGGACAAAGTGAAAAAAAAGAATATATATATAATGTATAGTGTAATATAATGTAATAATATAATGTATAATAATAATATAATGTAATAGTGTAAATATAATATTTTCTTAGTCACAGTTGTCTGTCTTTTAAGTTATGTGACCATAAACCAATTTATTAAACTTTTGTCAACTCAATGAAATTTTATAAATATTTTGCAGGAAAAAATTGAGATTTATTGTTGAATTATGAATTTTTTTAACTACTTGTATTTATTGTTTAAAATTTTTTTTAACTTCTCCACCAATTCAAAATAATATGTATTCTTTGTTGAAAATGAGCAACAAATTCTAAAACTAAAAAAGTAAGCAAAAAAAACAATTAAATTTATAAATTTTTAGACATATTAAAGAAATTTAGTTAATGTAAAAATGACTAAAACATTTAATTTTCAAAATATTTTGCAATTTAATAATACTTTTTTTACAAATATTGCAATGTACAATTTATTACAATTTTAAGTTAATAATTATTATAATTTTGAAATATAAAACTTTACTAGAAGTAATACTTACACTTTAGATGTATGATTATCATTTGGGGAGATTTGTAACTTTGGTAACTCAAATTAGAACTAGTAGAAGGGTTTACAATTCCCGAAACAGCTAATCTTATACATCAAGAGTCTAAGGAAAGTTTTACCTTTCAAAAGTCAAGATTTATGTATGATATATAACTAATTCATGGTTTGTGTGTATAGTTTATTTGTGGGAGATAAGTTAATAAACTGTTTTCGAATTGTCAATAAAATTTTTAAGAAAGTTTAAACTTAGAATATTTCCAGAATATTTGATTTATTTATACTTATTTACAGGACAAACATATTTCAGAAAAAGATAAAATTGAAGAGTATTTTGGAAATGTTAAAATGTTAACACGAGTTCTTCAAGAGCAAAATGAAGAAAAGGAACAATGTTTAAGAGAAATGCAGGAGTTGAAACTAAAGAAAGGAGCTTGTCATGTCTGCTCAGCAGGGGATGCACCACTTGAGTTACATGAAAAAAAACAAGTGCGAGAAAAAGGTGAATTATTAGCTGATGATTTTTTTGACCGTGTTAAGAATGTTGCCAACAGACTGATCGATGAAGTATTGATTCACGTTACAAATGAGGTTGAAAATTTAATAGAAACTGCTGGAACTAGAAGCGCTGCTAAAGTGCACAGGTTTGTGACAAAATTGGTTGAGGAAGTTGTGAACAAAGTTGTTGAAAAGTTAGAAGTTTTGGAGAAAATGGAAGCACAAACTTCAGAAGCTTCTGTAGAAGTGTTACCCCTGCAGTCGAAATCTGGAGAAGAAATTGGAGTTGTTGTTTTAGAAGAAGTGCTTCTACAAGTGTTTGAGTCTGTCCACGGTAAAGTGGCAAAGCAGTATGATGTAACAGATAAGAGGGAATCCACAGGAACAGAGAGAGTTAAAGAAGAAAGTCAGGTTGAAGAGAAAACAGAGGTTGTAAGCAAAGTAATTGAAGATTTGTTTTCTTTCATTCCAAGTGCAAGTTTTACAAAAGTTAATGTGGAGGATGTTAAAGAACGTACAGAAACAAACAGTGAAACTCTTAGGAAACTGTCGATCGAAAAGTTTGCTTCCCAAATTGCTGAGGAAATTGCATCGAAAGCTTCATTTATAGTAAAACAAAATATGCTGAAAAGCAAAAGAGATATTGGCATTCCAACAGTGCAGTTTCCTGAAGAAATTGAATTTACGTCTTCAGGCGAGAAGATAACACATGAGCTATTGGATGCTATTTTGACAGATGTTACAGATATGTTTGAGATACTTGTGAGTGGAAATTCGTTCGAGGCTGAGGGCTTTGGGAATATGGCCTCATCTAAATCAGATAACTGATTAAAATGTTGTAATTTATTTTCTGTTTTGTTTTCTCTCAATGCTATGATGTTAATAAATACTAGATTTTAAAATGTTATTAAGATTAAATTTGTTTTATATCAAGATCAAAACTATGAACTGAGATGGTCTGAGTTGACAGTAGGACACGTCTCCCATTTAAACAAAAATCATATAGATCATCATCATTCAGATAAAAAGTAAGTGTTACTATAGTGTTTACATATTATTATATGTTAATGTGTTTGTGTTTTGTGTGGTGTGTTTATCGTTACGTGTGGATGGAGAATAATTTTGTGATGATTTTTGGAATTGTAGTAAATGTGATGAGTTTTAAGATGTTTGTAATGTTTGGCTGTGTGAGATATGTTCTGTTTAGTTTATATAAGTTAGTTGATATGTTTGTACAATTATGTTATATGGAGATGAGATGTGCAACTAGTATGTTGGTTGAGAGCTTTCAAATAAGTTTGAATAACCTCTCCAGGAATGGTTGTCCTGATTCAAAATCAAAGTAAATACACTACAGGCAATTTCAGTAGAGTCTCAATAATTTGAGGTAAATGGGACCGAACCCCCTCGAATAAAATGGAAATACGTTCCTGTGCATTAGAAAATATAGGAGTTTTATTGAACCTCAATGCTATAATTAAAAATGCACTAAATACGTTTATATAATTTTATATGAACATCTCTTGGAAGCCCTATTCAATTTCCTTTGCATAGTGTATTGATATAAACATTTCTTGGAAGACTCATAATTTTTTTTTCAAATAGATAATATAGCTCAAACAGAAGTAGGTTCGAATTTAACGGAAGATCAAAATATCGGGATTCAGAATTTTGAGACTCTACTATATATATTATATTTTAGAATTTGTAAGAAAGACATGTAAATATTTCTATTAACATAAAGGAGTCTCTATTTTTTAACTAGATTTAAAACTGAAGGTTTTTGACGCAATGTAAGAAGTTGTTAATTGGCAACTTAAACAGAGACAAGGTGTTGTTAGTGTTTATGTGTTAACCAGAGCCATGGACTTGTCAACTCTTAAAATCATTCACTTTATTATTATTTAACACGGTCATAAATATTTTCAATTAAAATTAAGCAATTACAATTAAGTATTTTTAGAATAAAATTATTAAGTTGTTTTTTTTAAACAAGACTTTTTATTGGAAAGTGACCTTTAAAATTTAAGATTTGCCAAAACAAAATTTTGATTATCATAATGAAAATTTTATAAGTAATGCAAAACCCTTAAACTCCAATGATAAATCATTTTAAATAATGACAAATTAAATTTTTTAATGATTATTTTTCAGTGTCATTTTTATAGAAATTCCGACGTATTTCGTAATAGTTCTTGCAATATAGCAGTAACAAGTAATAATAGTCAATTCCTACTGAGGCCAATAAAGAAATGCCTTATTTGAATTAATTTTCACTTTATATTTACAAATAATATATATGTGTCTATATATATATATATATATATATATATATATATATATATATATATATATATATATATATATATGTATATATGAAGTTATTATTGTTACTTGTAAATAACTTTTTCCACCACTTTACAAGTAATAATAATAACTTCATAAAATCAGTGCAATGGAAACATAATGGACAACGTGAAATATATATAAATATATAGGAACTTTTGGACTAGATATTAGACTGAAAGACTTACCTAATGGCAATAACCCCCAGCTTTTATTTCTCTTTTTTGATTGACAAAGATCATTTTTGATCAAAATATTTCATAGTATGATAAGTTTTTGTATGTATCTATTTATTTATTTCCAAGAGATTGCAGTTTTGGACTATTGCCATTAGGTAAGTCTGTCAGTCTCCTATCTAGTTCAAAAATTCCTAAATAAGCGTTAAGCTCTACTAGAACTAACCTATATATATATGAAGTTATTATTATTACTTGTAAATAATTTTTTCCACCACTAAGTGCAATAATTTTACCTTATGTGATGAGGCACTTTGCAGTCACTTGACCATTGTCGAATCACTCTGGAGTGGAATAGAATTGTTGCTAAATTTATACAAATTGCCAAGTTTATTTTGTTGCTGTAACATTATAGACATTGAATATAGTATCAAATTTAGAATGTATTTGTATTAATAACAAATGTCTTTTTATTAATTGGTTATTAATACTGTATTTATATATTTAGAATGTTTCATATATATTCATTCTTAATCTTTTATTAATTTCTTTTATGAGTTTCATATTTTCAATATTTGGAAATTGGTGCTTATCATTAATACAATGAATTGAAAAATTTGATTTATATATTTCTGGATTTATAAAAGCATTCAAATGTTCTTTATATCTTTCTTTTAACTTTTTCTTGGTTTACCTATATAAGTATTATTGCAGTTTTCACATTCTAATTTATAAAACACCAAATTTTTATGCATACTATTTGTTTTATTATTGTTATGGGACACATCACCTGAAACGGTCGTCCTCAACAAATGTAAGTGCTACTATAGGCAAGTTTGTAAATATTTACAAGTGTTTGGTAAAATATTAACATTAAAAATTTTAAATACACTAAAAATAATATTAAATCTAAATTATTTTTCATACAATGACAAAATTTATAAACAAAAAGATGGTGTTGCTATGGGCCATTATCAAATATATTATCTGAAATATTTTTACAACAATTAGATAATAAGATAAATGAAGTTATAAAAATATATGATAAAAATGGTTATTGGTTTGGAATGTATATAAATTGAACAATAATAATATAAATTTAACAAATATTTTGGATTAATTAAATAAAATTAATAATAAAATCTAATTTACTTATGAAATTTACACAAATAATAAAATAAATTTTCTAGATTTAACAATAATAAGAAAAAATTAAAAATTAGAATATATGATATACCGTAAACCAACTTTAACAAAGCAAAATATACCAAATAATTCTAATCATCCATATAACCAAAAATTGGCTGCTTTATATAACTTATTATATAGAATACATAAAATCCCCATGAATGAAGAAAATAATGAAGGAAATAACATAATTCATCAAATTGCAATAGAAAACTGTTATAAAAAGAAAATTGTTGACAAACTTAATTATAATATTTTTAATAAACAACATAATAATTTAATTTACAAAAACAATACAATATGGACTTCATTTTTATTTATAGGCCATGAAATAAAAAATATCACCAAATTATTTAAAAAAACAAATATCAAAATTTCATACAAACTAATAAAATAATAAACATAATGAATAACAATAATAAAACAAATAATATGCATAAAAATTTGGTGTTTTATAAATTAGAATGCGAAAACTGCAATAAAACGTATGTAGGTAAACCAAGAAAAAGTTAAAAGAAAGATATAAAGAACATTTGAATGCTTATATAAATATATAAATCAAATTTTGCAAATCATTGTATTAATTATAAGCACCAATTTCCAAATATTGAAAATATGAAACTCATAATAGAAATTAATAAAGGATTAAGAATGAATATATATGAAACAATTGAAATATATAAATACAGTACCAATAGCAAATTAATAAAAGAACGAATACAAATACATTCTAAATTTGATACTATATTCAATGTCTATAATTTTACAGCAACAAAATAAACTTGGCAATTTGTATAAATTTAGCAACAATTCTATTTCTAATTTAACATATGTTTTATTTATATCTTGTATTATTGTATTATTCATTCCTGATGATCTTGGTACTGTTTATCAACAAAAAGCTTTGAATATAAATGAATAAATAAATCTTGTATTTGAATAACCTATGTTGTTTTTGATTATCAAACAAGTAAACATATTTTATGTGTATATATATATATATATATATATATATATATATATATATATATATATGAAGTTATTATTATTACTTGTAAATAATTTTTTCCACCACTAAGTACAATACTTTTACCTTAAGTGATGAGGCACCTTTCAGTCACTTGACCATTGTCGAATTGTTTTGATTCGACAATTTGACATTGATGATTCGACAATGGCAAGTGACCGAAAGGTGTCTCATCACATAAGGTAAAAGTATTGCACTTAGTGGTGGAAAAAATTGTTTACAAGTAATGATAATAACTTCATAAAGTCAATGCAGCGGAAAAATAATGGACAACGTGAAATATCACGATATATATATATATATATATATATATATATATATATATATATATATATATATATATATATATATATATATATATATATATAAGTCAAGAGGAAGTATGTATGACGTCAGCAAGTACCAACATTACAGACCGAACATCTACACCAGAAAAATAGAGAAAAATTAATCAGTGATTTGACAATGGTCAAGTGACCGAAAGGTGTCTCATCACATAAGGTAAAATTATTGCACTTGGCGGTGCACTAATGGTGCATTAACTTCATAAAGTCAGTGGAACAGAAAAATAATGGACAACGTAATATATATATATTTTGGACTAGGTAGGAGACTGACAGACTTACCTAGTGGCAATAGTCCAAAACAGCAATCTCTTGGAAATAAATAAATAACCACATATAAAAACTTATCACACTATTGAAATATTTCGATCACACAATGATGATTTTTGTTTTCTCTTTTTTGATTGACAAAGATCATTGTATGATCGAAATATTTCAATGGTGTGATACGTTGAAAAATATCCTAAAATGTAGGATAATTCCTAAATTTATTCCAAAAATTCCTAAATAAGCTTTAAGCTCTACTAGAACTAACCTATAAATAAATATACAGTCGAACCTCTATATAACGAACCTCCAGATAACAAAATCCTCTATATAACGAATTTTTACTTTGTTATACTTTTTTGAAATGAAATTTTAGAAGTTATACTGCTTATTTACCTCTATGTAACGAATTTCTGACCTCTCAATAACGAAGTTTTTTCTGCACTTCAACCGAAGAAATGTAGTGTTTTATAGACAGCTCACAATGCCATTTCCAGGAAATTGTTTATTTTCAGCAGGAAGGTCAACAAAACCAAGAATGGTAGGCAAAACACATGTCGGCAATTGACTGCATGTTATAGTTTGGTTCAGTTAAGAATGCAGTGACTCGTCGGTTAGGAATTCTAAGAACTCAGAATTTATAGATAGGTCTACTGTACAGGCCTACAGTACATTCCCAACCTCCCACCATTATTTTTTCACTCATTTCAATATTTCTAGCTCAGTTACTCAGTTTTATTCGTGCAGAGAGTTTGTCGTGCTATGAAAAAATGTCAAAAAGAAAAAGTGAGTGTTTTACGAGAGGTTAATGAAGGTGTAAAAAAGTTGGATGTTTTTGCGAAAAAATTCGGTACACCTCAGAGTTCGCTATCCTCTATTCTAAAAAACCAGGATCAAATTCTAAAACAAAGTGTTTCTTATGATTTGCAAAGAAACGAAATGAAATTTTGTACATTCGACAACATCGATAACACGATGATTAAATGGGTTACTGTAATGCGCGAGAAAAATCTTCCATTGTCAGGAAATCCTATTAAAGAAAAGGCTTTGGAATTTGCAGTATCATTAGGACGCAGTGGCTTTAACGCAAGTAACGATTGGATAGAAAAATTCAAAAACGCCATAACATTGTTCAAAAAGTCATTTCGGGAGAAAGTGCTAGTGTTGATATCCCCACATGTGAATTTTGGAAATAAAATGTGTTGGAAAAGTTTTAAATGATTATGAGCCGAAACACATTTTCAATGCTGATGAGACTGGTCTGTTTTTTAAATGTTTGCAGAACAATACACTAACTTTTAAAACCGACCTTTGTTTTGGAGGAAAAGGAAGCAAAGAAAGGATCAGAGTATTAGTGGCAGCTAACATGTTAGGGATAGAAAAACTCAAATTGCTTGTGATTGGCAAAAGCAAATCTCCACGATGTTCCCGATCTGTCAAGTTCTTAGAAAATGACTACGCGTTCAATAAAAAGGAGTGGATGACGAGCGAAATTTTCATTGAATGGATATTGCAGCTGGACAAGCAGATCTCCAAAGAGAAAAGGAAAATTGCACTTTTCATCGACAACTGCCCTGCACATCCGCATGACATCAAATTCAAACTGAAGAGTGTCAATGTGTTTTTCTTTCCACCAAATGTTACATCGATACTTCAACCACTCGATCAGGGAGTAATAAAAAATTTAAAGCTACACTACAGAAAAAGAATTTTAAAAAAGATTGTGACTACCATAGAGAACAATGAAATCGTACCCAAAAACATTGTTAATCTAAGGGAGTGCATCGCTGAATTGGCAAAAGTTTGGACGAATGACGTGAAGGAAACAACAGTTTTTAATTCTTTCTCCAAAGCTGGATTTAATTCGGTCACACATGAAGAGGACAGTGAGGACATGACGTAAAGTGAATTAAAAAAGCAATGGGATTTTCTGAAGAGTTCAGGAAACGTAGCTGATGACGTTCCACTTGAAGATTTTATATGTCTGGAAGAAGATTTGGTTGTTTCCAATTTTCCAGACGACGAAAACATACTCCAATACGTCCAAAACACAAACTCAAATGAACTTTTTAAAGATGATGACGACGACTATGACGATGATTGTGATAAATCTGAAGAGAAGAACCCTACAGATCATGAAGGTTTACAAGCTTTCAAAATCATTAGGCGATGATTTCAGCTGAAAGATGGTGTACCATACAACATTTTTGATTGTCTGAATAAATGTGAAACATTCATTGAAAGTGATGTTTTATTCAAACGCAAAGTGCAACAAAAAATTACTAACTTTTTCAAGTAAAACTTTGAAAACTAGAAACCATTTAAAAACTACCTATACGAAGTTACTGTATTTATAGTACTGTATTACTGTACATCATATTTTATGTTTAATTTAATACAGTATTTTTTCTCCGGATACGGTCTGTGTAGTGTATAAAACAGTTTGTGTTGTTTGAAATTGAATTGTGTATATAAAAATAAAATACTGATAGATTGTGTGTATTCAAATAAAATCAGTATAGGCCGTTAATAAATGTAATACGGTTAACAAATAAAACAGTTACTAAATTATGGCCTACTGAGTTTGCTTCGATTAAATTCGACTACGTTCAAGTCATGCTTCCTGAAAATGAATTGGTGAGTGTACTTATTTACCAGTAAGTTTTCATAAGCATTAGATAACTTATAATAATAGCTTATACAGAGTAGACCCTATGAATAATATTGAATATGGATATCTAATACAATGAAGAAACATTCTGAAAACATCAATAAAACATTTTTAACAACTTGAATTTCAAATAAATTGAGACATTATAAAACTTTATGTTATATTAACAATGGCGATTATATTAAAAACAGTCGCGACATTTGCGGCAAGAGCCAGGACGGGACATCTGGTCACGGAAGCTTATTTATACCAGTTTAATCTTGCTGAATCACCTTTGTTCGCTCTTTGTGATGAGGAGCAAGACAAAACCATCGAGCACATTCTTCGGGATTGCACTTATCCCATCCCGGCGAGGGACCACATGAGGGTTGAACTGGAGAAGTGGCAGGACTTCCTCCTGAACAGAGGGCTGTGGAGTTTGGCGTTCCGAATATATAGTGGACATCGGGCTATTGGCTACACCTAGAGCTGGACGCCTGGACTAAGAAGTACAAGTACAAGTATATTAACAATGGCCTATTACACGATCTACGCTCGCGATTTTATACTGAATCCCTTTTATTACCGATCAGTAAGATGGGGTGGGAGCATTCTTGACAACACAACCTCTCAATAACGAATACCTCTCTACAACGAATTTTTTCTCTGGATAATCGACTTCGTTATACAGAGGTTCGACTGTATATATATGTGTGTGTATGTATATATGTATGTGTATATGATGGAATAACAATTTTAAATGACAAAATAGAAAGCAAATTTCCTTGCAATTTCAATATACGGGTTTGCACTATTATTTTTGTTTATAAACTATTTTATATTTACAAGGAGATTGTGAACTAATAATAGGAAGTGAAAAAGAAGTTTTTTGATAATATTGAAAGTTTTAACGATGTGCTTTGTAGAATTTTCATATAAAAAGGGATCTAATTGAAAGTATTACAAACAACTTTCACATGTTTAAATACAATGTACATAGGTGTAATAAAAGTGTACTTCTGTAAAATAAAAATAATCTGTAACACAGCGGTTTATGTAAAATGCAGACATGATTAGAAATATTGATATATCCGCACCATATTATGTTACTGTAGGCTAAGAAATGTTAACTAGAATGAATTTCTGAAATAATGGTTACCAAATGTCAGAACACAAGATCTATGCCCCTATTCATCCATCAGATGAATGAACCTGGAAATCAGGTAAGATTTCTGATGGATGTTTTAAAAAAATAAAGGTATATAAAACTTTCATCCCTATGTAAACTCTTACTCTTATATAAAAACTGTCCTAAAATAAAATTTGTTTGCTAAAATAATGAATGGGGGTGGAATTTTCCTCTCCCATAAAGCAAATCAGGGTATTATTCTTAATCCCATCCAGTTCATACAAACAGGTCAAAGGGTGAAATGAGTCACAATCTAGTATATAAGATATATACAACTTTCAAATATTATATTTTCAAAATTTCTCTTGACTAAAACTTAATTTTTTAAATTGAAAACTTCTTAAATATAAGAAATTTCTTAAATAAACGATGAATGTTGCAAGCATAGGTATTTATAGAGAGAAGACTCTAATGTTGCTAATTGTTTAACACCTAGTTACTTTAAGAATTGGTTGGCCATTTCAAGACCATTTGCCATTTGTCACTTCAATCGTTACCATTAGTTACTAACTTGATTAAAGAAAACTAATAATTTCATTTGGCAACTTCATAATATTTTTATTATCGATCAAACAAATTTAAAAAATTGTTAAAAATTACTTTATTGTTGAACCCGAATAAATTATGTTCTTTTTGTTCAGCCATTATTACGCTGTTATTTTTTCAAAAAAACTTCATTTGTTATATCAACTTATGCTGGGATTTTAATGTTGTTGAAAGTTTTAATATAATATTTAATAATGGAAGAGCACACACCAATGATGGAGCATGGCATCACAGAAAATCGCACTTCATATAGTGTTATGAGTGAGGCCGAGCAAATGGTGGTTAAATCTCATCCTTTGAATAACCAAGTACATACGCATAGTATGAGGTGAGTTGTAGCAATAAGCTAGCATTATTAAAGTACATTCAAAGCTTAGATTAGACTACAGTACTACTTCTGCAATATCTTTGTTGTACAAACTTTGCAGAATCATCCCAAGTAGTGCATTTGTTTTCTTGACATCCCTGCATGTTCTCACACTCCAGAAGACTGGACAGTGTTTATAATACTATGCCTGTATGAAAGCAGTGATAACTTATGTGCATTAACTTTAAAAACTCTCCATAAATTATTCTGTAAACTGAATTCTTGTAGGACAGTTTGCTTCTAAAAGCCAAAGTTTTGCTATGTAAAATTCCCTGATCCACTGGATGAAGTACGCTTGATGGTAAGACTGCAGGTAACCTTTGTTATTCATGTTTTCAGGTGACTAAACAAACAATTTTATCAAATAAATGGTTGATATCAAGCCAAAGATATTTATTTTAAAAATGCAACATTTCAGCAACTAGTTTGTTGCCTTTATCAAACCTATTCTGCTATAAAAATCGAACTTCTTACATTAAACATTCAAATGTGAAAATGTGAGGAGGCAAAATTTAACTCGTTGATCAACCGTTTTCTCATTTATTTAGTACGTAATTCAAATGCTTAAATAAACATGGATTGTAACAATTTTATCATTCTTACACGAAATAAAGACATAGTATCTCACTTTTTAAAGTCTGATGGTTTTGTTGTTTTTCTATCAGAACTTTTCACAAATACAGTAAACTCTCGATTATCCGTGGGCGGTTTAACCGGTTTGCAGATTATCCGGGGTTTGCCATTGTTTTATATATATCCGGTTTTTATTCCAATGCGATTCATGTGTTTAAATTTCCAAACGGTGAATTACCACGTAAATATATATTAGGCTTAATAGAAGTTAAGATGAAGGGAATAGATATGAACGTACTAATTTTTACATTGAAGGGGAAGCATCCCGACGCTGGCCAGCCAAATAAAAGGGCGAGCAGACTATTGTATATAAGAGACAATGACAAAATGCTTGGATGCTCGAAAACCTAATGCATAAGATTGTAAAAAAATGTCAGCTAATCTCGGCTATAAATAGTCTAGGACGTGACATATCCATTATCCATGTCTGTCATATACATTATCGATCTTTATGGCTTTGTGACACAAGTAAACACTGTGCGACAAAATGGTTAGATCTCACATTAGAGCTAAATCAATGCTCACAAAAAAACAAACGAAAGTGACAGATTTTTTTTTGTATTATTTGTAAAGGAAATTAAATATGTACATACATACTTACTTTTGACATATACTTATGTACGTATTGTAAATAGTTAGACATATAAATGTACATGTTATAATACATCGACATTTTAAATTATTTTCTGTATTTATTTTGTCCTCTGAAGATTATTTGTGAATTGCATTAACCGGGGTCATTATGTGTGTAACTTATGTTATAATAATCGATTATCAATCGTTTTGCGTATTCTTTGTTCATAGCGGATTATCCAGGGAATTTGGTTATCCGGCGTTGACGGGCCACCCTATTCCACGGATAATTGGGAGTTTACTGTATTCTAAAAAGTTTTATTTAGATTAAGTCACGTAGAAACTGTTGAAATATCAACTCTGTTATTTAGCCACTAATTTATGGTAAAATAAGCAAGAAACGATATTTATTTGGATGCTGTAGCAAAATAGGCATGCTCAAACAAGAAACTAGTACTAAATTTAAACTACTTAACTAAGTGAATACATAATTGCTTACTTGCTGACGCATTTCAAAACTATCATTCCTTTTACGAAACTAACCCTCTACTGGCGGCTTTGGCTGTTTAAAAACGGTATGACAGGGTAGGATTTATGACAGTGGGTGAGGTGTCGGCGTCTTGTGTGATGTATTGGTAAAGGCTATTGGCTTCAAAGTGTGTGTGGTTGTTTAATATATTTTCCCTGTCTGTTGCGTAGTGTTTGTAGATTTCATATTTTTCTAAGGTTGTTAGTTTTTTACTCTGTTTTAATGTGTGTAGAATATTTAAATTAGTGTGTATGTCGGTATGTGTGTGTTGGGTGTTATTTAGGTGTTTTGCCTAACTGGATTTAGGGTTTGTTTGTTTTGTTTGGGTGATGTGTTGATCGAAGCGTGTATAGAATGACCTGCCGGTTTGGCCAATGTAATGATTGGGACAATCGTTGCAAGTTAATTTGTAAATACCTGAGAGTTTGTATATGTTAGTTTCTTTTTGAAAAGGTTGTATATGTTTTCTTAGAGTGTTTGTTGTTTTGTTAGGATATTTGGTAATGGAGTTTTTTGAATGTGGAGGCTATTTTGTGTGTTTTTATTGTGGTAGGTGTGGGATATGTATTTGTTGTTTTTGTGTGACTGTTTGATGTTATTTATGTTTTATTTTCTTGAGTATGTTGTCTATGAGTGTGTGTTGGTAGCCGTCTTGTTGAGCGATGTATTTTATGGTATTAAGTTCTTCGTCGTAGTCTTTCTGTAGCATTGGTATATTTATTAGGTGGTGTAACATATGACTAAATGCAGCGTGTTTGTGTTGTGTGGGGTGATTAGATGTATTATGTATGACCATATCTGTAGTTGTTGGTTTTCTGTATATTTTGAAATTGTGTCTAGTGTTGTGTTTGGTGATAGTAAGATCTAGAAAGTTTATTCTATTGTTTTCCTCTAATTCGAGAGTAAATGTGAGTTCCCCTATCTCAGGCATCCTAGCAGAAATATTCCTACACCACATCGAACAACAATATATTCTACAGAACAATAGCCACACACATAAAATAATTTACTACCATAGATATGTAGATGACATTTTAATATTATACAACGGCAACAAACGGAAAATCAAACAACTACATAATTACATTAATACCATACACCAAAACCTCACATTTACTCCAGTTACATCCAGTTAGGCAAAACACTTAAATAACACCCAACACACACATACCGACATACACACTAATTTAAATATTCTACACACATTAAAACAGAGTAAAAAACTAACAACCTTAGAAAAATATGAAATCTACAAACACTACACAACAGACAGGGAAAATATATTAAACAACCACACACACTTTGAAGCCAATAGCCTTTTCCAATACATCACACAAGACGCCGACACCTCACCCACTGTCATAAATCCTACCCTGTCATACCGTTTTTAAACAGCCAAAGCCGCCAGTAGAGGGTTAGTTTCGTAAAAGGAATGATAGTTTTGAAATGCGTCAGCAAGTAAGCAATTATGTATTCACTTAGTTAAGTAGTTTAAATTTAGTACTAGTTTCTTGTTTGAGCATGCCTATTTTGCTACAGCATCCAAATAAATATCGTTTCTTGCTTATTTTACCATAAATTAGTGGCTAAATAACAGAGTTGATATTTCAACAGTTTCTACGTGACTTAATCTAAATAAAACTTTTTAGAATACAGTAAACTCCCAATTATCCGTGGAATAGGGTGGCCCGGCAACGCCGGATAACCAAATTCCCTGGATAATCCGCTATGAACAAAGAATACGCAAAACGATTGATAATCGATTATTATAACATAAGTTACACACATAATGACCCCGGTTAATGCAATTCACAAATAATCTTCAGAGGACAAAATAAATACAGAAAATAATTTAAAATGTCGATGTATTATAACATGTACATTTATATGTCTAACTATTTACGATACGTACATAAGTATATGTCAAAAGTAAGTATGTATGTACATATTTAATTTCCTTTACAAATAATACAAAAAAAATCTGTCACTTTCGTTTGTTTTTTTGTGAGCATTGATTTAGCTCTAATGTGAGATCTAACCATTTTGTCGCACAGTGTTTACTTCTGTCACAAAGCCATAAAGATCGATAATGTATATGACAGACATGGATAATGCATATGTCACGTCCTAGACTATTTATAGCCGAGATTAGCTGAAATTTGTTTACAATCTTATGCATTAGGTTTTCGAGCATCCAAGCATTTTGTCATTGTCTCTTATATACAGTAGTCTGCTCGCCCTTTTATTTCGCTGGCCAGCGTCGGGATGCTTCCCTTTCAATGTAAAAATTAGTACATACATATCTATTCCCTTCATCTTAACTTCTATTAAGCCTAATATGTATTTACGTGGTAATTCACCGTTTGGAAATTTAAACACATGAATCTCATTGGAATAAAAACTGGATATATGTAAAACAATGGCAGACCCCGGATAATCCGCAAACCGGTTAAACCGCCCACGGATAATCGGGAGTTTACTGTAGTTGGGAAAAGTTCTGATAGAAAAACAACAAAACCATCAGACTTTAAAAAGTGAGATACTATGTCTTTATTTCGTGCAAGAATGATAAAATTGTTACAATCTATGTTTATTTAAGCATTTGAATTACGTACTAAATAAATGAGAAAACGGTTGATCAACAAGTTAAATTTTGCCTCCTCACATTACACATTTGAATGTTTAATGTAAGGAGTTCGATTTTTATAGTAGAATAGGTTTGATAACATTAAAACAGAGTAAAAAACTAACAACCTTAGAAAAATATGAAATCTACAAACACTACGCAACAGACAGGGAAAATATATTAAATGACCACACACACTTTGAAGCCAATAGCCTTTTCCAATACATCACACAAGACGCCGACACCTCACCCACTGTCATAAATCCAACCCTGTCATACCGTTTGTAAACAGCCAAAGCCGCCAGTAGAGGGTTAGCTTCGTAACAGGAACGATCGTTTTGAAATGCGTCAGCAAGTAAGCAATTAGGTATTCACTTAGTTAATTAGTTTAAATTTAGTTTAATCAGTGAATTCATGATGATTACATCAAGAAACTAGTAGCTTTTTTATATTCATATAATTAATACTAGTTGAGTGAAACAATTAGCTTCTAAATAGTTATTTGAATTGAAATAAACTTATGACATTTAATGAATAGCGTGGCTGTTGGAAGTTGTCTTCAGCTCAGGCATTCACCCCACTACTACCCATCTTATAAGATTTGTCACTTTAATGGATTTTGGTGTCTCAAAACCTTACTACCTTGTGCACCAAATTAAACAGTATTGAAACAGTTGTAAGATTTTATTTCATTTTATTTTGTTTACATAGTTTTACAAACACATGCAAGAAAAAAGAAGCTAAATTGGTTAAACTCGAGTATAAACATGTTCTGTATGACCTCTGTTCAATATGAGGCAACACTTGAACCGTTCTTGAAGATTTTGTATCATTTTGGTGAAGAGGGGTTGGTTCATGTTCGTTATACAAATGGTAATTTTGTCCTGTAGCTTAACTATGGTGGTTAGTGGGTCATCACAAAATATCTTTTTCTTCATTGTTCCCCAGATGTAGATCAGGGGTGTGGGCTGGGTAAGGAAACTTTGATCTAAGTGAGATGAATCAGTTGCCAAATTCTCTTGAAGGAAAGCCGTGTCTAAGGCAGTTTGGCTGGTTATACCATCTTGCTGAAACCATTGTGTACAAAAGGGCAGGTTTTGGGCACAACAAAATCTCCTGAGGTCTCCAATAAAACGACCAAGAATGAATGACTCTATATCTGAGAGAAGGCAACTACAGCTGATTAAGTTTCAGTACTGTTTGTTTTTCCACATACAGTATAATGTGAATGCAGTATATATTTTATCCCTTAAGAGTTTTGCCATACATTTGTTAAACAAATATTATAATTTTGAATATTTCTTATCCTTGTTTGAGCAAGTAAATTATGTTTAAAGATTGACTGTAATGAAGTGAATAAATAAGGGAAATAAATTCTCAGCCCAACAGCATTTCTTAGGTACAGCAGCATGGATCATGAAACATTTACAAGTACTCATTATGTTAGTATTATAATTATTAACAATCTTTCTACTCTGTATATATGGTATTACAGATGTTTTACACCATTTGAGGTAATTTTAACAAACAACAAAAGTAATATACTTGTTATATCTTACAAATGCTTGCAAACAAATTACTTTCACAAACAGTACAAAACCAAACGAGAACTGGCATGAAACTAAATGTCTTAAAATCTCCTCCACATGCTAAACACAATAACAACTTTCTTTGACTCACGCCAGCTTGATACTACACCAAGCACCTCACTTCACAAAGAGGACCAAACAGTCAAGATAACACATGAAATGAATAATGAGAGGCTTAAAGATATGTATTTTCTATTACTCACACTCTTAAGGACATTTATAATGCAAAATAACTAACATTCCTTCATTAATTTTTCATTGCAGGAATAAGTACCAAAGTCCATCAGTACTGCACAGGAGGTTGAGGCGACGTGCTGTTTTTAAAAATGGAGAATGTAACATTTTGCAAGTACATGTACCTCAGAAGAACCGCAAGTATTTTCAGGTACTATGTTATTAGTTTATATCACTAACTGTAATATCGATTGTGAGGCTAGAATATTCCATTATTTCGATATATTTTTATATAGTACTCATGGTTTTATAGAATAAACAGCTAAAAACTTTGTAAATAATTAATCGACTTTATTGACACATCCATTAAATATATTTTATAATTAATTTACATATCGAAAACTTGTTGCTGTTTATGACGAGCTGGTTGTTAATTACTTATTACACTTTGATATTACTTGTGACCAGACTTTTTGTTAACTGAAGGTTGTTAAATTGTTAACTTACACTTGGAGGAAACGTTTTCCAGGAGGCTGAAGAAGTCGTAAGGACGAAAACGTTTCCTTCAGGTCTAAGTTAACAATTTAACAACCTTTAGTTAATAAAAAGTCTGGTTGCAAGTAATACCAAAGTGTAATAAGTAATTATTTCAAATCAACCACTTATATCTTATTAAATGAAACACTATAAACAATTTATAATTTGAAAATAACCTCAATGTGTTTGGATGATATCCCTACTGACCTTGATGGTTCTACAGCAGCTGATCATCATGAGGCTAATACTAATTATTTTGGACTTAATAATAGTACTTTTAGACTTGAATCTTCTACACTCACAAAGAATTATAATAATGCCCAAAGGAAGGTCTCTAGATCAATAGTTCAATAGCTTAATTTTTTTAGTTAAGTGTAGGAGGAATGGCATTTTGCCTTTTCATATTATTTACTTGAGTGTTAATATTAGTACTTTGTCTTTTTTTTAGTAAAACAGATTAGATACAGGCAATAAAAAAGTTGTCTAAACATTGCCTTTAAAAGAAATAAATCTACTTGACTGGCTTATCAACCTTCAGATATATTATTATTATTTCACTAAACACTTGTAAATATTTACAAACTTGCCTATAGTAGCACTTACTTATATTTGTCGAGGACGGCCGTTTCGGGAGATGTATCCCCTTGTCAACTCAGACTGTAACTGATCTCAAGGTTTTGATAGGTAAAGGCATTAGGGTGTGGTGGGATATTATGGTGGTGTGGTTGTATTTTGTGAGTATTAGGAGTTATGATGTCAAAAAGTGTGTGTGAGTTGTAGTGTAATTGTGTATTGAGTGTGTGTGTAGGGTGTAGTTCAAAGAAATGTCTATATATTTCGTATTGTCCGGTTGTGTAACATTAGTTATTTCTCTGTTGTTTATGAAAAATTTGTAGGTTAGATGTTGTTTAACACAGAAATAACCAACGCTACACAACCGAATAATACTAAATATACAGACACTTGAAACTACATCCTACACACATACTCAATACATAATTACATTAAAACTCACACACACTTTTTGACATCATAACTCCTAATACTCTCAAAATACACCCACACCACCATAATATCCCACCCCCACCCTAACACCCTAACCTACGTAAACCTTGAGATCAGTTACGGTCTGAGTTGACAATGGGACACATCTCCCGAAACAGCCGTCCTCAACTAATAAGTAAGTGCTACTATAGGCAAGTTTGTAAATATTTACAAGTGTTTAGTGAAAACTAGTAGCTCACATGAAGATGGAATCAACAAATATAATAATACGAAGTGAGGCTAGAAAAAAACCGAACTAGCACAGGTGAAACAATAAAACGAATGCAATAAGGCTGAAAGTCGCCTGGCCTGTCACGTGACTCTTGCTCCGCCTACTGCTCGAGTTTCATCTGCCTCCTGCACTCAGTCTGCCCGTGGCGTCTGTTCTAAGTAGTTGACGTTTTGTCTGTGCGTCGGAAAAATGTTGAGTGTACAGAAAGAACAGTGTGTTAACATCAAATTTCTTTTCAAACTGGTAAAATCTGCAAGTGAAACGTTTGTAATGTTGCAACAAGTGTACGGCAATGGTTGTTTATCGCGAACACAAGTGTTTGAGTGGTTTAAATGATTTAAAGATGGCCGCGAAGACACAAGTGATGACGCTCGCACTGGCAGACCATTGTCAGCAAAAACTGATGCAAACATTGAAAAAATCGGTAAACTTGTTCGAGAAGATCGCCGTTTAACAATCAGAGCAATGCCTGAGTTGACAGGAATTGACAAGGAAAGTGTTAGGCAGATTCTTCATGAAAGTTTCAACATGAACAAAGTGTGTGCAAAAATGGTTCCAAAGTGTCTCACAACTGAACAGAAGGAACGCTGAAGAATGATTTATTCTGACATCCTACAAAACATTGAAAGTGATCCCACCTTTTTACAAAATGTTATTACTTGTGATGAATCGTGGTTTTTTACTTACGATCCCGAAGCCAAAAGCCAATCGATGCATTGGAAATCTCCTGATTCTCCACGACAAAAAAAGCACAAATGTCAAAATCGAAATTCAAGGCAATGATGATTGTTTTTTTTTTATGTTAAAGGGATTGTACACATTGATTGGGTACCAGAGGGACAAACAGTGAATCAGCATTACTACATTAGCGTCCTGACTACCCTACGTGAGCGAGTACGGAGAAAACGGAACGATTTGTGGAAAAAAAAGGATCCTGCACCAAGACAATGCCCCAGCTCACAATGTGTTGTCAGTGAAGACGTTTTTAGCCAATCACAACATTCCCATCTTAGACCATCCACCCTACTCACCTGATTTGGCCCCCTGTGATTTTTTTCTTTTCCCTAAAGTCAAGTCAGCTTTGAAAGGAACTAGATTTGAGAGTGTTGAAGCAGTAAAAGAAAAAGCGACGGAAGTAATGTATGGACTTCCCGAAAATGATCTGTAGCATTGCTATGAACAGTGGAAAATTCGTATGGAGCGGTGTATAGACCGAGGAGGAGAGTACATTGAAGGAGATAACATCAAATTGTAAATAATGGAAAATAAAATTTTTTTATAGCATCAGTTCGGTTTTTTTCTAGCCACTCCTTGTACAGTATTAGATGTCAATATTAACTCAAACACAAACAAATCAAAGGCTGATTTGATCAAACACTGATCTTGGTTGGGCTCACCTTTCACATTGCATAGTCTGCCTCTAGGAATAGTTTCTGAAAACCAACAAATAGCATCAATATCAAAACAAAGACTCTCTGTGTTGAAAAGTTCTAAATATAAAGTCCATATTTAGGTTTTTATAATGGTTTAGAACTATTCTATCTTTCCCAAGTCACATTTGGACCTACTGTTGAAAGTAACAATTGGTGTAACCAGATGGAATTTTCTTTAAAATGTATTTTTCAAATTCCTTTATAATTTTGTTTTTCTATCCTAGAGTGTGCTTCTTGACCAGTTGTGCTCCACAAAGTGATTCAAAACCATGGTTTCATTGATAAAATCTAACCTGCTACTTAGGATTTGTCAATGAAACAACAAAACCATGGTTTCATTGACAACATCTAACCTGAGTAGACTTTGTCAATGAAACGACAAAACACATGGTTTCATTGACAAAATCTAACCTGCTACTTCGGCTCTGTCAATGAAACGATAAAACCATGGTTTCATTGACAAAATCTAACTTGCTACTTAGGCTTTGTCAATGAAACAACAAAACCATGGTTTCATTGACAAAATCTGACCTGAGTAGACTTTGTCAATGAAACGACAAAACACATGATTTCATTGACAAAATCTAACCTGCTACTTCGGCTCTGTCAATGAAACGATAAAACCATGGTTTCATTGACAAAATCTAACTTGCTACTCAGGCTTTGTCAATGAAACGATAAAACCATGGTTTCATTGACAAAATCTAATCTGCTACTTAGGCTTTGTCAATGAAACGATAAAACCATGGTTTCATTGACAAAATCTAACCTGCTACTTAGGCTTTGTCAATGAAACGATAAAACCATGGTTTCATTGACAAAATCTAACCTGCTACTTAGGCTTTATCAATGAAACGATAAAACCATGGTTTCATTGACAAAATCTAACCTGCTACTTAGGCTTTGTCAATGAAACGACAAAACCATGGTTTCATTGACAAAATCTAACCTGCTACTTAGGCTTTGTCAATGAAACGACAAAACCATGGTTTCGTTGACAAAATCTAACCTGCTACTTAGGTTTTGTCAATGAAACGATAAAACCATGGTTTCATTGACAAAATCTAACCTGCTACTTAGGCTTTGTCAATGAAACGATAGAACCATGGTTTCATTGACAAAATCTAACCTGCTACTTAGGCTTTGTCAAAGAAACGATAAAACCATGGTTTCATTGACAAAATCTAACCTGCTACTTAGGCTTTGTCAATGAAATGATAAAACCATGGTTTTATTGACAAAATCTAACCTGCTACTTAGGTTTTGTCAAAGAAACGATAAAACCATGGTTTCATTGACAAAATCTAACCTGCTACTTAAACTTTGTCAAAGAAATGAAGGTATAAATACACATCAGCATATTAAGTTGATAGTTTTTACTTAATTCTTTAAATAACTACTTACGATGATAACAGTTTTCTTTTTAACAATAACTTTTTGTATTTTTTTTCTTTACTTGAAATAGATACTAAAATTTATTAATTGTATTTATAAAAATAAATAATAAAATAATTGCTCTATATTTATTTTTTAAATAATGCACTTTAACAAATCTTTCCTGTATAAATAAAAATTTACTAAGGAATTTTAAATCTAAACCTTTGACATCTATTTTCCAGGATCTCTTTACAACTATGGTGGATGTTAAATGGCGCTGGACGTTCTTGGCATTTGCTCTGAGCTTCCTTGCCAGTTGGACATTTTTTGCCGTCATCTGGTGGGTAATAGCAATTACTCATGGTGACCTTGAATCTGAACACCCATCAGGCTTTGTACCTTGTGTATTAAACATCAATAGCTTTACATCTTGCTTTCTGTACAGCATGGAGGTACAGACTACGATTGGCTTTGGTGGGAGAGTCATCACTGAAGAGTGTCCAGAAGGAATCTTTATGATGTTTGCTCAGAGTATTGTGGGGATGATGATACAGGTAAAAGAAAGTATTTGCCCATTGTTACCTTGGTGACAAGAAGTCATGAGACTAGGTTTTTGTAATGGTTTAAAGCATGCATTTTGTTCACCTGCACCATTTCTAACTTAATGCAAAATATTGTCTTTATTTATAAATATATACCATGTTTTTTATCATACTTTTTACAATTTTATTTTAGTGGTGTTTTTTTCTTAGCTTGTTTAAACATAGTTCTCAGAGTGATGTAATTATATATCAGCATTATTTATAAGTTACTGGTTATAAGTTATAGGCAAGGAGGAGAATGAATGTATATGTATTTTTTTCTATTTCTTACTTTTTGTTCAATTTCAAAAATTTATGAAATTTTTTGGTGTATGTAATTTGGCTGAGTTTATAAAATGTATATTTTATGAAAGTTTATTTTATTCTTTTCATTTTGATACATGATATATTTTATTTAAACAATTGTTACAAATGTTTTGATTTTTTATAAGTACCAATACTTAATAATTTTGCAGTCAGTTGGTGCCACTAAAAAAAATTTGTTTTAGTATACAGTGTTTATATACTAATATGTTATATACTTTTATGCTTAATATAAGCATATCTTTGAATTATATTACTCTAATCCATTAAAAAAAAGTCAGTGCATTTTTGTATCAACCTTTATATATCTATCATTATATATCAACCTTTTACAGAGAAAATGAAAAGCTTTTTAAAACGAGCAAACTATAATATATGTAGACTTAGTGCCTTGTAGGGCAGAATGTGTTTTTAGTACATTTCTTAACTCCCTCAGAGAAAGGATTTACGAGCATCTGTATAGGAGTGTAAGGGCTGTTGAATGGGAACAAATGTTTCTTCATACTTCATGAGTCATAAAAATATTTTGTGACAATGTATCAAAAAGGTTCTTGTTTAAAATACATGTCTATGAACATGTAATATGTAATTGTTGTTAAGGCAAGGGTTTACTTAGTTATTGCTATTCTTCGAATTGTTCACTGAACCTACAATTAGATTATATATATATATATATATATATATATATATATATATTTTTTTTTTTTTTTTTTTTTTTTTTTTTTTTTTTTTTTTTTTTTTTTTTTTTTTTTTATGTGTTTCTATTTCAAGACTACAGTGTGGACTCTTACCAAGGTAAGTCTGTCAGTCTCCTAGTCCAAAAAATCTATATATATATATATATATATATTTAGGTTAGTTTTGGTTGGTAAAGATTATTTAGATTTTTTGGACTAGGAGACTGACAGACTTACCTTGGTAAGAGTCCACACTGTAGTCTTGAAATAGAAACACATAAAAGCACTTAAACAATGATATATTTCAACCACACAGTGGTCTTTGTCAATCGAAGAGAAAACACAAAAAGAAATATGAGAGAATGAAATAAAATAAATATAAGTTGTCTTATATTTATTTTATTTCATTCTCTCATATTTCTTTTTGTGTTTTCTCTTCGATTGACAAAGACCACTGTGTGGTTGAAATATATCATTGTTTAAGTGCTTTTATGTGTTTCTATTTCAAGACTACAGTGTGGACTCTTACCAAGGTAAGTCTGTCAGTCTCCTAGTCCAAAAAATCTATATATATATTGTAAAGTTATTATAAAAAAGACGCAACGGGGTTTTATTATTATTATTGATTATTTTATTGAATTATATTTAATTTCTATTTAAAACAAAAAAAAACTACTCAGGAACATCTCATAATTCTTTATTATCACAATTTCATCTCAACAGTTAACAGAACAATTTTATTTTAACAGTTAAACAATAAACACAAAACAAAAATTTATAACTTAACAAGTTTTAACAAACTCGGTTTAACTCTTATTTCTTTTGATTTTATAGTTACACAATTACAATATACCCTAGGCTAATTTTACGATCTCTTATTATCTCGGGGTTTATAGCATGGGCTATTATTTTTTTAATTCTTAGGTTAATTAAATAAATTTTGAAAAGCAATACTAAATTTTGAAATTAGTTTTAATAAATATTTTCCTGATGGAAAAACTTTAATTTGGAATGAGCAAAAAGGCAAAACTATTTGAACTGGATTATGATCTTATTACTATTAATCACAAGATATTCTAATGTACAATTTTAAACTTCCCTATTATCCTAAGAGTCCACTAAAGTTTATTTTTTTATATAGCGCTAGGTACTTAACTTATCAAATAACGGCGAATGGCTGCTTGCTCACACGTAGAATTCCGTTGTCTTTAAATTTCACTGTTTTCACACTTAAATTCGTTTTAGTTCCTTCAAAATATATTATCACTGTACTTTATCTTTACATTTTCTTATTCCTGTTTAATCTGGCCAAGTTTCCTCACAAAACTGTATAATTTTGACGAATTCCTTTCAAATTGAATTTTGACTGCACATGGCAGGTCCGTTTCCTCGGCGTCCCACGCCAGACAGAGTCTAACTACGCGTCCTTAGATTTTAAACAATTGTTTGTTTTTTTAATATGGCGGCTTCCTCCTTCAAAAAAGAAATCATATGCTCTAATTTAACGAAGTTCCGCTCCTTCCCACTACAGTCGACTGCAACTGACCTACTTCTTGCTTTCTACATCTGTTAATGTCAACGAACTATTTTCACCGTTTTAATTTGGTTAACATACTGTTTCAATTTTCCGATCCTTAACCAACCTTCCAGTGTTTATTTAATTACTATTATTAGTGTGTGAAGTGTCTTTGTGTTTTACTTTTGTAATATTTCGAAATGTGTGTGTTTTGACTGGACTTCATAGAAACATAACCTTTCTAATCTCATTGTTTACAATCGTATTTCACTTTCTCCTTCAAGTAATTACTTATGCCCTATGTTACTAATATTTACAATTTTGTTTGAATATAATTATTATTAGATTATCTTGTTTTAATTTATGTGTTAGGGGTTTTGATATAACAAATTTCCTCATGCATTTTTCAGTTCAAATACCTTGTTTACAATTCTAGGCTTTTACCTAAATTTAGTTTCAATTTAATCTAACCAATCTTTTAATGAATTTCTTTTTAAATTTTGTGTGAGTTATTTCTAATTTATTTTTCCAATTCTTAAAGAACATTATATAGCCCATTCTATAAATGTTACAATGTCCCCTAATTTAATTTAATTTAAAAAAAATATTCCTAATATCTACATTACACATTCTTTACATTCTACAAGCTTGTTTAAATATACCTATTTTTTTTTTTAAATTAAATTTAAATTAACATTTATTTCCTAATTGTACATTTTATTTAATAACTAATTGAACACATTTTTTATTGACTAAGTACCTCAACACTTTGGCTAACTTACCGTCCATTGTCTTTACTACTTTTATAACTGTCCATTTAAAAGTCATTTATACATTCATCTGTCCATTTATACTTAATTCCTACGACACAATTTTATCTTAATTCTTTAACAATCAAATACTGAGCTGAAAACTTCAAGCTACATATTTCTTAACTTATCTTCTAACAATACAATATACTTATAACTAACATTCAGTCAACAATTCTTTAACAATTCTAACATATAGTAACAATAAATCATGTTCTGGTATTTACAACTCCTTCCATAATTATATATATATATATTTTTTTTTACATTTATTACAATTGGAATCCTTCCAATCATAAGTCTGATTCAATATTTATTTAACATATACTCTCTGATACCGTGTCTTTAAATCCCAGCCTATCCGAGTCATAGTATGTCTAGATTTGGTCAAATTGGTTATAACATTTCTCTTTCCCTTATTTCTGTTTATTCCTTGTTTATTATTTATCTCATATTTATTTGGCTTTTAGCTTCATCTAACTCTCAGTTCTAAGTTAGTATTTTATTTCCCCTTCCAATCTCACATCCAGTTCAATTATTTTCTTATATCATTTCAGTTTATTTTGTATGAAGTTTAACATCTAATATTTTTAAAGGTTGCAATCCCATATCCTCTATTTGATCATATCTATAGCTCCTTCGATTACACTGTCCCTATATCAACGAATATAAATTTTGTTTTAATACTTATATATATCAACGCAGATTCTCCCTTACAATACGACGAAGTTTAAATACACAATTACCATATTTTTATTACAACGATGCTTTAATATTTATTATCATAGATTCATATTTCTTTTATAATATATAATATATACGACGAAGTTCCATTATTTATCAACGCAGATTCTCCCTTACAATACGACGAAGTTTAAATACACAATTACCATATTTTTATTACAACAATGCTTCAATATTTATTAACATAGATTCATATTTATCTTTATTCATTATTCGACGAAGTTTCCAATAAATTATCGTAGATATAGTTACCATCCCTTAAAACTTATCTCCTGCTAACGTTTTCTTATACACATAGTCACCTAGAGTTTATTCATATTGCTTCCTTTACCTATATTTAATATCTCCCTTCCTATTTTATTTTTATTTTCCAATATCCAGTTCTCCTGGATACATGTCATATTACTGCCTGTGTCTATTAATGCCTGTAAACTTGTTTCCTCTATTTAATTTCTATTCCTGGGTTTCTTATTGTCTTAGTTTTCGGACTGACTGTGGGCACCATACTCTTTTCTTGTCCCCACGCCTGTCCTTGCATTAACACCGTTTACATCTCCATTGTATCTCTCATCTGCTTCATAAGTTCTATTTTCTCTGTTATTCTCATATTTAAATTCCATCTCCCATTTTCCAAACTCGAGTTGTGCCCCCACATTCATTAACATATCCGTACCTCTGATAAATTTTCTCAATAAGCCTTGTACCACTAAGCCTTGAGACGGATATTTAACTCCTCCTATTTCTCCTATTACCATTAACATTATATTAATCTTTTTAATCTTCTTATTAGTTGCGGTTTGAATTGTTAAATTTTTTATTGGCCATATTTCTATTTTTCCTAATTTATTTCTATCTCCTAACCTTCCCTGCTCTCCTAATATTTTCTCCCTTACATCTTCGACTTTCCTAAAACGCTCATCTGTTATCTCTCTTTCTCCTATCACCTTTAATTTTTACTCTCCTAACTCTTCTGTGTTTCTCTTAGTTATATTTTCTACCTTCTCTATCTCTTTTTTATTAATTTCTACCACATCAGCTATTATTTCTTTTGTTTCCTCAAAATTTGTCTTAATCTTCTCCTCTAATTCTCTATCTTTCTCCTCTAAGTCTCTTCTCACATCCTCTACTACAGTATTATTCTCTGTCCTCAACTGTCGCCTCATATCCTCTATCATTTTCCTATTTTCCTCCCGTATTTCATCTTTTATTACTTTTAGATCCTCCTTCATCTCTCTTATTTCGTCTCTATTTTCCTCTAATTCTTTTTTTTTTCTCTCATATCCTCTTTTATTTCGTCTATCTTATCTAATTTTCTATTCATATTTTCATTATTTATATCTAATTTTCTATCTAGATCCTCTCTCATATCCTTCATCTCCTCTTTTATTTTCTCATTCCCTTTATTTATTTCTTTTAGTAAGTTTTGGTTGCTTTCGAACAATTTTTTTATCCAGTCATCATTATTTCTACTTCCACTTTCACTACCCCTTCGTTCCTGTTCAATTTCTACAAGTGGTAGTCCCCTAGCTTCATCTACCTCCATGTTTGGTATTGGCATATCTGTGCCTTCCATTTCTATTTCCCTCAATTCATAACTAGTCCCTTTTTCCTGGTCCCCTACAACTACCAGCTCGCCTATAATATTTTCCTCCCTGTTTTCGATCCCCTCCTGAAAACTAACAAATCTCCCCTGAGCAGCCCCTTCTGTTTCTATCACCCTTTTCCGCCTACCCTTTTCTAATTGTTCCCCTTTTTCTGTTTTTTTAGCTTTTTCTCCCCGCAAATTATACGATTCCCTTTCATCAGACATATTTAAGCTATTAGTAAACTTATTTTACAAAACAACTTAGCCTTGACTATTCAACTCAGTGTTTAATTTTACAAAATTTTTTCTAAATCTATTTCCAGTTCAAATGTTTTTCATATAAAAAGTTCTAAATTAATTTTATTTCAAAATCTCTCTAAATAAATTTTATCTCTTATTTTATCGAGCTCCCACGTTGTTGCGCCAATTATAAAGATTATTCTGAGACGCAATACAACGGGGTTTTATTATTATTATTGATTATTTTATTGAATTATATTTAATTTCTATTTAAAACAAAAAAAAACTACTCAGGAACATCTCATAATTCTTTATTATCACAATTTCATCTCAACAGTTAACAGAACAATTTTATTTTAACAGTTAAACAATAAACACAAAACAAAAATTTATAACTTAACAAGTTTTAACAAACTCGGTTTAACTCTTATTTCTTTTGATTTTATAGTTACACAATTACAATATACCCTAGGCTAATTTTACGATCTCTTATTATCTCGGGGTTTATAGCATGGGCTATTATTTTTTTAATTCTTAGGTTAATTAAATAAATTTTGAAAAACAATACTAAATTTTGAAATTAGTTTTAATAAATATTTTCCTGATGGAAAAACTTTAATTTGGAATGAGCAAAAAGGCGAAACTATTTGAACTTCATTATGATCTTATTACTATTAATCACAAGATATTCTAATGTACAATTTTAAACTTCCCTATTATCCTAAGAGTCCACTAAAGTTTATTTTTTTATATAGCGCTAGGTACTTAACTTATCAAATAACGGCGAATGGCTGCTTGCTCACACGTAGAATTCCGTTGTCTTTAAATTTCACTGTTTTCACACTTAAATTCGTTTTAGTTCCTTCAAAATATATTATCACTGTACTTTATCTTTACATTTTCTTATTCCTGTTTAATCTGGCCAAGTTTCCTCACAAAACTGTATAATTTTGACGAATTCCTTTCAAATTGTATTTTGACTGCACAGGGCAGGTCCGTTTCCTCGGCGTCCCACGCCAGACAAAGTCTAACTACGCGTCCTTAGATTTTAAACAATTGTTTGTTTTTTTAATATGGCAGCTTCCTTCTTCAAAAAAGAAATCATATGCTCTAATTTAACGAAGTTCCGCTCCTTCCCACTAGAGTCGACTGCAACTGACCTACTTCTTGCTTTCTATATCTGTTAATGTCAACGAACTATTTTCACCGTTTTAATTTGGTTAACATACTGTTTCAATTTTCCGATCCTTAACCAACCTTCCAGTGTTTATTTAATTACTATTATTAGTGTGTGAAGTGTCTTTGTGTTTTACTTTTGTAATATTTCGAAATGTGTGTTTTGACTGGACTTCATAGAAACATAACCTTTCTAATCTCATTGTTTACAATCGTATTTCACTTTCTCCTTCAAGTAATTACTTATGCCCTATGTTACTAATATTTACAATTTTGTTTGAATATAATTATTATTAGATTATCTTGTTTTAATTTATGTGTTAGGGGTTTTGATATAACAAATTTCCTCATGCATTTTTCAGTTCAAATACCTTGTTTACAATTCTAGGCTTTTACCTAAATTTAGTTTCAATTTAATCTAACCAATCTTTTAATGAATTTCTTTTTAAATTTTGTGTGAGTTATTTCTAATTTATTTTTCCAATTCTTAAGGAACATTATATAGGCCATTCTATAAATGTTACAATATATATGAAGTTATTATTATTACTTGTAAATAATTTTTTCCACTACTAAGTGCAATAATTTTACCTTATGTGATGAGGCACCTTTCGGTCACTTGACCATTGTGGAATCACAATGGTCAAGTGACCGAAAGGGGCCTATCACATAAGGTAAAATTATTGCACTTAGTAGTGGAAAAAATTATTTACAAGTAATAATAATAACTTCATAAAGTCAGTGCAACGGAAAAATAATGGACAATGTGAAATATCACTATATATATATATTAGGGATGGGCCGATTCCGATTCTCGATTCCAGGAATCGTCGATTCTAGGTGGTATCGAGGAATCGTCGATACTCGATTCTTCATCATAAAAGTGTCGATTCCGATTCCTATTTTGTTAACTATTAAAATATGTGTGTGTGGAGTAATTTATTAGAAAAATAATTAATTACCAACTATATCTTATTTATGTATTGGTTGATATCAATGAATTAAATGATTAAAGTAAACGAAAATATAACGAAAATATTATTATTTATGAAGCAACAGCAATCAAGATCGTAACCATTCCTGGTCGTTTGACAGCGGTCCTCTCTCTCTCTCTCTCACTAGAGCGGGTTCGATACTCTCTCTCTCTCTCCCCCACGTGTCTTACTGCCACTGATTTATATATGTCAGTACAAAACACAAAAAAAGTACAGTAAAAACTCGATTAACCGTGGCCATGATGGTTGAGCGAATAGACGGATAACAGAAACACCATATTATTCCTCCGAAACTTAACCTCAATAAATTATATTATAGACGGTATTCGGTTCAGGCTACTGGCCGTCGTGTCAATTCGATGACAGTTAACAGAAACTGACGGTGGAAAACCACATAATATATCAAATATGAAAAAGCAATTAAACAACATTCATTTTGCCCAAATTTATCAACAAAAAAGATCTATACTTGAAGAAACTTTATCCTCAGACACAGGACCTATAAGTGATAGTCGGTTAAAAATCAACTGGGATTGAGGAATAAATACAAAATAGGCCTGAAACAGTTGCACTTGTTCCTGACACCTGCAGAAAAAAGGTCCCACCAGATGTGGAGAAGGTATGCCCCACTAATCCAGAATGTTGAAGAAGAAGGTACCCCAGGGGAATTGACAGTAGAAGAAGAAGTAAACAATTATCTGGGGGAACCATTAGCCAGTCCAGATTGTGATGTTGGAAAGTATTTGGCAGTACAAAGTGCCAAATACCCTCATTTAAATGCTATGGCAATAAAATACCTGTCTGTCCACTCGCGACAGTGTTTTCTGAAAAACCTTTCTCAACTTCAGGAGCTATATGTGACTAGCGATGAAACTAGCTTGACCCACAATGTGTTCAAATGCTTGTGTTTTTGAACAGAAATGTACATTACTTGCCAGACTTTTAAATTTTAAAAACCATCCTATTTGTATTAATTTTTTACTTTTTATGTTGTTTGTTTGTTTTTAATTTTTGTTTTGTTTTGAGGGACAATGTAAATAGGTTTAGGAATTTTTTCAAACATCATAAATTAAGTAAAGTTCACATTGTTAACTTTAAAATAAGTCATTACTTTTATCTGATATGTTTTTATGCTTTTAAAAATTCCTATTGATAAATCAAGGTTGAAGGTTTTGTGTAGCCTATTACATTAAAACAGAACTTTTAAAAGGTTTTGCCATATGACCAAGATGTTAACTAAATTAATTATTAGAGAACTAGAATGTAAGCTAATATAACTTGAAAGAATCGAGAATCGAGAATCGAGTAAAGAATCGAGAATCGAATGGAAAATTTTAGAATCGGAATCGAAAATTTTAGGAATCGGCCCATCCCTAATATATATATATATATATATATATATATATATATATATATATATTATATTATATTAAATATGTTAAATTTTTGTAAAAATATTTTGTTAGATAGTTATTTTCCTGAAGATGCTGGTACTGTTTTATTGGCGAAAAGCTTTGAATAATATATGCATTAAAAGTATTCTTGTTTTTGAAATGTTTTTAATTTATTAAATATATATATATATATAGGAATTTTTGGATGGCAATAGTCCAAAACTGCAATTTCTTGGAAATAAATAATTAGACATATAAAAACTTATCACACTATTGAAATATTTCGATCACACAATGATCTTTGTTTTTGAATGATTTTTGTTTATTTTGACAAAGATCATTATTTGATCGAAATATTTCAATAGTGTGATAAGTTTTTATATGTGTCTATTTATTTATTTCCAAGAGATTGCAGTTTTGGACTATTCCCATTAGGTTCATCTCTCAGTCTCATATCTAGTCCAAAACTTCCTAAATAAGCTTTAAGCTCTTCTAGAACTAACCAATAATTATAAATAAATATATATATATATATATATATATATATATATATATATATATATATATATATATATATATATATTGTTTATGATTTTTACAAAATGTATGTACTGCAGAGCATTTTATTAGTTCAATAATAAAAATAATATTTTTCACATAAAGTAGTAGATGCTGTTATTTAAAATTATTTTACAAAATATACAATGTAGTTAAAAAATTCATCAGGATAGAAATATACGAGGTCTGTTCAAAAAATATGCGGACTGTTTGAATTTCGCGGCTCAAGTTTGTTTCAGAAGAATCCGCTTGGTGTCGCTAGGGTCGTATAAATCAGCTGATTAAAACATGGTATTTCAGTCGCAGATATCTTCATTTGTTGATGAGTTACACGCAGTTTAGTAAAGAGTGTTTTTTTCGTTTGTCAGATTTTAAAATGGACAGCCTGAAGGAGCAACGAATTGCTGTGAAATTTTGTGTAAAACTAGGGGAATCTGCAACAGAAACATTTGCCATGCTTAACACGGCCTACGGCGATGTTGCCATGAAGCGTACTGCATGTTTCAAGTGGCATGAACGTTTCAAGGGTGGTCGACAGTCGATTGATGGCGATGAGCATCCTGGATGTCCTTAAACGACAACTGACGACCCACACGTTGATAAAATCAACACCCTGGTGAGCAAAACACGAAGTCTGACCATTAGGGAGCTTTCCGAAGAGTGTGGGATGTCAGTTGGATCTTGTTACGGGATTTTGACCGAAAAATTGAAGATGCACCACGTCGCTGCAAAATTTGTGCCACACCTTATGACCGATGACCAAAAAGCCAATCGCGTCCGGGTTTGTCGGGAACTGCTTGATTGTTCAAATGAAGATGAGAACTTTTTGTCATGAATTATAACCAGTGATGAATCATGGGTGTATGGTTACAACATTGAAATGAAGGTCCAATCATCCCAATGGGTGAGTCAAACGTCCCCAAGACCCAAAAAAGCACACCAAGTTCGGTCGAATGTGAAGGTGATGCTGATAGTTTTTTTTGATGCCTAGGGTGTTGTTCACTACGAGTACCTCCCTGAAGGCTCTACAGTCAACCATATACCTACATTGAAGTACTGAAACGTCTGAGGGACGCCGTCCAACGCAAAAGGCCAGAACTGTGGAGAAATGATAACTGGTTTTTCCATCACGACAACGCTCCAGCTCACTCAACACTCAGAACTCATGAGTTCTTGGCCAAACACTCGATCACTGTTCTTCCCCCCCCCCCACTCACCTGACCTTCCTCCTTGTGACTTTTTTTTATTCCCAAAACTCAAAAAACCTCTCAAAGGAAGAAGATTTGAAACGATTTCGGAAATTAAGGCAAATGCGACGAAGGAGCTGAACGTCATCACAAAAGAAGCGTACCAGGACTGTTTTAACAAGTGGAAACACCGTTGGGATAAGTGTGTGCATTGGGGAGGAGAGTACTTTGAAGGGACACCAAGCGGATTCTCCTGAAACTAACTTGAGCTGCGAAATTCAAACAGTCCGCGTATTTTTTGAACAGACCTCGTACATAAAAAAAACATAATATAATTTTTTGTACAAAGGTCTCTAGCTTTGTTTAATAACAATATCTGTATACCCTTTTTTTATTTTCTGCAGAAAAAAACAACATTAAAATCAGCTTAAACGAAAACTAAAAAAATGCCTGGATTTCAGTAAAATTTATTTTCTTTCATGTATTATTGGACTTATTTATGTTTTACTTTCTTGAACATAAAAACTGATTCCTAAAACTGTTTTAGGCCTGACAAAAATGTACAACATATAATAAAACATGGGTTACAGTAAGGTGTAATTAAAATTTTCCAGAGTTTTACTGTAAAAAATAAGACTCTTTCAGGTTTTCTATCATTTAAGTAAGATAGCTGTATTGCAGTTATTGGTGAAATATATTAAAAAGAATTAAACCAAAAATTGCAGAAAAATGTTTTTGTAAAGTGTTATAAAAAATATAATCCAAATAAAGAAGGAACTAAATTCCTCTCTGATAAACCTTTAATCCATGACCTTGAAGTAAATGCACACAGAATTTTATTTTTATATAACATACTAATTACTTCTTTCTTGTTAACACTACTAAATAGGAAAGACGCTGCTTGTAAGCAATGAAAAGAAGGTGCAGGTCCTAATAAAATTACAAGTAAAAGCGTGTAATTTAACCATAATAAAGATATATGTGTAGAAACTAATACCTTCATAATATTTTGTTTGGTTTTCCATGTCTGTAGAGTAAAAAATATTGACTATATTGGCATGATGTAGTCAGTAAGAATAGTGATCAAGATTCTTGGAAGAATAAAGCAAAGAAAATGTGCTAGATTATACATTCATAGTAAATGTATGTAGCCTTTCATGATTTATCAAGCATGAACTGCATTTAGTTTTCTCCACTACTTTCACAACTCTCAACTACTTGAAATTGATGACTGTAAAATAGTTATTCTAATCTGTGTTTTTTCTCAGGCTTTTATGGTTGGTTTTGTGTTTGCAAAAATGGCTCGCCCTAAGCAACGTACTCAGACCCTTCTTTTCAGTCGCTACGCAGTGATCTCACAACGAGACGGGAATCTCTGCCTTATGTTCAGGGTAGGTGATATGAGGGAAAAGTCTCATTTTATCGGAGCCTCAATCAGAGCTGAGTTGATAAGACCTCAGGCCACTAAAGAAGGAGAATACATTACTCCGTTTCTGTGTGAACTTAAGGTACGGTAGAAACATAAATAGTTATGTAAAATAAAGTAATGAAAACAACAGATTTATTTTGGTTAGCAAAATATAAATATAAGGAAACATTTATTCAACATAGCCTTACACATTTCTATCTCTAAACAGGATTGTAATGTAAAGTGTAACCAAGGCAAAAATGCAGCCATGCACAAATCTTCAAACATTTACTACTAAAACAAGAATATATTACCTAACTTAATCCTTTCCCATCAGTAAATCAGAGTAACAAGAAACAAGACATGCACATCTAAGTAATTAAGGATATTTATATTTTATTATTTTATTGAAAAGGACTTTTTAACACCTTCTAAAATCACAAATCAAAGAAGATTTATAGTTTTTTCTTAAAATTTCTTTTTGAAAATTATTGGCCAAAATTAATTTATTGGTACAATTCAGATGACATTAATTCTAATGATCTACCGTTATATAATATATTTTTGAACTGAAGATATTTAAAATCCTATCACACTCAATTTGGATTATGTTGTATTTTGCTACCATATGTATTTTAAAATGTTTATTAAAATAATTAATCACGTTTTACTATAATTAACTGTTTTTCATGTTGTCTTTGGTTTTGATGGTGATATTTATTTTTTAATGAATGTGGTGTGTGTCCATATGTATCAGATACTACATCATCATCCGAAATAAATTGTTTTGGACTGAACCCATGACGAGAAGAAAGATCTATGGTCAGTACTAAGCTTATTGGCTGAATTATATAAAATAATAAAACTTAATTTGATTCCATCTCTAATTCTTGAATTTCGTAGTCCATTACGTTCGGTGAATCTTAATTAATCACTTTAACAATTGTTTATGATTATCTGAACTTTAAATTTTGTAAATTTGTGAAAATTTACTGAGACAGAACTTTTTCGATCGCTATATGGCGATCTTCATCAGTGTCTTCTGATTGGAGATGTCAGGTCAAGCGGTGACAGTTTTAAATGCCGGTTTTCGATAGTATCAAAGAGTATGTGTGATTTGTATTGTGTTTGTTCGTTTAATATGTTTGTACTTTGTGTTTTTGTTTATCTGTAAATTTCATACTGTTCTATATGTGTTGAGATGTGTTCCTTTTTTGTTGATTTGTAGGATTTCTAGGTTATGGTAAATACCTGTGTATTTGTGTCCTGTTTATTTTATGTGATTGTAAAATGCTGAGTTGGTCTTCTGTTTGTGTTCCTGGACTCTTTGTTTAAAGCTGCGACCTGTGTGTCCAATATAGAATTTATTACATCAAAAATAAAGTAACCCGCAAATTTCAAAAAACAGGATACAAAATAGCATACAAAACTAATAACAGGTTACAATACAAAATACAACACGACACCAACAACAAAGATAAACTACAAGCACCAAGCGTATAGAAACTAAACTACAACAAATGTAGTTTAGTTAAATGTTTGTTTAGTTAAACAATGTTGATGATTCCCATTCTAATAATCTTTATATTCTTTAGTGCCAAATTGTTCCTAATGTCATTTATGTAGAGAACATTAAGGAAAACAAAAAATGTATTAACCTTGTCTATATATTTGAATACCTTATTCTGCATTCCCTAACATTACAATATTTTCCTTTGTTGATGCATTTTCGAATGACTCCATTTTCTTAAATATTACTCTCTTTATTACTGTACTCTTTAAGTTTTGAAATAGAGACATTCTGGACCCCGCAACAAAAGAAAATAGTGTAATGTTGGGGAAGGCAGAAAAAGTACTTGAATACAAATATTCCTAACAGAAGTGAAGATAAGCATATTAAGAATATCAAATAATGGATACTATATTTAATAATATACTTTTTCCAGTTGCAAGCAGATGACTCCGGTTCCGACCTATTTATGATCTGGCCAAATGTTGTTGTTCACATAATCGATGAATCCAGCCCATTGTACAATCTCAATGCAGCTGATATAATCCACGAACGTTTTGAGATTGTTGTCATTTTAGAAGGTACAACAGAATCAACTGGACAAACGTCACAAGCAAGGACATCTTACTTGTCATCGGAAATACTGTGGGGCCATCGGTTCCAACCTTTGGTCAATTTTAGCAAGGAAAAACTGTCATACATAATTGACTACAGTTTGTTCCATAATACGTATCAAGTTGATACACCACTTTGCAGTGCTCATGAACTGAGAAATTATTCTGAGATTGAACAACATTCACCGGTTACCTTCAACTGACAAGTAGCTCAGGTATGGTCTTTTTCTTCGGATTGCAATGATCAATCAGCTAAAAGCAAACATGGAACCAGGAAAATACTCTTAAACTACCGTTGACAACTTTATACTGACAGTTATTCTAGTCAATAAGTTAAGAGTCTAATGTTTTTACTAAAATCCACTTTTGTTTGTTTTAGTTCTGTAACATGAAGTCAAGATTGAGCCAAAATATGTTTCATTTTTGTAAAAAGAGAAGAAGTATTAATTTTACAAAGAAATGAAAAATAAAATATGACATTAGTATGAGAGATATTATTTTAAAAGCATTAATGTTTAGCTACTTTATTTGGTTCTAAAATGTTTTGGTATAGCACATTTATACAAATTAGTAAACTATCAGAACAAGGACTCTATTAAAACCCTATTAACTTATACTTAAGCATCATAAGTTTATGATTCTTGGAACCTACTTGTATACTTAAACATAAGTATCTAATAAAATCGTTAAAACATATATATTAGTACGTTTTTCAATCATTAATAAAATACTTTTTATTCATCCACTCAAGTTCAAATAAATATTTTTTAACTTGTAGTGGATAACACTTGATGTTTATACAGTTTATTCAATTAGTAATTAATTAATTTTAACAAATAATTGTTGTTTCTTTTTTGCCACTTAATATTGTGATTCTGTCATATCTATAAACATATTTATATTAATTTTAATTATTTAATAAAAAGTAACTAAAATGAAATGTTTAGGAATTGACTTCAAATAATTTTATTATGTTACTTGTTAAAAATAATCAGTTAAGTCACAATTAGATAAATTTTAAACATTACGTTCTCATGTTACTTCTACCAAAAGAGTTCACTCTTGTGTCATCTAATTAGTATTTGTAAAGTATGTTGTGAGATTGCTCATATATGTTCATTAATTTACGTTAAGTCTCCTTAAAACATTTGTTGAAGATGCTTTTGATGCATGTGGTAATAATTATTCTTAAAGAATGACTTCAAGCTGTAACTTCAGGGTAGTCTTATTAGAAAGTTTAATATTAATGTACTATTTAATATTAATGAAAGTGTACTATTTTAAATTTATAAATTAAATTTCTTGTATGTAACACGTGTATGTAACAGAGGTAAGTTTTGTAAAATGCGAAACAAAAACTACGGCATGAGATGACAGTTAACATACAAGGTAGGGTTTTACATATGGTTGATCAGCGGGGTGAGACATTATTGCCTGTCTGACCTTGAACTCACTCACCCACCCTGTTGTTTTCCACACCTTGTAAACCTTCTCTTACCTTCTTGGTTCTCCACTACAAGTCATGATCCAGTCAATAATTTAATTAAGCAATTAAATTTATTATTAATTAATTTAAGATAATTATTTCTGTTGTTGACATTTGTTACTGTTTAGTTAAAATATTATTATCACAATAATTTTCATGTATGTAGACATAGATATGAATATTTTATTATTCTAACAGAAATTATTTATCATCTTCCTAAAATTATTTGTAATAATAATTTTTAATTTAAAATCTCTTGATAATTTTTTCCTGTTAAACCTTAATGACTCTGAACACCTCTACTTACACATATTTCTATCATCAACAAAATCTTATTTATAAATTCCTGGCATACTTCTCAGGAATAAAATTTCTTCTTAATCAAACTAACTTTGTTAAACATTTAATTTATAAACAATCCACTTTATTTATTACTAGCATTACCCAGCGTGAGTTGCTGCACCCAAATACATAACTTTATAATGGAAAATGGAAAATTATTAATTAAGCTTCCAATAAAAGAAGCAAATCAAACATCAATCTAAATAATTATATTTCATTAACTGCAATACTAGAGCACAGACAATTTTTTTTCTTCATTTCATTAGGCGTATAAACATACACATTTTAGGTGTCCCAACATGTGAGAACACAACATATAATTATATCCGTGGTAAAAGCTCGAATGTTCCAAATTTAATCCAGCAATGGTCAATGACTGTCCTTGTGCCTTGTTTATGGTTATTGTGAATGCAAGACGCTAAGGAAATTGTAGTTGTTTGAAATCAATAGATAGAATTGATGAAATCATCGGTACTCATGGAATTAAGACTATCTCTCCTTTGAACTCGCCACCTATGTTCTCTGCCTGGATCAAGTTGGGTGCCAGTTTTTTGTGGTTATTCTGGTATCGTTGCACAGCTTTGGTTGATTCAAATTTCGTAAGAATATTATCAGCGATCCTACTTTTAATATCAATAAGTGTGATAGCAATAATCGTATATAGAACTTAGCAATTTTAAACAGTTTAAAATAATTAAAAATGTATTTTTATATGTTTATAATTTTCTAAAACTAATTTAAGTAACACTGGTATTGATATACATTTTAACATTAGACTTGTGGAATGCTGTAGACTGAACCATCTGGCGGAGTCATGCGGATGGATCTACACAAACCTAACACACACCATCCTGGGAGTATGTGCAACAATCCTTCCAAATTACATTAATTTCTGTTCAGCGGCTTAGACGTCCACAAGATACATACATACATCGGTTTTTGAAGCATCCTAAACCTCAACCGCTGAACAGAAGTTATTGAAATTTAGAGGGAATGTTTAACATATTCCCAGGATGGTTTGGTGTAGATCAATCAGCCCCCAGATGCTTAGGATTTTTGTATCTATGTGTGTATATATGTACCTATGCATAATATCCAAACTATTTGGGAGAAGAGGGTGTTTGCAGCAAAGGGTGGAAATATCATCACGGACTCAGATAATTCTCACTATGTTACTCTGACATATTATTTCAATGTCAACAAACAGTTACAATGTTACTAGTTGAATTTACATCTGCTCACAGCGCAGTAGTGAGAATTACTAGTATTGTCCCTTGCATTGTCCAATCTTACATGATGACTCTACTACAATATCATCCTGCCTGCCCAGCTGATATCGTCGCTGTGAAATTAAACCGGCATATCTGCAAAATGCATATTTTTTGTCAGAGCGTTTTAAAGTTTTTGCATGTGATATTTTTCTTTCAACTTCCATTTAGTTCACCTCAGAGCCACCTTTTGCATGAATAAAATTTAGAGGATTACTGATTATTGAAGTAGAAGTTGCAAATAAATTGAAAATTGCTTAAATTAAGAGAAATATGTAAATATGCCAGTATGACTTTAAAATCAGTGTAATATTTGCTTTTGTGTCACACTGGCTTCTTCTTTTGGAAACTGTTTTGGTAGAAAAAAAAAACAATGAAAAAATAATTTATTGTTTCTTAATTTTTTTAAATAACATAATATGGTTCTTCCCTTTAGCTGGTAATTTTGAAGTTTCACAAACTTTTATAGAAATCTGAATAAATTGACGGTACTATCCCGTTGACAACTAACTTTAGGATACCCTTTTTCTTCTCCTCGTCAATCCTAAGTCTCTTAGAATAAGCTTGCATCAGAATGGGATTCACGCTCCCATTGCTCCAATTATTCCTTTTCTTCACCTCCTCCCAGGCATGTGATCCATAGGATGTTTTGAAGTAAAAGTTGTCATCATCTTTAATTACTCTAAACATTCGAATATTTGGCATAGGTAAAATTATCTGGGAGTCCTTCAGAGCTTTTATTTGAAAAAAGTCCTCATGTATCAGGTAAGGCTTGCCACTTTTCTTTGCCGTTTTCATGGCGATGGTGTATTGAGAAAGTAAGTATATTGGTTTGCTTCGGAGTGCTCATTCAACTTCTTTTTCAATGATCGAGTTAACTGAATCCCTCTCGTTTTGGTCCTTTACCAAAAATTTCTGTGATAGATTTTATGTTTTCAAATGTTGTAACAGCATATTTGTAAATTGACATCATAAAGTTTTTTTTTTAATGCTAGCCTCTTATTTAAATTTTAAATAAACTTTTACATATTTTAAATTTTAAAGTAAAAGCGTCCCTTGCTCTTCGGGTGTTTATACGTCTGTCTTGCTTCACATTTTGCCAAAAAAAGAGAACTGCATGAAGCAACCACGCGAGTATTTTAACTTACACTTTTTAAAGATTGTTTTAACTTGCCTATAGTAGCACTTACTTTGCTTGTTGAGGACGGCCGTTTCGGGAGATGTGTCCCTTTGTCAACTCAGACCGTAACTGATCTCAAGGTTTACGTAGGTTAGGGTGGGGGTGGGATATTTTGGTGGTGTGGGTGTATTTTGTGTGTATTAGGGGTTATGATGTCAAAAAGTGCGTGTGAGTTGTAATGTAATTGTGTATTGAGTATGTGTGTAGGGTGTAGTTTGAAGTGCCTGTATATTTCGTATTGTTCGGTTGTGTAGCGTTGGTTATTTCTGTGTTGTTTATGAAGAATTTGTAGGTTAGATGTTATGTCTATGTAGTCGTGTTTAGTGGAGTTGAGGTGATCTGCGAATAACATCTAACCTACAAATTCTTCATAAACAACACAGAAATAACCAACGCTACACAACCGAACAATACGAAATATACAGGCACTTCAAACTACACCCTACACACATACTCAATACACAATTACATTACAACTCACACGCACTTTTTGACATCATAACCCCTAATACACACAAAATACACCCACACCACCAAAATATCCCACCCCCACCCTAACCTACGTAAACCTTGAGATCAGTTACGGTCTGAGTTGACAAAGGGACACATCTCCCGAAACGGCCGTCCTCAACAAGCAAAGTAAGTGCTACTATAGGCAAGTTAAAACAATCTTTAAAAAGTGTAAGTGATTACTAGTAGCTCACGCGAAGATGGAATCAACAAATGTGAGTATTTTAACTTCGTCGCACCGTGATTACCTTATCTCAGCCAGAACCCTTATTTTATAATTTACAATTTTTTTAATTATTTTATTTTACATTTTAAAATCGATATCTCGTTTTGTTTTCTAAAGCTGTTTTAATATGCACATTACGTAAAATAATGTTACACCTTAAAGTAGATTTTATTAGAGTTGAGCTATTTTTTATAGCTATAAATATATATAGCCTATAAATATAAGGAGAGCTCAATGCCGGACATTAACACTTCGACGCGGAGGATGTAACGTGTAATGCAAACATAACTTCTACACCAGCCTGTCAAACTACCTTAAAGTAGATTTTATTAAAGTTGAGCTATTTTTTCAAGTCAAATGAGATATTATGAAGTGCTTATAGCTTCAGCAAGGGGTACAAAATTACTACACTGTCTACGGTGATACGAGGTCGCCTGGAGGACATTACTAGTGTAGAAAAACCTGACCCTAAAGTAAGTAAAGATTCGACCTAAGTGTAATTAATACACGTTCCTTGTATCGATTGCTGAGTGCCAGTTTTATGAAATAAACTGAAAACGTATTACGAAAAATAGTCAATGAATTATATTAAAACGTTTTTGTGAAAAAGAGTGAATGACAGTTTTAATGAATAAATTTTAAAATGTTTTAAGAAATATAGTCAATGAATACTTTTATGGAATATATTTAAAACCCTTTTTTAAAAAAAATAGTGAATGATAGTTGTATGAAAAGTAGTGAAAACGTTTTTTGAAAAATAGCAAATGAATAGTTTTATGAAATAAATCTGTTTTAATGGAGGCAGTGTAAGTAAGACATACAACTGGGACTCACGAAACTGCAATACATATTACACACTAATTGCCTATGACGAAGATTTATTCGGCGAGGTTTTATAGTAGATAAGCAAGAGCTTCTAACTACAGTAAACGTTTAAAAGCTTACTGAAACAAAACGTTTTCTTATATACTAAGCCATCATCAGTCTCATAGGCCACTGGGTGTAAGTCATAATATTTCTAAGTTATTTTTGTCATAAAATAAACACAACCATTTTGAAATTTCTTAAACTCAATGTAAAGTACAATCTGTAAATATTTTCTAAAACGTGTAGGCCTACTCGCTCAGTTTAAGTAGAACACCATAAAGTATATTGCAGATACTTTGAGGTTTGCCAGCTCGTTATATGGTTAGTTTAGAGGTAGGTCTACGTACAATAGGTTCACACTCATTAACTCATATGCTTTCTTGTTTAGCATAATGAGTTCTGTACAATTTGCTGTGAACAGTGTTACTATATATATATATATATATATATATATATATATATATATATATATATATATATATAATTAATAAATTTAAAATATTTCATAAACAAGAATACTTTTAATGAATATATGAAATTAATATCTTTTTGTTTAAATATAGACAAATAAAAATGAACACTCTAACCAAAAAACTATATAGAGCATAAAACATCTCACTCCTCCTTGAATGTCTACATGTATAAATACATGTCCAGAGCTTAGAACGTAACACAGCCTTATGTATGTATATAGAGCATATAAAATCTCACTCCCCCATGAATGTATACATGTATAAATACATGTTTATGGCTTAGAACCTCAACGCAGCCTTATGTATGTATATAGAGCATATAACATCTCACTCCCCCATGAATGTATACATGTATAAATACATGTTTAGGGCTTAGAACCTCAACACAGCCTTATGTATGTATATAGAGCATAAAACCTCTCAATCCCCTATGAATGTATACAAGGATAAATACATGTGTAGGGCTTAGAACCTAACACAGCGTAATGTATGTATATAGAGCATAGAACATCTGTCTCCCCCACTAATGAATACATGTAAAAAATACATGTGTAGGGCTTAAAACCCAACACAACCTTATTTATGTATATATAGCAAAGAACATCTCACTACTCTAAAAATGTATACATGTATAAATACATGTGTAGGGCTCAGAACCTAATGCAGGTTTATGTATGTATATAAAACATAGAATATCTCACTCGTCCATGAATGTATACATGTATAAATACAAGTGTAGGGCTCAGAACCTAATGCAGGTTTATGTTTGTATATAAAACATAGAATATCTCACTCGTCCATGAATGTATACATGTATAAATACATGTGTAGTGTTTAGAACCTAACACAGCCTTAGGTGTTTATTTAGAGGATAAAACATTTCAATCCTTCATGAATTTATAGATGTAAAAGTACATGTTTAGGGCTTAGATCCTAACACAGCCTTACATATGTATATAGAGCATAAAACATCTCACCCCTCCATGAATGTATTCATGTATAAATACACATGTATGGCTACGATCCTAACACAGCCTTACATATGTATATAGAGCATAAAACATCTCACTCCTCCATGAATTTATACATGTATAAATACACATGTATGGCTACGATCCTAACACAGCCTTACATATGTATATAGAGCATAAAACATCTCACCCCTCCATGAATGTATTCATGTATAAATACACATGTATGGCTACGATCCTAACACAGCCTTACATATGTATATAGAGCATAAAACATCTCACCCCTCCATGAATGTATTCATGTATAAATACACATGTATGGCTACGATCCTAACACAGCCTTACATATGTATATAGAGCATAAAACATCTCACTCCTCCATGAATTTATACATGTATAAATACACATGTATGGCTACGATCCTAACACAGCCTTACATATGTATATAGAGCATAAAACATCTCACTCCTCCATGAATTTATACATGTATAAATACACATGTATGGCTTAGATCTTAACACAGCCTTACATATGTATATAGAGCATAAAACATCTCACTCCTCCATGAATTTATACATGTATAAATACACATGTATGGCTTAGATCCTAACACAGCCTTACATATGTATATTGAGCATAAAACATCTCACTCCTCAATGAGTGCCTTATGTATTTATATAGAGTGTAGAACATCACACTCCCCCACGAATGAATAGGCGTAAAAGTACATTTGTAGGACTTATAACCCAACACAGCCTTATGTTTGTATATAAAACATGGAACATCTAACTCCTCCATGAATGTTTACATGTATAAATACATGTGTAGGGCTTAGAACCTAACACAGCCTTATGTATATAGAGCATAGAACATCACAGTCCTCCACGAATGTATACATGTATAAATACATGTGTATGGCTTAGGACCTAACACAGCCTTATGTATTTAGAGCATAGAACATCACAGTCCTCCACGAATGTATACATGTATAAATACATATGTAGGGCTTAGAAACTAACACAGCCTAATATATGTATATAGAGCATAGAACATCTCACTTATCCACGAATGTATACATGTGTAGGGCTTAGAACCTAACACAACCCTATGTATGTATATAGACCATAACACCTCTCACTCCTCCATAAATGTATACATGTATAAATACATGTGATGAGCTTAGACCATACATGTGTAGAGCTTGAAACCTAACACAGCCTGATGTATGTATATAGAGCATAAAACATCTCACTCCCCCACGAATTCATACATATATAAATACATGTGTAGGGCTTAGAACCTAACATGGCCTCATGTATGTATATAGAGCATAGAACATCACAGTCCTCCAACAGTGTAATCATGTATAAATACGTGTGTAGTGATTAGAACCTAACGGAGCCCTATATATGTATAAAGAGCATAGAATTATCTCACTCCTCTAATTTATACATGTATAAATACATGTGTAGGACTTCGAACCTAATACAGTCGTATGTATGTATGTATATAGAACATCTCACTCCCACATGAATTTATACATGTACAAACACATGTGTAGGACTTTGAACCTAACACAGCCTTATGTATGTTTATAGAGCATAGAACAACTCAATCCTCCAAAAAATGTATAGATGTATAAATACATATGTAGGGCTTAGAACCTAACACAGCCTTATGTATGTATAAAGATCATTGAACATTTCACTCCTCCACAAATTAATTCATGTATAAATACATGTGTAAGGCTAAGAACCTAACAATGCCTTTTATATGTATATACAGCATTAAATATCTCACTCCTCCACGAATGTATAGAAGTATAAATACATGTGTAGGGGTTAGTACCTATCACAGCCATTTGTATGTATATAGACCATAAAACCTCTGACTCCTCCATGAATGAATTCAGGTATAAATACATGTGTAGGGTTTAAAACCTAACACAGCTTTATGTATGTATATAGACCAAAAAACCTCTTGACTTCTCCATGAATGTATACATGTATAGTGTTTAGAACCTAACACAGCCATATGTATGTATATAGAGCACAAAACGTCTGACTCCTCCATGAATGTGTAAAGGTATAAATACATGTGTAGGGTTTAGAACCTAACACAGCTTTATGTATGTATATAGAGCATAAAACGTCTCACTCCTCCATGAATGTATACATGTATAAATACATGTGTAGGGCTTAGTACCAACCACAGCCTTTTCTATGTATATAGAGCATAAAACGTCTCATTCCTCCATGAATGTATACTTGTATAAATACATGTGTAGGGCTTAGAACTAACCACAGCCTTATTCATGTATATAGAGCATAAAACCTCTGACATCTCTAAGTATGTATACATGTATAAAAACATGTGTAGGGCTTAGAGCCAACCACAGCTTTATTTATGTATATAGAGCATAAAACATCTCACTCGTCCCTGAATGTATACACGTATAAATACATATGTAGGGCTTAGAACCAACTACAGGCTTATTTATGTATACGAGGTCTGTTCAAAAGATACGCAGTCTGAAGTCATAAAAAAATGTACTTTATTTTGAAGTTACACTTCTGGGTCTCCTTCAAAGTACTCTCCTTCCTAACGCACACTCTTATGCCAATTGTGTTTCCACTTGTTAAAACAGTCCTAGTACACTTCTTTTGTGATAGTGTTCAGCTCCTTTGTCGCATTTGCCTTAATCTCCGAATCGTTTTAAATCTTCTTCCTTTATGGGTTTTTTTGAGTTTTGGGAATAAGAAAAATCACAAGGAGCAAGGTCCAGTGGTTAGGGGGGGGGAGGTGTAAAGAACAGTGATTGAGTGTTTGGCCAAAAACTCACGAGTTCTGAGTGTTGAGTGAGCTGGAGCGTTGTCGTGATGGAAAAACCAGTTATCACTTCTCCTTCAGGCCTTTTGCGTCGGACGGCGTCCCTCAGACGTTTCAGTACTTCAATGTAGGCAATTTGGTTGACTGTAGAGCCTTCAGGGAGGTACTCGTAGTGAACAACACCCTTAGCATAAAAAAAAAACTGTCAGCATCACCTTGACATTCGACCGAACTTGGCAAACATTTTTGGGTCTTGGGGACGTTTGACTCACCCATTGGGATGATTGGACCTTCGTTTCAATGTCGTAACCATACACCTATGATTCATCACCGGTTATAATTCTTGACAAAAAGTTGTCATCTTCAATTGAACGATCAAGCAGTTCCCGACAAACAACGACGATTGGCTTTTTGGTCATCGGTCATAAGGTGTGGCATAAATTTCGCAGCGACGTGGTGCATCTTCAATTTTTCGGTCAAAATCCCGTAACAAGATTCAACTGACATCCCACACTCTTCGGAAAGCTCCCTATTGGTCAGACGTCGTGTTTCGCGCACCAGGGTATTGATTTTGTCAACGTGTGGGTCGTCAGTTGACGTTGAAGGACATCCAGGATGCTCATCGTCATCAATCGACTGTCAACCACCCTTGAAACGTTCATGCCACTTGAAACATGCAGTACGCTTCATGGCAACATCGCCGTAGGCCGTGTTAAGCATGGTAAATGTTTCTGTTGCAGATTTCCCTAGTTTTACACAAAATTTCACAGCAATTCGTTTGTCTTTCAGGCTGTCCATTTTACAATCTGACAAACGAAAAAAACGCTCTTTACTAAACTGCGTGTAACTCATCAACAAATGAAGATATCTGCGACTAAAATACCGTGTTTTAATCAGCTGATTTATACGAACCTAGCGACATAAAGCGGATTCTCCTGAAACTAACTTGAGCCGCGAAATTCAAACAGTCTGCATATTTTTTGAACAGATGTCATATAGAGCATGAAACCTCTCACTCCTCAATGAATGTATACATGTATAAATACATGTGTAGGGCTTAGAACCAACCACAGCCTTATGTATGTATATAGATAATAAAACATTTCACTCCTCCATGAATGTATACATGTATAATTACATGTGTAGGGCTTAGAACCAACCACAGCCTTATGTATGTATATAGATAATAAAACATTTCACTCCTCCATGAATGTATACATGTATAATTACATGTGTAGGGCTTAGAACCAACCACAGCCTTATGTATGTATATAGAGCATAAAACATCTCACACCTCCACGAATGTATACAAGTGTAGGGCTTAGAACCAACCACAGCCTTATGTATGTATATAGAGCATAAAACATCTCACTCCTCCATGAATGTATACATGTATAATTACATGTGTAGGGCTTAGAACCAACCACAGCCTTATGTATGTATATAGAGCATAAAACATTTCACACCTCCACGAATGTATACATGTGTAGGGCTTAGAACCAACCACAGCCTTATGTATTTATATAGAGCATAAAACATCTCACACCTCCACGAATGTATACATGTGTAGGACTTAGAACCAACCACAGCCTTATGTACGTATATAGAGCATAAAACATCTCACACCTCCACGAATGTATACATGTATAAATACTTATGTAGGACTTAGAACCTAATATGGGCTATACCCCATTTAATATGAGTTAAACAGTACCAAAATCTGAATCGCATTGGCAATAATCTATGCTAATGGACAAGAGGGTATTATGTAATATTATTAATCCTGCATGAGTCAGTAGAAAAAAAAGACAGAATCTAGACAAATCCTGACTTTTATTTTGGCTACTGCACTTATCGCAGAAATGCCACCGCCGTCATGACTGATTAGTTTTTAGGTATGTTTTTAAATACTTTTATAAGAGTGAAGAAACCTCATTGGGTTTTTTTCTACTCCCTTGTGATACAAATAAATTCTCGTTTTGTTGTCTTTTATATTATGTATGTCAAATATGTTTACAGAGTGTTGTCTTAGGTAGTACAACTCGTGTACTGGCATTTTTGGAAGAAATAATGTTCTCATGATAAAACATAGCTCTTTTGTACTGCAGCAATGGATGGTACATGTTTTAGAGCTAAATAAAATTTGTTACTTTTTTTTATGGACTGTGAGTTCAGCTTTAGCACCTCACTTAGCCACATGATTTATGTGAGGTGATTTTATTGTTACTTAATGCCTCACATGTGCATCAGACATCCCCTGGAGGTCCAAATTTATAATTAAAATATACCTTTATAAACTCTAACAGAAACATTTGCTGACTTTGTAAGTGGGGTATTTCTCCCAAAACATTTTCCACGCGATCTTAATGTTGAGCTCTCCAGAAAAGTAGTACATTCAAGTAGAATGGCTTATATGTTAGCTTACTGCATGACTAACATCTGGACGTATGCCATGATTAATCACTTTTAAATGAGTTTTGTTAAATGGGAGTAAGTCAGTTTGATAAACAACTGAGTAGACTGTTGAAACTGATGCACGCCCTTTCAAAAAAAAACTGACCACTGACTTACACCCTTTCAACAAAAACTAACCACTGACTTACACCCTTTCAAAAAAAAAAAAAATTTTTGCCTCAGTGGGTAGATAAGGAGGCGCAGTTTGAATCAAAATGAATGCGTCTTGATGTCCTTTATACGAAATACAATTACACTCAATTTTGAAAAAATGGTGATGTCAAAATTTTTAACAATTGTTTGCCGCACTTGTAGAACTATTTATTAAAAGGAATAAATATGCCTTAGATATATTGTAATGTAGAATAATTTACTGCTCACTTTTATAAAAACCAATTTCTTTTATATTGTTTCATGTATGTTGTATATGGAGTGTCTTTTAATAACATTCCCAATTTGTTATAGCATTTCAGAGAAGCTTTTTATGATATGACTATTATATTTCCATGTTTGTTATACCTTCCTAAATTGATATTATTTTTTTTAAATATCATCTATTGCAATTACAATTTAAATGATGATGACATGGCCATCGAAATGTATATAAGGGTTTAATGTTCAAAACTGTATAAATACTATACTGATAACTATTATTTTAACTTATTACACTTTTGCTATTACTTGCGACCAAACTTTTTCTTAACTAAAGATTATTAAATTGTTAACTTACACTTGGAGGAAACGCTTTCGTCTTACGACTTCTTCAGCCTTGTATTTTACCCGCTAGGTATGCTGCAGTTGTGCTTCCTCGGTATCATTTTTTTTTTATTAATCACTTAAACAATAGTTTATGACTATCCGAACTTTGAATTTAGTAAATTTGTTAAAACTTACTGAGACAGATAGTTTTCGATCGCTATGTGCCGATCTTCGTCAGTGTCTTCTGCTTGGAGATGGTTCAAGCGGTGACGGTTTCAAAGGTAGGTTTTCGATAGTATCAAAGAGAATGTGTGATTTGTATTGTGTTTGTTAGTTTAATATGTTAGTACTTTGTGTTTTTGTGTGTCTGTAAATATCATATTGTTCTAGTGTGTTGAGATGTGGTCCTTTTTTGTTGATGTGTAGGATTTCTAGGTTATGGTAAATGTTTGTGTATTTGTGTCCTGTTTCTTTTATGTGATTGTAAAATGTTGAGTTGGTGTTCTGTTTCTGTTCCTCAACTCTTTGTTTAAAGCTAGGACCTGTTTGTCCAACGTAGAATTTGTTACATTCGTCGCAGTTCAGTTTGTATTACGCCTGGTGCTTGTAGATTATCTTTGTTGTTGGTGTTGTGTTGTATTTTGTATTGTAACTTATTAGTTTTGTATACTATTTTGTATCCTATTTTTTTATATTTGTGGGATATTTTGTTTGTTGTTTTGTTTATGAATGGTAATGTGATGTATTTATTTTCCCTGTCTGTAGTGTTAATTTTAGTGTTTTTTGAAAGTTAGAAGTGATGTATTCAAAGAGTGTGTGTGATCTGTGCCGTGTTTGTTCATTTTTAGGATGTAATTTTTATGCGTGTTCCTATGTCTATATATTTCATACAGTTCTAGTGTGTTTAATTTATGGCCTTTGTTGCATCTGTGAAGGATGCTCATGTTATTTTCCATACTTTTGTATGTGTGTTTAGTGTCCATGAGGTAATTTGCGAAGGCGGATTCAATAGTAGTGTGCAGTGCACTTTTGTGTTCTTTATATCTTTCTGCGAACGGTCTGCCTGTTTGTCCAATATAGAACTTATTGCAGTTGTTGCATTTTAGTTTGTATACTAATGGGTTACTGTGTGTGTTGGTATTGTTATTAATGCTGTGTCTGATAACCATTTGGCTTTTATTTGTTGTTCTGTAAGCTACGTAGTTTCCTGCTTTTTTGAATTAGTGTGCTATTTTATTTGTGAGTTTGTTTATGTATGTGAGGGTGATGAATTTGTATGTGTTCGTATTTTTGTTGTTTGTGTTGTTGTTACTGTTCTTGTTGAGTATTTTTCTGTGTAGTTTGTCTATTAAATAATTCTCATATCCATTTTGTGAGCTAAATATTTGATTGTGTTTAGTTCCTCTGTATAATTAGTAATGGACATAGGTATTTTATTTAGTCTGTGTAGTAAATGTTTGAATGCTGCGAGTTTATGTTGTATTGGGTGGTTGGAATTGTTGTGTATCAGTGTGTCTGTCATGGTTTGCTTGCGGTATATGTTGAATTCATGTTTGTTTTGATTTTTTGTTATGGTGATATCTAAGAAATTCAATGTTTTGTTGTTTTCAAATTCTGCAGTGAACTGAATATTTTTGTGTATTTTGTATATATGTGTTTGGAGTTGTTGGCATTGTCTTATGTTTCCTCAGTAAAGTATTATAACGTCTTCTACATATCTGTGCCAATATATTATCTTATCTGTGTGTTTGTTGTTATTTATGATATTATTCTGTTCTATGTGTTGCAGGAATACTTCTGCGAGAATGCTTGAAATCGGTGAACCTATTGGTAGGCCTTGTTTCTGTGTGTAATATTTGTTGTTGTGAGTGAAGTAGTTCTGTTGTGTAATGGTGTTCAAAATGTGTATGATTTCTTTTGTGATTTTTTCTAGAGTGTTGTTTAAGTCTTAGATTGTCTCGTAATATGTTTAGAGTTTCTGTGACTGGGATATTGGTATATAGGTTTGTGATGTCAAACAATGCCAGGTTTGAGATATGAGGGATTTTAATGTTCTTTATTTTGTTTACTAGATCTATTGTGTTCTTTATATTTGTGTGCGTCTAGTAGTGTTTTCTAATAGTTCTATCCATACGGCGTTCTAGTTTGTGTGCGGGTGTGTTGGCTGTTGATTATTGGTCTAATTGATGTTCCTTGTTTATGTAGTTTATGTAGTGCTTGTAGGGTAGGTTCCATAGGTCTTAATGTTTTAAGGTATTTTTTCTGTTTTAGATATTACGTGTTTAGTTGAATTAATTGTGTTTAACTGTGTTGAGATATTTGTTTGTTGGGTCTTTATTTGTTTCTGAGATGTTGCTTCGGAAATAATGTTTTGGCCATATGTATAGAACTATTAGAAAATACATAAAACTAGACACACACACAAATATAAATAACACAATATTTCTAGTAAACAGAATAAAGAACATTGAAATCCCTCTTAACTCAACCCTGGCATTGTATGACATCACAAACCTATATACCAATATCCCAGTCACAGAAACACTTAACATATTACGAGACAATCTAAGACTTAATAACACTCCAGAAAAAATCACAAAAGAAATCATACACATTTTGAACACCATTACACAACAAAACTACTTCACTCACAACAACAAATATTACACACAGAAACAAGGCCTACCAATGGGTTCACGGATTTCAAGCAATCTCGCAGAAGTATTCCTGCAACATACAGAACAGAATAATATCATAAATAACAACAAACACACAGATAAGATAATATTGGCACAGATATGTAGATGATGTTATAATACTTTAACGAGGAAACATAAGACAATGCAAACAACTCCCGAAACATATAAACAAAATACACAAAAATATCCAGTTCACTGCAGAATTTGAAAAAAACAAAACATTGAATTTCTTAGACATCATCATAACAAAAAATCAAAACAAACATGAATTCAACATATAGCGCAAATCAACCATGACAGACACACTGATACACAACAATTCCAACCACCCAATACAACATAAACTGGCAGCATTCAAACATTTACTACACAGACTAAATAAAATACCTATGTCCACGACTAACTACACAGAGGAACTAAACACAATCAAATATTTAGCCCACAAAAATGGATATGACAATTATTTAATAGACAAACTACAGAGAAAAATACTCAACAAGAACAGTAACAACAATACAAACAACCAAAATAAGATATTAAAAATAAATAATAAAATAAAATAGCACACCAATTAAAAAAAGCAGGAAACAATATAGCTTACAGAACAACAAATAAAAGCCAAACGGCTATCAGACACAGCATTAATAACAATACCAACACATACAATAACCCAGAAGTATACAAACTATAATGCAACAACTGCAATAAGTTCTATATTAGACAAATAGGCAGATCTTTCGCCGAAAGATATAAAGAACACAAAAGTGCACTGCACACTACTATTGAATCCGCCTTTGCAAATTACCTCATGGACACTAAACACTCATGCAAAAGTATGGAAAATAACATGAGCACCCTTCACAGATGCAAAAAGGCCATAAATTAAACACACTAGAACAGTATGAAATATATAAACATAGGAACACACGTGAAAATGACATCCTAAATGAACAAACACGGCACAGATCATACATACTCTTCAATCACATCACTTTTCACTTAAAAAATAAAAAATGGTACCGAGGAAGCACAACTGCAGCATTTCTAGCGGCAAAAATACGAGGCTGAAGAAGTTGTAAGATGAAAACGTTTCCTCCAAGTGTAAGTTAACAATTGACCAACCTTTAGTTGACGAAAAGTCTGGTCGCATGTAATAGCAAAAGTGTAATAAGTAATTAACAACTAGCTCGTCATGAACAACAACAAGATTTCGATATTATTTTAATCAAAAATAAAGAGAAGATTTTAATCTAACTTCAATAAAATAGTCTTACACTGTTTGTTGAAAGTTTGAGGTTTTTTAAAATGATTTATCTTGATATCACTTGGCAAAAGTCTTGTCCGTGATTCGCTTTGAATACATTGATCTGGTGCGAAACGCTTCTGCTGATACACATAAGTAGTGGTATTTTTGTCAAGTGATATCAATAGAAATAAAATAAAGTTTTTAGATTATGCATGCCAATTATGTGTCCTAGCCAAATATTTAGTAGTTTTCAACTCAAAGATGATTGAGCAGCTGATTGAACTCTACGATGTTGGGGGCCCCGGGGCAAACGTGATCTGGGGGCCCCCTACCGGGGTGTCTGGGGGGTTTACCCCCCAGCGGAAGGGGGGGTCTTCCCCCTCCCCGGAATATTTTTTATATTTAACCCTTTGAAAACGCATTTTAATGCATTCCATGACTGAAGTTTCTTGTACCTACATATTGCTATTTTAGTTGTCTAATACAAAAAAATTTGAAATCACCTTTTTTAAGCTAAATCATTTTGCAAGTACCATCAATATAAAACCTTTACTGTTTTCATAAAAAAATATACTATAATGCTAATTATATTGTTCGGCTACACTGAGACACTGTAGGTCTGTAATCGCGTTATATTGCTTATCGGCAGTATAAGGCGATTACAAACCTACAGTGTACCCGAACAATGTTAAAGGTAATTTGTCTTTTTACAAATATGATGTTATTATCAAAAGATTTATATTATTAATAGTAATTTTATTTTACCGTTTCAATTTTATTAATTTTAAATCTCTTGAGACACAAAGTAAGAACGTAGCTTAACATACACTCTATACCTATACCACTTCACTTATTGCATTTTGAAGATTTATTCAGAATGTTTAGAAGTTTTCTTAAATTATTAAAGTACAAAATGAAAAATAATTAGACGCAAAACTCAAAGAAGTGGCTTCTTTTATTTTAACAGATAGAAATCATGGTTGCATCCAACATAATATGTTTACAATAAAATTACAATATCCATTGACATTTTAGGGTTACTACTGTTTCCCCAGTTTCCCGATTAAAACTCCTTCCTTCTCACTTTCATCGCGGCAAACTGATCGATGACGTTGTCTAGGTTGATCCTCTTGGCACGTTCATTTTCAATAGAAAGTAGAGCTAAGCTGCTAAGTCGGTCTTCTCCCATTGAATTCCTAAGATAATTCTTGAATAATTTTAATTTTGAAAATGACCTCTCAGCCTTGGCCACAGTTACAGGGACAGTCAGATACATTATACAGGCTGTACAAACATCAGGGTAGGTTGAAGACAACATGTTGTGATCTATGATTAACATGTCTGACATTTCTTTAACACTGGTGATCTTCTCGAGTTTTCTTTTAAACGTAGTCCTCACTGATAAGATTTGAGAGGGAAAAGATGAAGAAATATCATCTGGAAAACGTTTTACGAAGTTGATTGCTTCGTTTTGAAGGTCTTGTTCGTTTGCATTCAAAATAAAATCAGGTTGAACAATTCGGTACGTATCTAACACTGACTTCATTCCTTGAAAGCTGGAGTCTAGCTGACTGCATATTGTGTCGATCATTGGGTAAAACGCGATTACTCTGAAGCATGACTTGGGATCTTGAAGTCTTTCATCTTCGCACAGTTCATCGAAATGTTTCTTCGTCTTCTGCATTCTTTTTGGAGCGAACCCTACTGGTATTCCCCAACGTTGACACATATTTGAAGCCCCTTCAAAGAAGGTTTCAAATTGTCCTCTCATTTCAGTTAGTTTTAAGAGGCCCTCTTCAAGTAAACTGTAAGCTGTTAAAAGGTCCAAAGTTTCTGATTGCAGTGTTTTCGAGACTATGTTGAGGATTTCAAGGGTTTTATTTTGCACAACTAGTAACAAAACAAATTTGAATGATTCTAGTTTCTTTTTCAGTTGTGCTGCTTCGTCTCTTTCTTTTCTTTTGTTACTTGTCAGAACTAGACTTGAAAGGCACTTCAAAACATCGTAAAATCTGTGTTTCAATGCAGTGACTGCATCAAATCTTCCAGCCCAGCGTGTTGAATTGAGAGATTTTAGATTTAGAGTCACTTTCGAGGAACATTTTTTCATATTGTTATGAAGACTTCAATGCCTCCCAACGAACATACTGTTGCCAAAAAAACAATAAACACTTTGAACAGTTTCATAGAACTGACAGATGTCTCTAGTTTCGTCTACAGCATCTTTCAACACAAGATTCAAATTATGTGCCGGCAATGAACAAAAAAAGCATGAGGCGCTTTATCTTTTATCCGACTTTGCACGCCACTATAGACTCCACTCATAACGGAGGCTCCATCGTACCCTTGGCTACGGCATTTACTTAGATCCAAATCTTTTGTTTCCACGGCCTTGAGTATTTCATCTGTCAGACCTGCTGCTGACTGATCTTTGACTGCCATAAAAGAACAGAACACTTCACAGATTGTAAGTTGGTTTGGCTTTCCAGTCGCATTGTCTTGAATCTTCACATATCGATAAACTTCGCTTATGAAGCTGGTCAACTTTGGATACATCTTGTGTGGTGTCAAAAATTACAGAGAAAAACGATGCACTTTGTATTTCAGTTATTATTTCCTTTTGAACATGAGAGGCCAACAAATCTATAAGTTCATTTTGCACCTTTGGGCTTAAATATTTTATAGAACCTTCGGGTTTCATAGCAAGCTTTTGTAAAGTAGGGTCATACTTTGAAAGAAGTTCATGATGGATAGAAAATTTCCTTTGTTAGAGCTTTCAAACTTTTCACTGGATCCTCGAAAAGCTAAGTTGCATGTCGCAAGGGTGAGAGTGACATCCAGAATTCGTTCAATTACTTTGCGCCAAAATCTTCTTTCGTCCTCATATTGTATATCTATTCTATCTTCAACGGTCCGGTTTTTAAGCCATTCGTCATGCACCATGCACGATTGAGTGTGTTGTCTTGAGCCTTCGTGGTTGGCTATGCGTTCAGAAAGGTGCTTCCAGTCCCTCACTCCACTTTCTGAAAACCCCACGTGTATTTCTTTATGTTCAGGAAATAACCAGCAAGGAAGACAGTAAACACTATCATTTATTTTAGAGTAGCACAACCAATTTCTTCTTAGCTTCATTCCACCCTTAGTGGTTAAGATGTAAAAGTAGTTTGAGAAACACCAACCTGTTGATCTCTATCTCTTGGAAAAGGTCCATCATGCTGGAAAGGACCTTCCTGAATACGTTTTCGCTTCAGATCACTTTCATGCACAGTTCTTGGGACAACATCGCACAAGCTTACTTCTTTATCTGTAGAGGTTGGTTCTAAAACCGGAATGGCATCTTTACTACGACCAGACTCTTTAGTAATTGATTCTGCTTGCAGATCAAGTAGATTTTGATCATTTTCTTCAATGTTATGACAAATTTCTACTTCAAGGTTTTCAGATACCGTTTATTCATTCTGGAGGCATTGTGGGTCCTGTAGCTGAACTTGTATTTCTGAAAATAAAAATCAACATTTTGAAAACATGCTGAAAATGATTTCCCCTAGGAGCTAAAAAGGATGCAATAAACCAGAAGTTTATGGGAATCAACATTTTTGTCTTTTGATGGAAAATCCCCAACATATTTCCGGAGAGTTCATAAAGTAAACACCCTGTATATTATATAAATATGAAGTGAGCTCAGTCTAAATTATTGTGAATGTTTAGCCTAATTGTATTAGCTATTAGGCCAGATTAAATATCATTGTTCTTACCTGAATTAGCTCCCTCGCTATTACATTGAGACTCAGTAGTTGCAGATTCCAGCCAAGCATTCAAACCCCTAGAACAGTAAGCCGATTCCAGCTCTTTCTTCTTTTTCTCTTTGCGTTTCTGACTTCCACTTTGATAAGTCCGTTTCATGTTTAACTTTCACAGCTATATTACAGTTTATGGCCAAACATAATTGAACGACAATAAAACACACTCCCACAAGCATTAGACACGATAAAGACTAGATAAAGGTGTGTACAACTGCAACGATTACAGACTATAGACACGGAATTCAATAGGGATGAGTGAACAATGAACATCAATACTATGTAGCGCACACTGTGGTCGACTGAGTACTGACAAGTGACTAACCTAAACAACAAAAAACCAAAATGGAGGATTCTCCCCACTCCGAGTGCACAAGGCCACTCAGTTCGGCGCGACACCCGAGACTCTAAGCAACTGCAGTGTGTGCAATTGTATTTTAGTCGAAAAGACTAATTTCCCCATTAAAAAACTAAAAGTTTATGTTGAGGTCTAGGGTGCCCTTGTAAGATTTTTTTTAATTGTATCATTCGAAAATATTTTGTTGGGATCGGCTTTTAAAACACATATTTTTATTTTCATCGTTAAAATCTATGCACGGCGCACAACCAACCAAACGGGGGCCCCGGGGCTCTGCCCCGGTAGCCCCAATGTTAGTTACGGCCCTGAGATTGAGTTATACATTATGCAACTATTCACTTGGTAAGATTTCCATGCTTTCGCACACTCACCACATAGTTTTTTACTGAATTTTTTATAAATGCTTGAGATTTACATTGCAATTTGTTTTTGTACATTTATTTGAAACGTCAATTATGTATTTAGTCAAGAGCCTCATATATGAAACTTAAAATGTAGATATAATTTTGAACATAGATTGAAAAATACAGCTTCGCACGTTGGATATAACCGGTATATCATATATTTCTCGTTATACTGTTTTTCATCTTTGTTTATATGTAAGATTTTTTAATTATTTATATTAAAAATATTAATTATACTAATAATACTTCATTTTAGACCACTGAGTTTTAATCATCCTTTGACGTCACGTTTTGAGATTTCTAATGTTTGTTGGTTTATAAAAACAAATTCAAAAGCCCATCCATTAATGCATCAGGGGAAAAAAATAGTAACATATTTTTTAGCTGACACTAGAGTGAGGGAAATAGTTCCTTCTACGGGCTCGTTCTTAATAGTGAACTAGGTTAATGAACTAGTTCAACTGAACTGTAGTTGATTTTTTGTATTCTGGGGAAGAACTGTGAGGATAAAACTGAACTACGGGCAGTATTAAACTGTGAAAAAAGAGGGCGAAACTGTGACGTGAAGGAGGAGGAAATGAACTAAAAGAACACGATATACTAGTTCGTAGATCTTCGAGTCCGAGTGTGGTGGCTGGTGGGGAAAACGAAGTTGAACTATAGTTCATCAAAACAAAGATTGCTCTTTACAGTTCTTTTTCCAGAACTAGTTGAATAAACTACTTCGTTCAGGAACTTCTTATCTCTAGCCGACATTGAAATGTTGTGATATATAGTTACACTGTAGTATTTGTTTACTTTGTTCGTAATATCCGTGAATTTAGTTTGAGAGTGTATAAAAACTTAACATGACATCTGCTGAACAAATAGGTATTAACAAAACTTGGGAATTATCTCTATACGAGTTGCATAGAACTCCCCAAGATGCAATTACAGATAATACAGAAATAGCTGTGTCTCCACGTAGTTTACATAGTGAATTGATGTGTCCAATTTGTCTGGATATGTTAAAGAAAACAATGACTACAAAAGAATGTCTCCACAGATTTTGTTCTGATTGTATAATCACTGCTCTAAGATCGGGTAACAAAGAGTGTCCTACTTGCAGGAAAAAATTAGTATCAAAGAGGTCATTAAGACATGATCCAAATTTTGATTTATTAATTTCCAAAATATATCCAAGTAGGGATGAATATGAAGCACATCAGGTAAGAGTATTAGAAAAACTTAATAAAAGTCATAGTCAAGCTGCTCTTATGAATTCTATCAATGAAGGAATAAAACTTCAAAGTCAAAACCGTCTTCAAAGGAAAAAGACCACTGGTGATAATAACACTTCCGAACAATCATCACAACAACCACCTCCATCACCATCTCTTGCAACAAGTGATAATTCCCAGTCTGCTTCAAACATTTCTGCAACAGTATCTACAGAACAATTAGCACCGTTAACACCTCAGAAAGTAAGTACTCTGTCACAGCCTAGTGTGACCACACCGGAACCAACCCAGTCAAATGTTTTACCACCTTCAACTCATCCTAGAGACAGTTCAGATTCTAACAGTTCTAAATTTCCAAAAAGACCAACATCTGTTGTTACTTCGGAAAATGAATCTGAAAATTCAAGTGTTGATGCATCTGGTGGTCAAGATTCAGCAACTGATGGAGAAGGTCCTTCCGATTTGAATACTTTGGACGAAATTGAACTCGTTTTTATGCCTCATCCAACAGAAATGGGGGCAGACAATTCTTTGATGCGAGCTCTTAAAGACAATGCAATGCGATATATTAAAACAACAGCAAATGCAACAGGTATGTTTTTAATTATAAGAATGATATATATTAAAATTAAACTATTTTAGATAAAACTTAAACCGATAAATGTAGTTAAATGAAGAGCTGAACCAGTTTCTGATGGTAGTGTTTTCTTCAAATACAGACATTATTCGTGCATATATTTCACTTCAATAGTAGTAGCAAATATCTAATGTTGGTAATATTTTTGGTAAACATTTTCTTTGCCCACGTAAACGATATTGGTGTAACAATTATACCAGAAAATCCAAAAAGTTATCAGGAACGCAAAAAGATAAAACTTCCGCCTACACCCAAAAGATTACATATTCTGAAAGAAAACAATCACCAGAAGTTCAGGGCAAGGTTTTAGTTCTGTCGTTGATAGTAATAGTTTATCATTAATCCACAAGCGAAATAGCAAAAAGTGAATTTTTATGTAGACTATTAACTATTTCAATTATAAACGTTTCAAAACACACACACACATATATAAAACAACATAGGTTATTCAAATACAAGAATATTAATCATTTATATTCATTCCTGATGATGTTGGTACTGTTTACCAAGCTTAGAATATAAATAAATATTATTCTTGTATTTGAATAAACTATGTTGTTTTAAATTATTAAACAAGAAAACATTTTTTATATTATATATATATATATATATATATATATATATATATATATATATATATATATATATATATATATAATCATAGGTAGTTATTATGATCAATGACTACCGCTCCGATCAGCAAAATCTTTTTCCTGAGCAATTTGACCTTGCTATACACAAATCTGAAGTTTTTTACTGCAAACACATATTTACATTAAAAAAATAACCTAACCTAACCTGACCTGACTTTGTGAAAAAAAATTGAGATTCGTGTTCAGCAATGTCAAATTGATCAAGAAAAAATTTCGCTGATCGGAGCAGTAGTCGCTGATCTTAATAATTACCTAATCACATATTCACTTAATTAAGTAACTTTTAATTATAGTTTGATCAGTGAATTCGAGATGATTACAACAAGTAACTTTATACTAATAGGTTTAATTGCAGTTTAATATTATGTTTTTTTGTATGCACTATTTGGCTGCTAAGTTGTATTTGGTATACCCTGGCTTCCCATAGTCTTGCATGTAAACTTGTACTAGATTACGGTGAATTGAGTTACAAAATAGTTTGTCATACCTTTTTGTCATAGTGTCAAATTTTAACTGCTATTATTGGTTTGCAGCATTTATAAGCACTTTTTTTCTTATTTAGAATTTATTATTAGGTAACACATATAAATGTGTGAAAATTGGAGAAGGTGGCTTACATTGTGTACAGCGATCATTGAAGGTTTCTTTCTTTTTTCTATAGCATCAAATTATTATATACCTATTTTGTAATCTAGCAACAAAGTATTCAGTTACGATAAGTTTGGTCATAAAAAAATAGGTTTGCTAATGATAATATAAAATGCAGCTACCAACTAACTTTCTTTAGAACAATTTTTTTTACAACTATTTTAACCGGATATTGTCCTGTGCTATAATTATGTAAAAAAAGGAAATTCAGAGTATCAATGTACAATAAAACATAATTAACATTTGTTGATTCCATCTTCATGTGAGCTACTAGTAATCACTAAACACTTTTAAATATTTTAAAAAACATGCCTATAGTATCCCTTACTATGTTTGTTAAGGACAGCTGTTTCGGGAGATGTGTCCCATTGTCAACTCAGACCGCAACTGATCTCAAGGTTTACATAGGTTAGGGTGGGAGTGGGATATTGTGGTGGTGTTGGTGTATTTTGTGTGTATTAGGGGTTATGATGTCAAAAAGTGTTGTTTATGAAGAATTTGTAGGTTATATGTTATGTCTATGTAGTCGTGTCTTGTAGAGTTGAGATGATCAGTGAAGTTTGATTGGTAATTATTGTGTTTTTAGTGCTTTTATATGTTCTTGGTAACATGTGTAGAATGACCTCCCTGTTTGGCTCATGTACAGGACAATCCCATAAAATACTTATCAATACCATACAGATCACCCAAAACTCACAATCTAACCAACACACTATGAAAATACAACTACAAAATAGCTTACTCCACACACAACACTCTCAATAAACAATTTAAACCCAACAACAAAATCAACGACATTTACAACACCACTGGAGTTTACAAACTAACTTGCAGTTCTTGCCCCAGTTTTTACATAGGCCAAACAGGGAGGTCATTCTACACACGTTACCAAGAACATATAAAAGCACTAAAAAACAATAATTACCAATCAAACTTCGCCAATCATCTCAACTCTACAAAACACGACTACATAGACATAATATCTAACCTACAAATTCTTCATAAACAACACAGAAATAACCAACGCTACACAACCGAACAATACGAAATATAAAGACACTTCAAACTACACCCTATACACACATACTCAATACACAATTACATTACAACTCACACGCACTTGACATCATAACCCTTAATACACACAAAATACACCTATACCATCACAATATCCCACCCCCACCCTAACACCCTAACCTATGTAAACTTTGAGATCAGTTACGATCTGAGTTGACAATGGGACACATCTCTCGAAACAGCTGTCCTCAACAAACAAAGTAAGTGCTACTATAGGCAAGTTTTTTAAAACATTTAAAAGTGTTTAGTGAAAACATTATTATTAAAATATCTATAACTTACTCTTGAGATAACTAGATACCAGTTGATGGACAAATGATGAACAGCTGCAATTTTTTAATTTACATTTGGAAATTTAATTTTTTTATACAACCAAACCTGTTGTAACTAGATAATTTGTAGCCATATTGTAATACTGCTGTAGAGTAATGCAGTATAACATATTAAGCAATAATAGTTACATGGTATTCCTAAAGAATTACTTGATGTTTGTTTTTACAATAAAGTGATGTTAACTCATGTTTTCCCAAATATTTTAAAATAATTTTCTTAAAAATCTAGAATTTTTTGTACTAAAACAATATATCTCTTCAAAATTAAATTAGGCACAAATAACAATTAATTAAAACCATATTGTTTTAGGTTAGATTGTGTGTACTGTAAATTTAAAAAAATTACTTTTTACAGTTGATCATCTTAGTAAATACTTAGCAACTCGCTTAGCACTTGATCTTGGATCAGAACTTCCAGATCGGAGCCTCACGTTTTGCATCTATGTCACACCAACACCAGGACAATTTGTCGCTCTTAATGGTAGTCAGACACTGCGGCAAGTAAATGATAGATTTTGGAAGGTTAATAAGCCTTTGGAAATGTTTTATTCATGGAAAAAGACATAGAAATCAATGAAATGGAAGTAATTTTGTATTAATAAAATGTTTTCAATATGTTGCTTAAATTTTATCTTAGTGCATATAGTTAATCATATATTTGTTGATTCCATCTTCACATGAGCTACTAGTTTTCATTAACACTTGTAAACATTTATAAACTTGCCTATAGTAGCACTTACTTATATTTGTTGAGGACAGCCGTTTCGGGAGATGTGTCCCATTGTCAACTCAGACAGTAACTGTACGGCCTGACTGAGTTACGGTCTGAGTTGACAATGGGACACATCTCCTGAAATGGCCATCCTCAACAAATATAGGTAAGTGCTACTATAGGCAAGTTTATTAATATTTACAAGTGTTAGTTGATCGTAGTTTATATATATTTGTACCAATTTTGTACACATTTGTATTATGAGTGGTTTTGCACTAGTACTACTGGATTAATAAGTTGATCCAGTTTTCCATTTAGTTCATGGATTTAACCATTATTGGTTTTTATTATTGTAGTTTACTAAAAATAATTAAAAATTTTTTTTAATATAAAAATATTTTAAAAATTTATTTTTGTAACCAAAATAGTTGATATTTAGTCAGTCTTCTATATCTAAACATTTAGTAACATATTACAAATACAAATATTAGAAACTTGCACTAATATAAAGACTGTTCAAAAACATTGTTCTAATAGAAGCAAACTAACATTAGAAACTACAAACATTTTAGTTTAGCTTTCTGTGAGTTATGCTAGGTAATTCATTTATTACTTTTAGCAAATTTCTCTCTCATTATTCCTGTTTGTTCTGTTGTTATTGCTATGTGCAGATTCTTGCTTTTCTAAAAATGTCTGGCTTTTCTTCCTTTACTTTTTTGGTTCAAGTCTGAAAAGCAACAAATGTTTTATAAATTTTATATTTATTGTCTGCGAATTTCCATTTTTTATATCTAAGAATGATAACATTATAAAAAGCGTTAAGATAAATTTATAATTTTTTAAAAGGATTTCTCAATTCATTATGACAATCTGTTATGGTTTTAACAAATCAAGTCATTAAAATTTGTTTTTTCGCTTCTGAATGTATGTGTATTACTAAAGAGAATTATTGCAGTTTGTCATTTTAGGTATATATATATATTTAAAAAAATGACACACAAAGTTTTAATTATCTCTGTTATAGCTAATTAATTCAGTTATTGGTCCAATGTTGAAGCCAGTAATTCTATAGCGTTAAAACTGTATATGTGAAAGAATCTGAAGTACAATAAAACAAGATTTATTGAAACCGTAAGAACAAAGTTTTTATTAAATTACAAAGGTTTTATTTAAATTGAAAGAAACTTCAGGTTAGTAGGCAGTTTGGTAAATTTAACGTGTAGACAAAACTATCTATATAATGGAATCTCAGACATCTGAAATTTGAGATAATCTGCTTTACCTTTATGCATTTGAAAAGCATCTCAACTCATTATATATACACACATACATACATATATATTTCTCTGTCAATGGAGAAAATATCAATGTTTTTTATAAACTTCAGATTCGAAACTAAGGGAACTAGCTAGTTCTCACTATTCTGTACAAACATTTCTTTCATGGTGTAGTTTTTTTAAGAATAATTTATAAATGTTTCTTTTTTTTAAGTAAGCCAAGTACATAAATGCAATTGATCGGTAAAATTTTTCACTAAAACACTTGAACATATGTTATACTTTCCTATAGTAGCAAAATTAACTTTGAATTACGAACTGTGATGCCTCAATAATCAAAAACGTAAGTACTACTTTAAGCAAGTCTAACGTATGTTCAAGTGTTTTTAGTGAAAACTTAGAAGCTCAAGTGAAGATGGAATCAAATAATATTTCAAAATTTTTCTCTTCATCTGAAATTAAAGATTTAGTT